>JAIRCJ010000185.1:0-74260 GCA_020883675.1 Bruguiera gymnorhiza
ATGGGCCTATAGAACAACATACATAATGCCCATAGGAATTTTGCTTTATTGGTAATCTAGGTAAGTTGTGCCATCTTTGAGTAAAATTAGAACATAATGCTTATTGGGCAATCAAATAATGTAATAAGAAGATGGATGAGGTGGGTAAACAAAGGAAGTTGCAACTGCAAAGCTTAAAGAAATAAGAAACAATCCATATGAGAGTTTTATAATCTACAAAGAGAAAAACAAGACCTTTTATTGATCAAAAGATTTCAAGGAAGAAATTTGTTATCGGATAAAAAGTCTGAAGTTCCAACTTCACCCTAGGATCTACAAGTTGTGATACTGAGAGGGGGGTGAATTAGTATCACCACAATTCGTAATTCAGCAGGAAAGTGAAACAACCTTCAATCTCTCTTAAAAGTGAACTCTTTCTCAAATTCGACTAAGGTAGATCTATTACTACCTACTAATCATAATAGTCCCAAAGTCACCTTTCATACACCTTGCCTAATAGACAATTCAGATGTTTTGTTTAGATCTTCGTTAGGTTTATGGGTTGGTTGATACTTTAGCTGCATTCACAACTCAATTCAACAACAGAACGTAAAGCAAATTAAGGACACACGAGATTTAACGTGGTTCCGTTAACGTGACGTACATTCCACTGGTGGTAGGGACTCTCCTTACCGAGACTATCCACTATACTTGAGAATTCTAGTTACAATGGATGTCTTAATCTTCTGCTCCTTTCACTATTGCAATTACTAAGCAAGTACAATACAAAGAGTGTCACTTACTGTGTCTACCTTCTTCTAGCTTGTCTTGCCTCTGTTGAATTGAAAGGGCTGCTCCACTGCCACTTAGAAGTTCACCGCAATGCTCTCTAATCTCTCTTGAAGAAATCTAGAAATACGTTGAGTTCTTTCCGATGCTTCGCCGAATTCCTTCTCTAGGTTGTTTCACACAACTCCTGCTTCACCGTCTCACGGTTTCACAGCTTGCACTCAAGCTTTTGGTCTGCCGTTTCACATCTCACGGCCTGCCCCATGCTTATGATCAGTCACGCCGTTGCCACGTTTTAGTCTCACGCTTCTGGTCTACTGTTTCATGTCTCTCGGCCTGCCTCACGCTTCTAGTCTGTTGTCTTCTCTTTTAGGTGGTCTCACGGATACCAGGTCTACTGTCTTCTCTTCCTGGTGGTCTCACGGATACCAGGTTTGTTGTCTTCTCTTCCGAGTGGTCTCACGGATACCAGGTCTGCTGTCTTCTCTTCCGAATGGTCTGTTTCTTATTTCTCCTCTAACTGGTTGTGTGTTTCTGGTTTGCTTGCAGGATGTGTTTCTGGTTTGCTTGCAGAAGGCGTTTCTGGTTTAGTTGCAAGATGTGTTTCTAGTTTGCTTACAGGAGGCATTTCTGGTTTGCTTGCAGGAGGTCGCACGTTCTAGTTTGCTCTCCCGGTGGTGACGTTTCTAGTTTGCTCTCCCAGTGGTGTCGTTTCTAATCTCTTGCCATTCTGCTCTCTCTTCCTTTTTGGCCGGTTGTTGTAAGGTTGCTGTTTTTTCAATTGTGTTGGCCCTCTGCCCTAGTTTTGTCTTCCAAGGCCTTTATATACTCTCTTCCATGAAACCCTAATAGGGCTTACATGGTGGATTTACTTTCTTGCCCTTCCATGTGACTTTACTACCCTTCCATGTGACTTTACTCTCTCGCACACTTAACCCTAGTTGACAACAATTACAACCTATACAAGGCTGTGGGAACAACAAAGTCCTTTACCATTTAAAGCTTAAACTATTTCTAGGTAAGTGGTAATCTTAGTGGGTTAGTCTTTTTGTAATTACTAATATTTTTTGTCATGGTGTAGTTAAGATAAAGAGTTTATAGATGAACATGGTATTCAAGGTAAATGATCATAGGCTCAAACCTTTTTATGAGTAAACAAAGGAAGTTGCAATTGTAAAGCTTAAAGAGATAAGAAATGATGTATATGAGAGCTTTATAATGTACAAAGAGAAAACAAATACCTTTCATGATTAAAAGATTTCAAGGAAGAAATTTGTTGTTGGATAGAGAGTCCTCTACCATTTTATTATTTCTAAGTAAGTGGTAATCTTGGTGGGTTAGTCTTTTTGTAATTACTAATATTTTTTGTCATAGTATAGTTAAGATAAAGAGTTTACAGACGAACATGGTATCCAAGGTAAATGGTCATAGGCTCAAACCTTTTTATGAAGGTTATCTAGTGCAGAATGTTGAAGTGATAGAGTTGGAGGATCCCATCTATGCTAACTAAGGAAGTATATTGTTGGGCTAACAACATTAAATAAAAGTGCTACTTAGGAAACAACCTAAGTATAATTTAGATTTGATTTATTTACTCTTTCTTTTTATTTATATTTCAAATAACTTTCCATTACAGTTAGCCTTACATTAAGGATAATATAAGTTTTAAAGAGTGGGGGAGAGATTTAGGTAGGTTTTTTTTTATAGTTTTTATGAAAAAATGATTATATATTGGTTATACTTTAGAATGCTTTGTGATGCATAAGTATGAAATTGAATTATTTTTATGATTTATTACATGGCTTCAGATATTAGCCATATTTTGTAAAATAATGGTAAATGTGCTTAACTTCTTAATACTCAATTGAAACAATACTTTATGAGAAATTATATATGCTTTGTAATGAAGCATGATTGAGTAATGTGTGGTTTGTCTTAAAACTATTTTCTTAAGCTAGTCCTAAACTTGGCTTTAAGTAAATAAGGTGTTTAAAGGAAGAAAAAAAAAAGGGAAAAAATTGCAACAATTTTAATTCTACTCCATTGTTGAAGTTACCTAGTAACAAAAAATAGTTGACCAAAAGTGTTAACACTTTGTCAAATGGGAACTTGAAAATGAGTATGCAAAACAACTTAATGTATGTTTCTTAATTTTTGGGTATGTCTTAAGGAAGAATATTAGTTTTACATTTTTACTTTAATAAGGGACACTTTAGTTTACTATCTAGTTGGTAATAGTTAATCGGTGAATTATATATGACTTAGAAGTATTAGTTGTAAGACTTGCATTTTACATAGAGGTGGGTATGTTGCTACATTAACTAATTGAGAGCAATTGTGGATAAAGAAGAAGCAAGATAAGTACATTGTTGTTATTTTATTTGACAATGCTGTATTTTTGATTTAGGTATGTTAACGAGAATTGAACATAGTTAACTTATGTATTATAATGGTGTTTTGAGGTATGACTAGTGTGTGATTTACTATTTTCTAAGTTAATTTTGTTTTACTTGAGGGTGCATAAAAATTAAGTGTGAAGAATTTGACGAGTGAGAATTTATTTATTTATTCCCTTTGTATTTGGTGTTTTTAATAAATTTTACACTTATTTAAACTTATTAGTATATATTTTGTGATTTATGTATGTTTTTAGAGAAGTTTTGAAAATTCATGTTTTTAGTAGGCAAAATTTTAGCATTTCATCATTCTAACCTTTTTCACTTATTTCAAACTTTTCATTGATTTAAAGATCCAAATTGGAAAAGTGGTTTTTAATAAAGTTGTAGTAGATATTCCAAATTTTCAAAATTACGGTCGTGAGTCTAAATCTAAGTTTATTTAAGACTTGAGATGTTACTTCAAAAAGTGGGCAAAAAACTAAAGTCGAAATTCTAATTTAACTAGGGTTCTTATTTTAGTTTTGAGTACTTAAATGGGCATAACCAAAGTTTAAAATGTTAAATCAAGTGATTTAAAAGCTTAAATTAAAGCAAACATTTAGGCTTACAATTGTTATGAAGACACTCATGCCCAAAGTAGTTGTTTAACAGTCCAAAAATAGCTAAAAAATTGTTGTAGAATCTATCATTAGCTAGACTAAGTCAGTCTTGGTTTTTAGTTCATAACTTTGGCTTTGAACATTTGTTTTAGGAAAGATTGGATGTGTTGGAAAGTTAAAGATGAAGAGTAAAACTTTGGTGAAAAAGACATACCTTAATTTAGATTATATCTATTCAAGAATTAGCTTGAACTCATTATAGGAATTTAATCACAATTAAGAAAACAAATTTATTGTAGCCTTACAAATTTAGGAGATTTTCTTATTTTGAGTGCCCTAGGGTTTTATTATGTCTACTATGTATGTTCTTTAAAGTAGCTATTGAAAAAGAAGAGGGGAGACAGACACAGAAAGAGGGCAACAAATATAACTTTAGTAAGAATTTAAGTTTTTTTTTTTATTTTTTTTATGTATATATAGTTAGAATTTTGTAATAGTTTTAGAATATTTCAAAATGTTTGATATTTTAATGGAATAAATTATTCTAATTATGTTTTTTTCTCTTCTATTAGAATTGTTTAAGTTATTTTAATTAAATTATTGAATGATTGTTGTTTATATTTATTCATGTAGACTTGTTGAATTGATAAAACAAATATAAATTGTTAGAGTTAAGGATTATGACTTGTATTTATCTTATTCATAATCACCAAATAGTAATTAATAATAAGGGATCATGGACAAGTTTTTATTTTATTTTTATGGATAATTCAACCCAAATTAAACAATTTGAGTTTGTGTGATTGTTATTTAAATTATTACTTTATTTTTTTAATTCTTAAGGCTACCAATTTATAGCTTTAGAGAATTTGTTCTACAGATAAAATGATTAAAATTTAAGTAGAGAGTTTATTTTATTTAGTGAATATCTAAAGGAAATTTTGAGTAATAGAGTTTGTTATTATTTAAAGTTAATAATTCTAATAAAATTGAGATAACATTGTAGTTAATAAAAAATATCAAATATTATAATTGCAAATAAAGCTAAAATTGAAATTTTGTTAATTGGTATTTCTATAAGTTGTTTTGTTTAACCAAGTCATTTACTTTAATTGTTATAAAGTCAAAATTCAATGTTACCCCTTTATTCATATTAGTATCTTTAAGTTTTAATTATTTAATATTAAATTGATAGCACTCTTTATAGAATTGATCTTTATTCATACTATTTACCATTGCATGATAAAAAATAAAGTATTTATATTTTTTATAACCTTGATGATAGCCACCAAGAGAAAGTATTGTGAGACTTATTGATTTTTATTTTTAATATAATTTTTTACTTTAAATTCTTTTATTTTTTATTATAATTATTTATGATTATATTATTTATTTGTTAGGATGCATATTAGACAATTATACTTTATAATGCTCATTTAAAACTCAAGTCATTAATTGCTCGATAATTTTAAAATTAAATAGCAAATAGAAATAGATAATTATAGTTAAGTTTTTGTCTAATTTCTACGAAAAATATAATCTAAAATTAAACAAATTAGTTTGTGAATTTGTTGCTTAGGAATTCATCTATCTTTTTTATCTTAATAGTATTAATAAATTATGTTTAATGATCTTGTCCCAAGTAATTTAATTAATAAGAGATTGTTTGAAGAGTTTGTCTCAATTAACAATGAATCAAAGAAAAAATTTAAAATAATAGAGCTTATTATTATTTTAAGTTGAATATTCAATTAAAAATTGAGGATTTTAAGTATTAATGATATATGTAAATCTAATGGTATAAATATTTTTATTGTTGATAATATATTTATCTATTGATTTTATTTGCAATTAAGTTTTCTATTTTAATTTTTATTAATTTAATTAAAATTATATACGTCTCTCTTTACTCTATTATTTGTGTAAACTCAATAGGATTAGGATCATTAGTTAGCTGATTAATTAAAACTTAATTTCTACAAATTTGACCTTTAGTCACCTTAATAACAAACTTATTAATTGAATAATTTAGAATAATTTTGGTGTAGTTGACACACATCAACTATCTTGGTGAGGCTAAAGGTATTCAGCTAAAATCAGTTTGTATGGAAGGATTATAGCTGTTGTGCTGGAGGTACTGAATTAAGGGTTGTTATGCTGAATTAATAGTCCAGAGCAATTACGATGCTTGTTCATTTAACAGTACAATCCTTCCTCTACTAAAGATGTATGTTTGTGAGTGACTATTTTGTCTCTAATGATGCAAAATTGCCAAGGTAAAGGAAGTCTTCAATCAGGGATGAGTAAAGTGGTTGTTAATTGTGAGAAATTGATAATCCAACTATATGAATCATGTACAAAGCCTTTACAATAGTTGGATAGGGGAACTCAAAGATACATGATTTTCCATTTGATGGGGTCGCTGGAGATGTATTAATTTTTTAAGTTCGAACAGTTGGGAACGTGGGTGGGAAGCAGATCAAGTTAGGTTATAGGCTATTAACTTTTTTTAATCAAAGCAGGTCGGGACAGCTTCTGCCAAACTTTTGTTGCACTTGTGTATATTTGGACTTTCCTCACCCGAAGTGGTGCATGAACTAGATGTTAAAGCATTAGAAAATGAAATTGCAGTCGATTTTGCAGTGCAACACTTACAAACATCAGCTTAGTAATTTGAAAATGAGTTGAACATGAACAAGTTCGCTGCATATCATAAGAATCAAGTTGCATTTCGAGAATAAGTCTGGGCACGAAGTCCAGTTGGCAGATTGTATTGCATATTGAGCAATTCCTACCCCATATCCATCTTGGGGGCGTAGAAGTCTATTTGGAAAGGATAATACTTCTGGCGGCAATGCGTCCAACAGTAAACCCCATCCCTGCCCCATATCCATTATGTCTGCCATTCACCCTCGTACTGGATTTAAAGTTGAGTGCCAAATAAATTCAAGGAGCGGAAAAGTGTAGACAACAGAAGAGTGAAAGGAAAGAAAACACTTTGCTGGTTTCTTGTTATGATATTTGTTAGAAATTAGTACGAAAGAAAATAATATAAACTAGTTGGGTACCTAAAATTGAAAAATTGAGTGCACTACTTACATTTACCATTGTCATATTTAAATTAAATTATTATACTTAATTAATTATAAAAATTTAAACAATCAAATATTCATTTATTTAAAAATTTAATATAATTAAAAGTCTATTTTTTATCATATAGGTGATTTTTTTTTTTTTTTTAGATTCATGTCTATTATTATTAAGGACACAATATTTATTCTGATTTTATAATCTACTATTCAATATAATTAATACAAAATATTTGAAACAATAATGCAGCATTAACAAAAGCAACGAAAGTAAAAACCATGCTTTCGGTGTCTCACCTAAGACAAAGAAGGATCCTTTGAAAAGAAAATCGACGACCACCGGTTGAAGGATCAAGCAAAGGATTGTGCCCCCTTTTCTTTTGTTTGTTTGTTTGTTTATTATTATTTTTTTAAGTATGGGGAAAAGGTTTAAGTAAGTTTTTTTTTTTTTTGTGAAATGGTGATTATATGTTGGTTATACTTTATAATACTTTGGGATGCATAACTATGAGATTGAATTATTTTTATGATATACTACTTGGCTTAAGATGTTAGCAATATTTTGTAAAATAGTGATAAGTATGCTTGACTTCTTAATACATAACTGAAACAATACTTAATGAGAAGTTATATGTGTTTTGTAATGAAACATGATTAAGTAGTGTGTGGTTTGTCTTGAAACTATTTTTCTTAACCAAGTCCTAAACTCGAATTTAAGTAAATAAGGTGTTTAAAGAAGAAAAAAAAAGGGCAAAAATGCAACAATTTTAATTCTACTCTATGGTTAAAGTTGCCTAGTAACTAGAAGTATTTCACCAAAAGTGTTGGCACTCATGTTAAATGATAACTTGAAAATGAGTACACAAAACACCTTAATGTATGTTTCCTGATTTGTTGGTATGTCTTAAGGAAGAATATCAATTTTACATTTCTACTTTAATGAGGGACACTTTAGTTTGTTATCTGACTTGTAATAGTAAGGAGGAATAGTTAAATGGTGAACTATATATAATTTGGATGTGTTGGCAGCGAGACTTTCATTTTTAAGAGAGGTGAGTATATTGTAACATTAACTAATTGAGAACAATTGTTTTGATAAAGTGGAAGCATGATAAGTATAATGTTATTGTTTTATTTGACAATTATATATTTTTAAGTTAGGTGAGTATATTGATTGAGAATTGAACGCAATTAATTTGTGTATTACAATGGTGTTCTAAGGTATGACTGGTGTGTGACTTATTATTCTTCTGAGTTAATTTGTTTTACTCGAGGACATGTAAAAGCTAAGTGTGGGGGAATTTAATAAGTGAGAATTTATTTACTTATTCCCTTTCACATTTGTTGTTTTTAATAAGTTTTATACCTATTTAACCCTTAGGTATATTTTTGGGGAAGTTTTGAGAATTTGTACTTTTAGTGGGCAAAATTGCAGCATTTTATCATTCTAACCTTTCTCACTTATTTCAGACTTTTCATTGACTTAAAGATCTAAATTAGAAAAGTGATCTTCAGTGAAGTTGTAATAGACATTTCAAAATTTCAAGATTGGGGTCGTGTGTCTAAATTTGAGTTTGTTTGAGTCTTGAGAAGTTGCTTTAAAGACTAGGCAGAAAACTAAAGTCCAAATTCTAATTGGAGTAGGATTTATTTCTCATTACTAAGTACTTAAACGATCATAATTTGAATTTAAAATGTCCAACTCAGGCAATTGAAAAATCTAAATTAAAGTAAATAGTCAAGCCTAGACTTATTATGAAGACATCCAAGCTTGGATCAATTATTTAATGGTCCAAAAATAGTTGTGAAATCGCTACAAAATTTGTCAATAGTTGGACTAAGTCAGTCTCAGTTTTTAACTTATAACTTGTGCTCATAACTTGTCATTATATCTCTTTAGGAATCGGCATGAAATTCATTAAAGAAATTTATTCGCAATTACAAAAATAAATTTATTGTAACCTTAAGAATTTAAGAGATTTTTTTTAGTGTCCTAGGATTTTCTTATAGCTGCTATGTATATCCTCTAAGATATAAATAAGGACCTTTTTAGTTGTTAAAAAAAAAGACACAGAGGTGAGACACACACAAGAGAGTAGGAAACATAACTTTAGTGAGAATTCTTTTTTTTTTTTTTTTTACATATACTTAGTTAGGATTTTTTAATAGTTTTAGGGTATTTTAAAATGTTTGGTATTTAAATGAAATAGATTATTCTATTAGAATTGTTTGAGTTATTCTAATTGAATTGATGAATGATTGATGTTTTTGTTTATTTGTTTACGCTTGTTGAATTAATCAAACAAATATCAACTGCTAGAATTAGGGATTGTGACCTGTATTTATCCTATTCCTAATCACTGAATAGCAATTAATGGCAACATAATGAGTTACTCTTTCCTACCAAAATTTTTGTGACATATAGTCTCAAAACTACAAATTATTTGTTAATTAGAGTTCTTATAAAGAAAATCTAGTTTAAAGCACCTACATATTAGGGGCTACTTAGTTGAGAAAAGAATTTATAATCCATATGAAAAAAAATGGTTAGTAATTATTTTATTTGTTATCCAGAGAAGTTTAAAGGGTATAATTATAGTTTAGGAATTATAAAAACTGTTAATACAAGATTCATTAAGAATAGTGAAGTTGGTGAGAATAATAAACGTCAAAATGTAGGCATAAGAAAATTCGGGTAAATATTTCTTTACCCATAACCATTTATTTCTCCACTACAACACCAATTATTATTTTAGAAATTGGAGAACATTTAGATAAAGAAACAATTCTTGAAATAATTAACTCACAATTAGCTAATGTAAATGAATGATAATAGATAACATTAAGAATATCTCAAAGAGAAGGAGGTTGACTATTTTGGATAATTACGTGGTAAATATTTCTTCACCCATGACCATTTATTTCTCTACTATGATACCAATTATTATTCTAGAAATTGAAGAATATTTAGAAAAAGGAACACTTCATAAAATAACTAACTCATAATTCACTAATGTAAATGAATCATAAACAATAATATTAAGATCTCAAAGAAAAAAGAGATCAACTATTCTAAATAATTTCATAGTTTATTTTCAAGAGTTAGAACTTAACATTGAAATTAATAATGATCCAATTTTATTTTTACAATCATAAAAGTATTGAATTTGATAAATAGATTAATGCCTTGAAAGAGTGGCATCGATTACAAGAGATATTTGTCTTGTTTCCAAGAAATATTTATTATGAATAATTATTACATTGGTAACTTAGTATGATTTGAAGTTGCATCAGATTGATATGAAAATTGTTTTTTTTTTTATATAATAAAGATCTTGAAGAGTAAATTTATATGAATCAACCCAAAGGTGTTTCCATAAAAAGTAAAAAGCAACTAGTTTGTAAAATGAAGAAGTCAAAATATAGATTGAAACAAATGTTTCCAAATATGGTATATTGAATTTAATGATATCAAACTATCTTTTAGATTTAAAGTAAACACTATTAATCTGTATATATATTGAAAGATCAATAAAAGTAAGTTAAAAGGATAGGTGTTTATTTAAAGTTATTTTCATATATAAAAGTAACAAATTTAATCTCATATAATACCTTAATAATGATATGGAACGTAAAGAAATATAATTAAATCCATATGCTTTTGTTGTTGACAATTTGATGTATTTGCAACATTGCATAAAATTAGATATTATTTTTGTAGTTAGAATGTTATATAGATATAAAAGTAATCATATAATGGATTGCTAGAAAGTTACAAAAGAAGTATTAAGGTATTTGTGAGGAATAAAGAATTACATACTCATATAGAGAAAATTTAACCTTTTAGAAATTATTGGATATTCAAATTCAAAGTTTGTTGAATGTTTTGATAGTAAAAAGCCTATTTTTGATGATTTGTTCCTATTAGAAGAATGAGTAACATTGTAGAATAATGAAAAATTATATATCATTACTTCATTCATTATAAAAGTAAAATTTGTGGTATAATTGAAAGTTATAATTTATACATTGTAATTGTGAAATTTTATTTCAAAACTTACGATTGTCAACGCTATTACCAAATCACTAAAAATTTATTTGATAATTCTATAGTAATATTCTTCTTTAAAAATAATAAATATTTAAAGGACACTAAACTTACAATTTTAAAATAATTTGTCATTAAGGAGGATGTTCAAAAATAAAAAATATCTATAAAGAACTAATTAATTGCATAATAGCAAATCAATATAAAAATTTATATTTAATATTACATAGAGAATATATTTTTAGAATAAGCCTTAATTGGAGGATAATTTACAATATAATGATAATCTGAACTCATACTATATTTTTGACATATATTATATGTTTTTTATTATCTAATAATTGTATACACATTATTATTTTAAAATTAATAAAAAAACTTTATGAGATATTATTAAAAAATTAAATTATATATATATATACCTTATAGGACATGCAAGATAAATTGTAAGTAATATAGTATATAAAAGAGAGTATTTTAAATAAATAAGATATGATTGTCAAAACTCACGTTAAATAGTTTATCATATGTTGTCATTATAATGAAATTGTAAGAGATTGTTATTATTGTTATTCGGATAGAACAAATAATTTAATAAATTCTAATCGAACCAAATAGAAAAATGTTAAAAAGTTTTAGAATTTTTGTAAATAATATTTTAATTAAAAAATTAATCATAAAATGCTTGATTAATGGGAAAAAATCTATACATTATTGCAATAATTAAAAACTATAATTTAGAATATGATTTTAGTATTGATAGATATGTCTAATTTAAATTATGAAATTTTATATATCTATATTTGGTTCATAGATTATGTTACATATTGAGGAATTTTTGCCCCATATCCATTATAGGGTGTAAAAGTCTATTTGGAAAGGATATATGGTGACAATGCGTCCAACAGTAAACCTTATCCTTACCCCATATCCATTATGTCTGCCATTCACCCTCGTATTGGATTTAAAGTTGAATGCCAAATAAATTTAGGGTGTAGAAAAGTCAAGACAACAAAAAAGTGAAAGGAAAGAACATGTTTTGCTCATTTCTTGTTATGATATTTGTTAGAAATTAGTACAAAAGTAAATAATATAAAGTAGTCAGGTACCTAAAATTGAGAAATTGAGTACACTACTTACATTTGCCATTGTCATATTTAAATTAAAGTATTATACTTAATTATAAAACTTTAAACAATCAAGTACTTGTTTATTTAAAAATTTTATACAATTAGAAGATCATTTTTTTATCATATAAGTGATTTGTTTTTTTTTTTATTTTAAATTGAAAACAATTCCTACATGCATGTGTCACGGTCTTTTGCTCCTAGGGCCTTTTGGAGTATTCTAAAAGTCTCCTAAGGATGGGCAATATTGTGAATGTGTTCGTGTAATAAATGTGGGTAGATAGAAGTTGAAAGGATGTGATATCCACTATTAGATCAAGATCAAGGAGGGATCTAATGATTATGACTTGTCCTATACTAATATAAAAGGGGACCTTCTCCCCCTCATTTGTATCAACCAATTCACAAGAGATATACACTTTAAAGTATCTCCTTTGATGAATGAGACAGAGGTGTACCACCAATTCATGAGTGGTCTCAAGTCATGGACCAAACAAGAGTTGAAGCGGTTCCATGTGGGAAACCTTACAACGGCCATAACTGTGGTTAAGTCTCTTGTGGAGTACAAGGTGCCTTCCATCTCCTAATCAGACTTTCGTTTAAAGGATAAGGCCAATGGTAAGGGAGATTAAGGAAGGTTTAATTGTCCGAATAGAGGTAACCACTAGCTAGCCCTCCCAAACTCCAGGCATAATTAAGCAGTGAAGGATATAAGAAGGTGTATACTTACAAATGTTTCTTTTGTGATAGTCCGCACAAGGTGCAAGATTGCCTAAACAGGCTAAGTTAGCTGCCCTTTGCAAAAAAGATGAACCAAAAGAGGAGGTGCAATTAGGTTCATTATGAATCCTTAGCTTAATCAAGTCTAAGAAGGTAACGAAACCAAAAGGACTCATTTTTATAAATTTAAAGATCAAAGAAACCATGATAAGTGCGTTCATGGATACTAGGACATCCGATCTTTTCATATCGAAAGAAGCTGCAAAGAAACTTAACCTTCAAGTTAAGAAATAAGCCAAATGGCTCAAGACTATCAACTTTAAAGAGGTCCTTGCTATTGGGATTGCTAGGGACGGGGAGCTTCAAATTAGGAAATGAACAAGTAAGGAGACTGTTGAGGTAATTCCCCTTGATGACTATGACTTTTTCATTGAGATAAAATTGCTAGATATAATTCATGTAGTTATATTTCCCTTTGCCGAGTGCATTTATGTGTTGGATAAACAGCACCAATACGTGATTCTAGTCCATCATAATTCAAACTATGATCAAAAGATGATTTTGATAATGCAACTTACTGAGGGAGCTAACAAGGGTGAGGTGACCATTATAGTAACCTTGAGGACTGAGGATGGCAAGGGAGAAGGGAGTAAAGTCATAATAAAAGTGGATCAAGTCCTCAATTTGTTTAAGGACGTGATGCCTCTTAAGTTGCCCAAGAAGCTTCCGCCTCATAGAGAAGTGGATCATCATATTGAGCTAGTGCCTGACACTTGATCGCTCACGATGGCGCTATATTGCATGGCACCACCCAAATTGGAAGAACTGAGGAAATAACTGAAGGACCTATTTGATGTTAGGTATATTAAACCATCTAAAGCTTCATTCATTATGTTAGTTCTATTTCAAAAGAAGTATGACAGGTCACTTCGAATATGCATAAATTATTAGGCATTGAACAAACTAACTGTCAAGAAAAGGTACTTGATCCCACTCATTACGGATCTCATTAATCAACTTGGACACCAAGCTTGATCTTCTATAGGGTTACTATCAAGTCTTAATTGTCAAAGGAGACCAACCAAAGACAACATGTGTGATGCTTTATAAATCCTATGAGTTCCTCGTCATGCCATTCGGCCTAACCAATGCTCCGACCATATTTCGTATTTTAATGAACAAGGTACTACACCTGTCCTAGATTGGTTTGTAGTGGTTTACCTTGATGATATTGTTGTATACAATCAAATGCTTGAGGAGCACATCGAGCACCTAAGACAGGTCTTCCAAGTATTACGCATGAATGACTTATACATCAAGCGTGAGAAATGTGCCTTTGCCCAGAAAAAAGTCCCATTCTTAGGGCATATTGTTAGGAGTGGATAAGTACAAATGAATGTGAAGAAGATTCGAACCATTGTTAAATGGGAGCCACTGACAAAAGTGACAGAGTTAAGGTCATTCCTTGGCCTCATTAACTACTACCAACATTTCATTTGGAACTACTCAAACATCATTATGCCACTCACAAACATGATAAAGAAGGAAAAGTCATGGGAGTGCATGGATTGATGCCAAAAGGCATTTGATTGGTTGAAGCAAGTCATGATCGATGAGTCGGTGTTGGTGTTGCCCCATCACACCAAGCCTTTTGAGTTAGAGACTAATGCATCAAATTATACTATTAGTGGTGTTCTTATGTAAGAAGGATATTCGGTGGTGTATAGGTCGCAGAAGTTGAACCATATTAAGCGATGGTATACCATTCAAAAGAAGGAGATAACTGTGGTGGTTCATTGCTTATGGATGTGGAGGCATTATCTCCTTGGGTTTAAGTTTGTTATAAGGACAAACAACGTGGCCATGAGTTATTTCTAGACCTAGAAGAAGCTAAGTCTGAAGCAAGCTCAATGGCAAGATTTTCTAACAGAGTTTGACTATGTAATAGAGTACAAGCCAAGGAAGGCTAACTTTGTAGTTGATGTTTTTATCCAGAAGATGGAGTTGGCAAACACGATGAGTTAACCAAGTTGTCTATGGATCGACTACATCAAGGAGGGGCTTAAGCATGATCAGAAGGCTTAAGCCCTCATTAGGTATTAGTGAGAGGGCAAGACCCAATGGTTCTAATGGAAGAATGATCTTTTTTACACCAAAGGGCAACAACTATATGTGTCACTCTATGGTAAATTGAGGAAAAAGGTTTTGCACGACTGTCATGATTCAAAATGGGTGGGTCATCCAGGGATTTACCACACCTTGGCCCTCTTTGAAGACTAATACTATTAGATTGAGATGTAAGACGATGTTAAACCTTATGTAAAGATCTGTCTTATTTTCCAATAAGACAAACTCAAGCAACGTTCGTCGCTGGAACTCCTAGAGCCACTTCCTATCCCAACTCATCCTTGGGAGAGTGTTTCCATGAACTTCATAGTAAACTTGCTGAAATCTAAAAGGGTGTCGGAATCTCATGGTTATGGTGGATAGGTTCTTTAAGAATGTAACGTTTCTACCACTGATAAAAGATTGTCCATTTGAGATTATAACTGGGCAACAACTGTAAACTTCAACTGTGGCTACATCAGGCTATTTGGGAAATAGCCCATCCGTATACAAGTTTGTCAAGGATTGGCAGGAGCAAATGGACTTGGCAAGGGCATGTCTACATAAAACCTCTAAGCACATGAAGAAGTGGGCCGACAAAAAGTAATGACACGTGAAGTTCCAAGTTAGGGATTTAGTGCTAGCCAAACTACACGCCATTCTCCAATACAAGGACGTGCACGAGGGGTTAATCCATCATTATGAGGGGTCATTTTGTGTGATACAACTGGTTGAGAAGGTCGCATACAAACTAGAATTATCACCAAAATTAAAGGTATATCTGATTTTCCATGTGAGTATACTTAAATCTTACCGTGTAGATGAGGAAGATTCAAATAGAGAGGAGTCACAACACACACCTTGGAGCAAAAACTTCATATGATCGTGAAGTTTAATCTATAGTGGCAGATTAATTCATATGAAAGTAGTTATGTACATCGAGACAATAATACTTTATCCGATAGAAGGGTTTTCCAAAGAGTGAAGCTAGTTAGGAATCCATGGAAACTCTTTGGCAATTCAAGAAAGAGATTGACACTTACCATGTTGAAGAAGCTACAAGGGCATCGCCTAATTAGGTGGGGGAGAATGTCACAGTTCTTTACTCCTAGGGTCTTTTGGAGTATTCTAGAAGGCTCCTAGGAATGGGCAATATGATGAATGTATTTATGTAATAAATGTAGGTAATAAATGTGGGTAGATGAAAGTTGAAGTGATGTGATATCAATTATTAGATCAAGGAATGATCTAACAATTGTAACTTGTTCTATACTTGTATAAAAAAGAACCTCCTCCTCCTCATTTGTATCAACTAATTCATAAGAAATATACACTTTTAGAGCATCTCTCTAAGGATTCTTGTGAGCCGAGTGAGAGAAAGGCTACTTGGGAGGAGTCTCAAGGCCGCACGCGTGGGGAGCCTTATATCTATTAAGCTCGTGACACATGTATATTACTATTAACGACATAGTAATAATTATTCTGATTTTATAACTTACTATTCAATATAATTAATACAAAATATTTGAAGCACTAATGCAGCATTAGAAAAGCAATGAAAATAAAAACCATGCTGTCGGTGTCTCAGACAACTAAGGATCTTTCAAAAAGAGAATCGACGACTAGTTGCAGGATCAAGCAATCGATTGTCCCCTTTTTTCTTTTGTTTGCTTGTTTGTTTGTTTCCTTTTTTTTCTTTCTTTTTTTTTTTCCAACCCACAAAATATGTGAGTGAAAATAGATTTACCCTAATTGTTTTGGTCAAAAAAAACAACTTTCGGTGTGGGTTTGTGTCACACCGGAAAAAGCGTGTGGGACTAACATCCCATCCCTCCTCCTTACCCTGCTCTGCCGCCGTATAGCCTTACCTGCAGCCAAACTATCGGACACCTATTACCTTAAGGGGCACCCACAAAGTACTAAAAACTTGGCTACTAATATGAATAACTAGACTACCACTTTAATCATGCAAAGTAGGGATCTTCACTTCTAAGAGTACTCACTCACTTTTTTGTTAGAATATACAACTATATTTAAAGAGAGGTTGACACCTTATTGAAATTATGATCAATCATTCACTTCAATCGCTAGTATTCTCCTTCTCTCAAAGAATCCTTGCAAACACATTGCCTTAATAAGGTTCTAACTCGATTGTTACTTCCGCCACATTTTGGAGGACAATAATCGACCAACTTGATTGTTGCTTCGGTTTTTCCCTCTGTTTATAAACAATGAATGAATCACTTCTAGGTCCACTGTATTGCGGCTCGGCCTATGTGACGCGATCCATTTCATCGGTGAGGGAGGTCACCCGAACGTGGTCCAAATTAGGCCAACTCGTTATTTGTATTCTTAGCAGGAAGTGTGCACACCAAAACCAAACAATGGATTAAAAATTGTTCATGAGCCGATATGTATGTTGGGAACCTAATTATTTATTACCCACTGAACAATTTTTTTTTTTTCTCCCGGATTAGTTTAAAGGTTAAAGAAAAAAATTATAATCAATTAAAAAATGTGGTGTGCAACAATCCTACAATCACCAGTTATGTTTCTCTTATTAATCAATATACAAATATTCTTAACTCAAGTCGGTATTCTTTTCACAGAATAGTCAAAAGATAATTTCCGAATCGAAGGACAAGTATTAATTGCCGCACTTACTGCCTGACGTGTGATGTTTGGATTCCAAAATAATTCAACATCGAAGGACAAGTATTAATTGCCGCACTCACTACCTGACATATGATGTTTGGTTTCCAAAATAATTCAATTGAAGGACAAGTATTAATTGCCGCACTTATTACTTGACATGTGATGTTTGGTTAGCCTCTATATATATATATATCTATGTATATTCCTTCCTATTTGCGCCCCAGAGATTTTGATTTTATTTGTAAACATAATTAAGTGTGCATGAGTGTGAGGTGTGCTGACAAAGGAATTGACTTAACAGGGAAAGGCCTGATTGTAATTTAAAATCATTATAATGGCTGTGCATAATGGTAGTATCGAAATTGTCAAAAGTCTCCAAGGAAAGGTGTTTTTAGTCGCGGGCGCAACTGGGTTTCTAGCCAAAGGTGTGTGGGGATTAATTATTTCTTTTAGTTTTAATTATTCTCATTTTAATATGGTTCTTTTCTATGGATCTTTTCAATGGTTACTATATACACTTATAATTAATCTATTTGTAGAGAAGATTTTACGATCTGTGCCAGAAAATGTCAAGATATATCTGATCCTAAGTGCAAGTGACAAAGAAGCTGCAATGGAAAGAGGCAAAAATGAAGTAATTATGCTTTCTTTTTTTTTTTTTTCTTTTTTGTATTTTTTTTCATTTCATCATATTCTAAACAACATCAAACCTACCCATGTACGTACAACATTGCGTTGGATTGAAGAAAATTAAAATCCTTCCCACTCAGATCATTGATGCGGAGTTTTTCAAATGTCTCGAGCATAAATATGGGGAATCCTACTTGAGCAAGTTGGTTCCGGTGGCAGGAAATTTATGTGAACCAAATCTTGGGTTAGAGGCTCATACAAGCGATGTGATTGCAGCTGACGTTGATGTTATAGTAAACTCGGCAGCCAATACAGCCTGGGACGAAAGGTCATAGTATTAGCTAGCCTTTATCTGTTCTCTGAGCATGTTTAATCCACTTAAAATCTTCTATTGAAACCAAAAATTAATATTCTTGATAACTACAATAATGTCAAACCTCGCTGTACTCATGTTGAAGTTAGATCAAGGCCTTAATTATAATTATATGTCCTTTTTTGTCAATTGACCCTAACTAAAGTTTGAATTCCGAACTCAAATGATGTAAGATTGAGTAAATAATGAAATTAGTTGAGCAATTACAGATGTAACGCTTCTATCAACATGAAAACTAGAGGACCTTCCCGCTTCATGGAGTTTGCCGAGAGGTGCAAGAAATTGAAGCTCTTCCTTCACGTATAAACAAGTAATGAGAGAAATTAAGGGGGGAATTAGAATATTGGGTCATGAACTATACAAGAGTATACTATTAAGTGACTAATATTGTAATAAGACTTAAAATTTTGGGATTAATGGTAGATAATTTTTTTGTACAATTTATTTTGAGCTCACTACCTCTTTGGTATGAACCATTTCAAATTAATTACAACATTACAAAAAATAAGTAGAAAATTAATGAATTATTTAGTATATTCATTCAAAATAAAATGAGATTGAAAAATCAAGCAAAACATCCTATAAATCTCTTAGGTAAAGAGGGCTGGAAAAAGATTAAAAGTAATAATTGACTAGTTTAAGCAAAGAAAGAGTCTATTTATATTTCTCAGATTAAAAAAAAGAGCAAAAAGGCAATGAGCGTCACTTCTGTAAAAAAAGTTAGATACTATTAAAAACTTATCTGAGAAGAAGTGGAGTCTGAAGCAAACTTGGTGGTAAAATTTTCTAATAGAATTTGACTATGTAATAGAGTACAAGTCGAGGAAGGCTAACTCTATAGCTGATGCTCTTAGTTGGAAGATGGAGCTATCAAACACGGTGAGTCAAACAAGTTGTTCATAGATCGACCGCATCAAGGAAGGGCTTAAGCACTCACTGGGTATCCATGAAAGGACAAGACCTGACAGTTTTAGTGTGAAGATGATCTTCTTTACACCAAAGAATAATGACTATGTGTGTCACTCCATGGTAAACTAAGGAAAGAGGTGTTGTGTGAGTGTCATAATTTGAAGTGCATGGGTCATCTAAGGATCCACCTCACCTTGGCCTTCATCGAAGATTAATACTACCGGCCTCAGATGCGGAATGACGTTGAATTCTATGGAAAGACCTATCTTGTTTGCCAACAAGATAAACTTGAGCAACGTTCATTGCCAGGACTCCTAGAGCCACTTCCTATCCCAACTTGTCTATAGAAGATTGTTTCCATAGAGTTCGTAGTAAACTTGCCAAAATCTAAAGAGTGTCAAACTCTTATGGTCGTGGTGGATATGTTCTCCAAGAATGTAACATTAGTTCCAATGACAAAGGATCGTCTGGCTTAAAAGGTGGTCAAGTTGTTCTTGAAGCATGTAGTCAAGTACTGGAGAGTCCTATAAATGATCGTGAACGATTGTGACCCTCGATTCAGGGGGCATTTCTAGTCTGAATTATTCAAGTTGTTGGGGTTAAAACTAAATCTCTCTATGAGTCTACACTTCCAAACTAACAGTTAAACCCAATAGGTCAATGCACTCTTAGAAATTTATCTTCGACAAAATGTGAGTACAATGCAAATCAATTGGGCAAAGTTGATCGACGTAACCCAATTCTTCTACAACCTATAGTGGAGCAAGTCTACTGACCAGAGTCCATTCGAAATTGTGACTAGGTAACAACTGCAAACTCCAAGTGCAGTTGCATTGGGTTACTGAGGAAATAGCCCATCCGCATACAAGTTCGTCAAGGATTGACAGGAACAAATATACTTGGCAAGAACATGTCTACATAAAGCCTCTAAGCACATGAAGAAGTGGGTCGATAAAAAAGCAATGACATGTGGAGTTAAAAGTTGGGGACTTAGTGCTAGCCCAACTACACATCATTCTCCGGTACAAAGACATGCACAAGGGGCTAATTTGTTGCTATGAGGGACCGTTTCGTATGATATAACAAGTCGGGAAAGTCGCATACAAACTACAACTGTCGCTAAAATTAAAGGTACATCCAATTTTTTATGTGAGAACGCTTAAATCTTACCGTATAGATGAGGAAGATCAGGATTAAAGGGAGTCGTAGCACACACCACTTAGAGTGAAAATTTCATATGACTGAGAAGTTAGATTCATAATGGTAGATCAAGTCATATAGAAGCGGTATTGTACGCTGACGCGAGAATACTTTATCTGATGAAAGTGTTTTATGGAGAGTAAAGCTAGTTGGGAACCCATAGAAACTTTTTAACAATTCAAAAAGGAGATTGACACTTACCATGCCGAATAAGCAACAAAAGCGTCATCTAATTAAGTGGTTCTTTGTTTGTTTCTTTCTCTCTCTCTCTCTTTTTTTTTCTAACCCACAAAATATGTGAGTGAAAATAGATTTACACTAATTGTTTTGGTCCAAAAAAACAACTTTCGGTGAGGGTTTATGTCACACCGGAAAAAGCGTGTGGGACTAACATCCAATCCCTCCTCCTTACTCTGCTCTGCCGCCGTATAGCCTTACCTGCAGCCAAACTATCGGACACCTATTACCTTAAGCGGTACCCACAAAGTACTAAAAACTTGGCTAGTAATATTAGCAAGTCTCTTGTAAGGTGTAGTGAATATGAATAACTTGACTATCACTTTAATCATGCAAAAGAGTACTCACACATTTTTTTGTTAGAATATATAATTATATTTAAAGAGAGGTTGACACTTTATTGAAATTATGATCAATCATTCACTTCAATCGCCAGTATTCTCCTTCTCTCAAAGAATCCTTGCAAACACACTGCGTTAATAAGGTTATAACTTATTGTTACTTCTGCCACATTTTGAAGGAATATAATAGACCAATTTAATAGATCAACATACATGTATTCTTAACTTAAATTTGGTATTCTTTTCATGGAATAGTCAAAAGATAATCTTCTGAATCGAAGGACAAGTATTAATTGCCGCACTTATTACTTGACATTTGATGTTTGGTTTCCAAAATAATTCAATCAAAGGACAAATATTAATTGCCGCACTTATTACTTGACATCTGATGTTTGGTTTCCAAAATAATTCAATTGAAGGACAAGTCTTAATTGCCGCACTTATTACTTGACATGTGATGTTTGGATTCCAAAATAATTCAATCGAAGGACAAGTATTAATTGCCGCTCTCATTACTTGACATCTGATGTTTGATTTCCAAAATAATTCAATATCGAAGGACAAGTATTAATTGCCGCTCTCATTACTTGACATCTGATGTTTGGTTCCCAACATCTCATGTGTATGTATGTTCCTTTACCCTCTATAGATATATATATATGTATATTCCTTCTCATCTGCGCCCCAGAGATTTTGATTTTATTTCTAAACATAATTAAGTATGGATGAGTGTGAGGTGTGCTGCCAAAGGAATTGACGAAACAGGGAAAGGCCTGATTGTAATTTAAAATCATTATAATGGCTGTGCATAATGGTAGTATCGAAATTGTCAAAAGTCTTCAAGGAAAGGTGTTTTTAGTCACGGGCGCAACTGGGTTTCTAGCCAAAGGTGTGTAGGGATTAAGTCTTTCTTTTAGTCCTAATTATTCTCATTTTAATATGGTTCTTTTCTATGGATCTTTCCAATAGTTACTATATACACTTATAATTAATCTATGTATACATATACATATGCAGTACTAGTAGAGAAGATTTTACGATCTGTGCCAGACAATGTCAAGATATATCTGATCATAAGGGCAAGTGACAAGGAAGCTGCAATGGAAAGACTCAAAAAGGAAGTAATTATGCTTTCTTCTTTTTTTCCCATTTCATCGTATTCTAAACAACACCAAACCTACCCATCTATGTATTACATTGCATTGGATTGAAGAAAATTAAAATCTCTCCCTTTCAGATCATTGATGCGGAGCTTTTCAAATGTCTCGAGCATAAATATGGGGAATCCTACCCAAGTTTCATGTTGAGCAAGTTGGTTCCAGTGGCAGGAAATTTATGTGAACCAAATCTTGGGTTAGAGGCTCATACAAGCGATATGATTGCAGCTGACGTTGATGTTATTGTAAACTCAGCAGCAAGTACAGCCTGGGACGAAAGGTCATAGCATTAGCTCGCCTTTATATGTTCTCCGTTTGCTCGTGTTTAAACTACTTAAAATCTCCCATTGAAACCAAAAATTAATATTATGGACAACTACAATAATGTCAAACCTCCTTGTACTTATGTTGAACTTAGATCAATGCCTTAATTATAATTATAAGTCCCTTTTTGTCAATTGAACCTAACTAAAGTTTGAATTCCGAACTCAAATGATGTAAGATTGAGTAATAATGAAATTAGTTGTGCAATGGCAGATACGACGCTTCTATCAACATGAACACTAGAGGACCTTCCCGCCTCGTGGAGTTTGCCGAGAGGTGCAAGAAATTGAAGCTCTTCCTTCACGTATCAACAGGTAATGAAAGAAATTAAGGGAGGGGAGTAAGAATATTGGGTCACGAACTATACAAGAATACACTATTAAGATGACTAATATTGTAACAAGATTTAAGATTGTGGGATTAGTGGTAATATTTTATTATTCAATTTATTTTGAACTCATTAGTTCTTTAGTATGGATCATTTTATATTAATTACAACATTATAAAGAATAAATAAAAATTAATGAAGTATTTAGCATGTTTATTCAGAATAAAACAAGATTTAGAAATCAAGCAAATCATCTTATGAATCTTATAGACAAAGAGGACTAGAAAAAGAATAAATGTAGAAGTTGATTAATTTAAAAAAAGTGTCTATTTATATTTTTCAAACTAAACAAATATAAGTGAAAAGATGATAAGTATCACTCGTATAATTTGATTAAAAAAATTAAATATCATAATATATTTCAAATCAAATTTAATTAATATTCTTCATAGTATTTGGTGACTTAATTCTAATATTACTACTTATATGATTTTGATAATTTATTATGATGAAATTGTTCAATTTATATAAGAAAATAATTATTATTAATTCATATATTTTCACTTATAGTTCATATAAATTAAAATTGATGATATTTATGCAAAATTCTTACTTAACTTGCATCATAATTTTGAAATTAAGTTTAGCATAATGAATGAAAGTTTTGTTTACTTGTGGAACAAAAGTTTAAGTCATAAATTCAAAGAAAGATTAATAAAATTAGTTAATAATAAAAATATTTTTGAATATAGATTTTACTTATGTGAAAAAGTATATAGATTATATTAAGTATAAACAAACCAAATATAGTATAAAACAAACCACAAGAAGCATTCAACTTCTTGAAATTATATACACTAATATTTGCAAGTATTTTGACACTTTATCCCTTAATGAAAAATTGTATTTCATCACCTTTTGCAAACAATTTACAAAACTTGTCGTTTTTATTTGGTTCTGCAGCTTATGCGAATGGGCAAAGGGAAGGGAAAATTTTGGAAAAACCGTTCCGCATGGGAGATAGCATGGCGTCAGAGGAGTTCAAGTTGGGAAACCTGTCAACCTCAACTCCCATTTCTGCATTAGATGTTGGAAGTGAAATACGACTTGCTTTGAATCCTGGGGATGATTTCAAGAATCATCCATCACCAGATCGTTACATGCGAAAGTTGGGCACAGAAAGGTTTCGTATATATATACATATCCTTTGACATAATTGATTGATGAGGACGATTAGAAAATTCAAGGACACTCAATTGTAACTCTCAGGGTATAGAGATAAGGGTGCAAAGCTAATCAGTTTACAATGCTAGGATTAAACATCTTAAATATACAAGTAATTGCAATGGATTGCTTTTTTTCTTTTCCCCCAAAAATCCTGAAGCCAACAAATAAATTTGGTTTGTACTTTCGCATGCAACAAATAAGAATATGGTAATTTTTCTCAAATAATCTTTTTTTGTTTTTTTTAAATCAACTTACCGTTTGAACAGAGCCAAAAAGTATGGATGGCATGATACTTATTCATTCACAAAAGCAATGGGAGAAATGGTGATAGATAGTATGAGAGGAGAAATACCAGTGGTCATAATTCGACCTAGCGTGATTGAAGGTACTTACAAAGAGCCGTTTCCAGGATGGATACAAGGGAACAGGTCGGTATTCTTCAGTATAATTCGACCTACCCAATATTACCTTTTACCAAGCCCTTAAGTAGATGTGGGAACTACATATATTTCCCATGTGTTATCTTATACATTTACTTGGTATTTCAGGATGCTAGATCCACTGATCAATCATTACGGCATGGGGCACTTAACATGTCTTCCAGCAGATCCTGATTGTATGGTTGACATAGTAAGTGCAACACTTATTTCTTTTTTGCTTTATTTTTGTACAATATCATAAATCTTCGGTTTACGAAAGTTCTGGTGCGCAGACGGGATATTATAGGTGTGGATGTAATTGAATTGCACAATAAATGATAAGATAGATAACTATCCTATACTGCGTGTGGATGATTAGAAACATCTTGATTCGAAAATTACTTGCATGGGATTAGAGGATCACTTGCAATCTGTCTTGTCTATAATTCCTTTCCTTCTTCTTATCTCCGAGTAAATTACAGGTCCCTGCCGACATGGTAGCTAACGCCATCTTGGCAGCCACAGCCATGCACTGTATTGCCCCCCACAAGGCAGACATCAGTATCTATCATATCGGCTCATCTATTTTAAATCCGCTTACATCGCAAGAGATGGCTACAATAACTTTTGAATACTTCAAATCCAACCCAGTTGAGGATTCGCATGGTAGACCCGTTACCATTCATGCTCCGATGAAATTCTGCAAGTCCATAGACGAATTTACAGCCCATATTTCTAGACACTTGGCTCAGCCGAGGGAGCTTATGGCAAAGGGATCTTCTTCCAAGCCAAATCTCGCCGAGTTAGTGGAGAAGAAACTAACCCACATGGCAACTCTATATGAGCCATACGGCTTCTACAAAGGAAGGTATAAATACGAGGCAATTGTCTTCTTTCGTATTTTGCATAGCATTATTCACAGGCTAAACAATTGTCAGGTTAGTAGCACAAAATTGTTAATTTATCTAGTGGTATATTCTAGTTTAGGATTTCAAGAATTTTAAAATAATTGAAACCCTATATATTCTTTTGACATCGGTTGAAAGTTGAAAACTTTTGAAACTCACTAATTAAATTTGATAATTTTCTATTTTTCAAGAGGAATTTCATTGACATCAACTGATTAAAAAGTATGATGCACTTTTGAAAGTAACTGTCATAGAGAAAAGAAAAATATAGGACAAATGAGTTTTTCACTGCAATTTCCTTACTACATTTTCATTGAAAGAATGATAAGGCAGTTAAACTGCTATCAGGTTTGATTGCAGCAATATGCAGAAATTAATGGAAAGCATGTCCCAAGAGGAGAAGCTGAAATTTGGGTTTGATGTGAGCAGCATTGTTTGGAAAGATTATATTGCAAATGTCCATATTCCTGGCCTAAGGAAGCATGTCGTGAAGGAAAAATAGGCCTTTTCTTTTTCCTGCCACGATCTAGCCTAAAATTTTAATATTTTGTGGTCTCAGCACAAAATATTATATCTTGAGATGTAGTAAGGACCTTAAAAATCGAATAATGAAATATTAAGTGAATAGTATTAATATTGTTAAGATGCGAATATCAGCTAGCTTGTTTGAATAATGAAACATTGTGTTTAGGAGTGATATTTGATAGGGTGCAAATATCAACTTGTTCGTTTTGAATGTAATAACAGCGACTAATGGAGCGACTATTGCTTTTTGTTTGCTCTAAAGTTTAAAGCTCTCAACCTCAAACATATCTCAACCGGTTTTCACCTCGTCGTTGCCATTTTTTATTAAGCCGCTCTAGTCTGGTTTTGAAGGAAATAGAGTTTCAGAAAATAAAATGAAATGAAATAAATATTGGGGTTGATATATTTTATTAAATGCAATGACATGTTGATTATATTGTTAAATTAATTGATATAAGTGACCCTTGTTATTTAAAGTATGACCAAATATAAAAAGTTCAATATAATGGTCAGTTAAATATAACGGTAATTTGAGTCATTGGATTTAAAATCTCTTCACTCTCCCCATTAAAGATAATGACTATATGAAAAGAGAGAATCACTCTCCCTATTAAAAATAACGGTTATAAGAGAAGAGAGAATCACTCTCCCCATTAAAAACCATTAAGAGAAGGGGAAATCACTCTCCCCATTAAATACCATTAAGAGAAGGAGAAATCACTCTTCCCATTAAAGACCATTAAGAGAAGAGGGAATCACTCTCCCCATTAAAGACCATTACGAAAAAAGAGAATCACTCTCCCTATTAAAGATAACGGTTATAAGAGAAGAGGAAATCACTCTCCCCATTAAAGACCATTAAGAAAAAAGGGAATCACTCTCCCTATTAAAAATAACGGTTATAAGAGAAGAGGGAATCACTCTCCCCATTAAAGACCATTAAAGACAACCGTTACAAAAAAAAAATAAAAGGGACGTGATTTTTCCATTACAGCGAGTTTAGCTCTTTTCCTCTTCTCAACCATTAGAGAAAAACCGAGAAAAGAGAAAGGGAAAGGGGAAGAGTAGGAGAAATTCATCAAAAGGCAAAATCAGAAGAGGATTTTCATCTTCACAATAAAAACTTGACATAAATCTTATTTAAGCGTTGATAAAGATCCAGTCTCATTTAAACAAGCTATGAAATGTAATGATTCTGAAAAGTGGTTCAATGTCATGAAAGAAGAGATAAAATTGATGGATGTAAATCAAGTTTGGGAACTAGTGGAGTTGCTTGAAAGATCAAAACAAGTTGGCTGTAAGTGGGTCTTCAAGACCAAGCGAGACTCAAAAGGCAACATTGAAAGGTATAAGGTCAGACTTGTTGCCAAAGGTTACACTCAAAAGGATAGTATTGACTATAAGGAGACTTTCTCTCCAGTCTCTAAGAAAGACTCTTTAAGAATCATCATGGCTTTGATGGCTCACTATGACCTAGAGCTCCACTAAATGGATGTAAAGACCGCCTTTTGAATGATGACTTAGAAGAGGAAGTGTATATGGACCAACCTGAAGGTTTCATAACCACAGGGAAAGAAAATTTGGTGTGTAAATTAAAGAAATCGATATATGGACTGAAACAAGCCTCCCGACAATGGTATATTAAGTTCAATAATACCATTACATCATATGGTTTTGTAGAGAACATCGTTGATCGGTGTATCTATATGAAGGTCAGTGGGAGCAAGTTCATTATATTAGTCCTATATGTCGATGACATTCTTTTGACTACTAATGACATGGGTTTGTTGCATAATGTTAAGAAATTTCTCTCTGAAACTTTTGAAATGAAAGATATGAATGAGGCATCCTATGTGATAGGAATAGAAATATTTCGCAATAGATCACAAGGATTGTTAGGATTGTCTTAGAAAGGCTATATCAATAAAGTATTAGAGAGATTTAGAATGGAAAATTGCTCTACAGGAATAGTTCTAATTCATAAAGGGGACAAGTTCAGTGAATTGCAATGTCCAAAGAATGATTTGGAATGAAAATCAATGGAATACATTCCTTATGTATCGCTGGTTGGAAGTTTGATGGATGTTCAAACATGCACTCGGTCAGACATTAGTTTCGTTGTCGGAATGTTAGGCCGATATCAAAGTAATCCTGGAATGGATCATTGGAAAGCTAGAAAGAAAGTACTTAGGTACTTACAAGGCACTAAGGATTACATACTTACTTATAAAAGATCAAGTCATCTTGAAGTAATAGGCTACTCGGATTCAGATTATGATGGATGTGTAGATTCGAGGAAATCTACATTTGGTTACATGTTTCTACTGGCCGGAGGAGCAATTTCATGGAAAAGTGGGAAGTAGTCTATCATTGCTACTTCCACTATGGAGGCTGAATTTGTAGCATGCTTTAAGGCTACTATTCATGCATTATGGTTGCAGAATTTTATCTTAAGGTTTGGTTTGGTCGACAATATAGAAAAGCCGTTAAGAATTTATTGTGATAATTCTACAACTATTTTCTTCTTTAAGAATGATAGGTATTCTAAAGGTGCAAAACATATGGATTTGAAATACTTATCTGTTAAGGAAGAAGTACAAAACCAAAAAGTGTCTATTGAGCATATTAGTACTGAATTGATGATTGCGGACCCATTAACTAAAGGTTTGCCACCGAAAACATTTACTGGACATGTTGAACGGATGGGCATTATAGATAGGTCCTCATTCTCTTGAAAGTTAATATTTTGTACTGCTCATATCATTGTGACACTTATGAATTCAATTAAGGTCATGGTTTTGTTTGCGCTTTTGTTATCTACATTAAGTTGCATATAGTTATAGTTTGTGAAATAACTAATAGCGTATTTGGAAATGACAATTTAAAGTCTCAATGTTCCTCAGTAAAGTTATTATGAATTATGATGATTATGTGATACATGGAAGAAATTATATCGCTAAAAGATGTGTGACCACCATGATCCAATCATCTTAATTCAATCAAGTATTATGGTTTGATGATTTTTAAGTATGATGCACACTTATTTGTTATTGATTCATCAAGTCATAACATGGGTCAAGTGGGAGATTGTTAAATTAATTGATATAAGTGACCCTTGTTATTTAAAGTATGACCAAATATAAAAGGTCTAATATGATGGTCGGTTAGACATAACAGTAATTTAGGTCATTGGGTTTAAAATCCCTCAACTCTCCCCATTAAAGATAACGATTATAGGAAAAGAGGGAATCACTCTCCCTATTAAGAGGGAATCACTCTTCCTATTAAAGACCATTAAAAGAAGAGGGAATCACTCTCCCTATTAAAGACCATTAAGAAAAGAGGGAATCACTCTCCCTATTAAAGATAATGGTTATAAGAGAAGAGGGAATCACTCTCCCCATTAAAGACCATTAAAGACAACCGTTACAAAAAAAAATAAAAGGGTCGTGATTTTTCCATTACAACGAGTTTAGCTCTTTTCCTCTTCTCAACCATTAGAGAAAAACCGAGAAAAGAGAAAGGGAAAGGGGAAGAGTAGGAGAAATTCATCAAAAGGCAAAATCAGAAGAGGATTCTCATCTTCACAATAAGAACTCGACATCATGGACAGAGGTATATAAATTTCGTTATAATTTGCATATTAGTATTCACATAAAGAAAATATCATACATTACAGAATTGAGAATTTTAGAAAAGGAAATTCTCCCTTATTGTTTTAACAATTGGTATCAGAACGGGTCTGTGAATACTGTAATTTGCTATAAAAGAATAATTAGCTGGCGTTGAAAAGAAAAGGAAAATGACTGGCGTTGAAAGGAAAAGAAACTGTCGGCGTTGAAAAGAAAAATCTGGCGACCCTTTGCTGTTTGCCGAAAAAAAAAATTGTTCTTTTCCCGAATGTCCACCGTCGGCCTTTTTTCTCTCCGAATCTGATTTTTCGCGCCATTAGAGTTGTCATGGTCAACGGAAAGAAAGAAATTAATAAATATAAGGATCCGGCTAATAGAATGGTATCCTACTAGCATTTGCAGGCATGCGGAATTAGCTGGTTACCGGAATAGTACCCGACATATTAGCCGGTGTTGACCCAAAAAGAAATTTATTTTCTGCATTATTGATTGTTTATTAATGTTTTGTCAAATTGTATGATCTCAATAATTAAAAATTTTGAAATTTATTGAGATCATATTGACATCAATCAAATATTAAAAGTTTGTTGGTTACCAAAGTAGCCTAACTTAAAAGGATTCAAATATTTAATTGTGAATTTTAATTGTTCATTTCTTTATATCCTAATGAAATGTTGTACAGATTTGAAATGAACAATTGTGATTATTAATTATAAAGTTAGAAGATCATCCAAAGATGGATCATTACCTATAATTAATAATACTAAAAGAGATTCATTGATATACTGAGTAAATATGATTGTATATCCAAAGATAACATTCATGTTAACTCTAGTATGATTGATTGATCTATCAAAGTATATCTAAATTAGCGTCATCATTGATTAAAGTTATGTATTTGAGGATCACCCAAAGGTGAACTTAAATACATAATCAAAGTTGATCTGAATCCATTTAAGTTTATTCAAAGCATTAATGCGTAAATTTGGATTATGTTTACAGCTTCCAATAATATGTTTGCTTTAGGTAATGCGATGATCAAATTCAATGGACTGAATTATGCAGAATAGTCTGAGCATATTCAGTTTCACTTAGGCATTTTGGGTTTGGACTTAGCAGTCATCTCGGATGAAAAGCCTGCAACCATTATTGAGACCAGTACAGAATCTCACAAGTCTCTGCATGAGGCTTGGAAATGGTCTAATAGGCTGAGTTTGAATTTGATGTGAATGACGATAGTTGAAAATGTCAAGCCATCAATGCCTAAGATAGAAAATGCAAGGGAATTTATGATGAGAATTAAGTAATACTCTCAATCAGATATAGCTGATAAATCCATTGTAGGAAGCCTAATGAGTGAGCTGACGACCAAGAAATTTGATTGGTCACAGCCTATTTATGATCATGTGACTAGTATGGCTAATCTAGCACCAAAGTTGAAAACAATGGGCATGGATGTGAGTGAATCTTTTTTGGTACAATTCATCATCAACTCACTGCCTTCTGAATTTGGTCAGTTCCAAGTGAATTATAACACTATTAAAGAGAAATGGAACCTTTAAGAAATTAAGGCCATGTTAGTTCAGGAGGAAGGGAGATTAAAGAAGATGAAGGATCACTCTATTCATCTTACTGTTCATAATGATGCTAGTAGTAGCAAGTCTAGACCACATAAAAAGGATAAGAAAAAGGACAAAGCCTCTATGAAAGTCTCTAGAGGTCAAATTCATAAGGATCATAAATGCTTCTTCTGTAAAAGGATTGGTCACTTCAAGAAAGATTGTCCAAAAAGAAAGGCTTGGTTCGAAAAGAAAGGTATGTACTGTATATCAGTATGTTTTGAATCAAATATAAAATGAAGTACCTAATAATACTTGGTAGTTAGACTCTGGAGCTACTATTCATGTGTCACATATCATGCAGGGATTCCTTTCAATCCAGCCCATAATAGGAATTGAGAAATTCCTTTATATGGGAAATAGAATGAAGACACGAATAGAAGGAATTGGGATGTACAGATTAATTTTGAATACTAGGTGTCACCTAGATCTGGAAAAGTGTCTCTATGTTCCTGAATGTGCTAGAAATTTAGTTTCTGTTGCAAAGTTGGATGAAGTAGGATTTAACCTTAAGATTGGAAACGATACATTTTCATTGTATAGACATTCGTACTATTATGGATCTGGTACTTTGGTTGATAATTTGTACCATTTTAATCTTGATGCTATGTATGCTGATTCTCTATTTCTTGTTGAGCATAATATAGGTAACAAACATAATGCACATGATGACAGTTCTGCTTTCTTATGACATCAAAGATTAGGTCATATATCCAAAGAAAGGATATTGAGGTTGGTGAAAGGTGATGTCCTGCCTCAATTGGATTTTATTGATTGGGAGGTATGTGTTGACTGTATAAAAAGGAAACAGATAAGACACACATCAAAGAACCCAGCCATGAGAAGTAATGAGCCTTTAGAATTAATACACACTAATATTTATGGCCCCTTTGATCTTTCATCATGGGGTGGTGAGAAATATTTCATCACGTTTATAGATGACTACTCACGATATTGTTATTTATATCTACTGCATGAAAAGTCTTAGCCAGTAAACGCCCTGGAGGTGTTTATAAATGAGGTGGAAAGGCAGTTAGATAGAAAAGTGAAAGTGATTAAGTCAAACAGAGGTGGTGAATATTATAGAAAATTCAATGAAAGTGGACAATGTCCTGGTCCATTTGCAAAACTTCTTGAAAGTCGAGGCATATGTGCACAATATACAATGCCTGGTACACCACAACAGAATGGTGTAGCGGAAAGGCGGAATCGCACACTTATGGATATGGTTAGGAGCATGTTAAGTTGCAGTACTGTACCTTTATCCTTGTGGATGCATGCATTAAAAACTGTTGAATATCTGCTGAACAGGGTTCCTAGTAAGGCTATTCCTAATACTCCTTATGAGTTATGGACAGGTAGGAAACCCAGTTTAAGACACCTTCATATTTGGGGTTGTTTAGCAGAAGTAAGGATATATAATCCACATGAAAGAAAGCTTGATGCAAGAACCATTAGTGGTTACTTCATTGGTTATCCTGAAAAGTCTAAAGGATATAGGTTCTATTATCCTAACCATAGTACTAGAATAGTTGAGTCCGACAATGCTCGGTTCATTGAAAATGGTCAGTTCAGTGGGAGTGGGGAATCACGAAAGGTGGATATTAAAGAATTACAAAATGAAAGATCCATAATGAGCACTTCTACTCAAGTTGTTATCCCCACACCAAGTGTTTCTACTCAAGAAGTTGTTCCTTTTGTTGCATCACAGTTACACGACATGCAAAGACAACAAATTGATATTTGAAACACACAAGGTGAACACATAAGTGATGAACCAAGTGACAATATGCAAGTCACAAATGAGCAAGTGATACCACAAGAAATGGCATTATGGAGGTCTACAAGACAGAAAAGATCAGTCATATCGAATGATTATGTGGTTTACTCACTTGAACATGAATCTGATTTAAGCGTTGATAAAGGTCCAGTCTCATTTAGACAAGTTATGGAATGTAATGATTCTGAAAAGTGGTTCAATGCCATGAAAGAAGAGATAAAATCGATGGATGTCAATCAAGTTTGGGAACTAGTGGAGTTGCCTGAAAGATCAAAACGAGTTGGCTGTAAGTGGGTCTTCAAGACCAAGCAAGACTCAAAAGGCAACATCGAAAGGTATAAGGTCAGACTTGTTGCCAAAGGTTACACTCAAAAGGATGGTATTGACTATAAGGAGACTTTCTCTCCAGTCTCTAAGAAAGACTCTTTAAGAATCATCATGGCTTTGATGGCTCACTATGACCTAGAGCTCCACTAAATGGATGTAAAGACCGCCTTTTGAATGGTGACTTAGAAGAGGAAGTGTATATGGACCAACCTGAAGGTTTCATAACCACAGGGAAAGAAAATTTGGTGTGTAAATTAAAGAAATCGATATATGGACTGAAACAAGCCTCCCGACAATGGTATATTAAGTTCAATAATACCATTACATCATATGGTTTTGTAGAGAACATCCTTGATCGGTGTATCTATATGAAGGTCAGTGGGAGCAAGTTCATTATATTAGTCCTATATGTCGATGACATTCTTTTGACTACTAATGACATGGGTTTGTTGCATAATGTTAAGAAATTTCTCTTTGAAACTTTTGAAATGAAAGATATGAATGAGACATCCTATGTGACAGAAATAGAAATATTTCGCAATAGATCACAAGGATTGTTAGGATTGTCTTAGAAAGGCTATATCAATAAAGTATTAGAGAGATTTAGAATGGAAAATTGCTCTACAGGAATAGTTCTAATTCAGAAAGGGGACAAGTTCAGTGAATTGCAATGTCCAAAGAATGATTTGGAATGAAAATCAATGGAATCCATTCCCTATGCATCGCTGGTTGGAAGTTTGATGCATGTTCAAACATGCACTCGGCCAGACATTAGTTTCGCTGTCGGAATGTTAGGCCGATATCAAAGTAATCCTGGAATGAATCATTGGAAAGCTGGAAAGAAAGTACTTAGGTACTTACAAGGCACTAAGGATTACATGCTTACTTATAAAAGATCAAGTCATCTTGAAGTAATAGGCTACTTGGATTTAGATTATGCTGGATGTGTAGATTCGAGGAAATCTACATTTGGTTACATGTTTCTGCTGGCTGGAGGAGCAATTTCATGGAAAAGTGGGAAGTAGTCTATCATTGTTACTTCCACTATGGAGGCTGAATTTGTAGCATGCTTTGAGGCTACTATTCATGCATTATGGTTGCGGAATTTTATTTTAAGACTTGGTTTGGTCGACAATATAAAAAAGCCGTTAAGAATTTATTGTGATAATTTTGCAGCTGTTTTTTTCTCTAAGAATGATAGGTATTCTAAAGGTGAGAAACATATGGATTTGAAATACTTATCTGTTAAGGAAGAAGTACAAAACCAAAAAGTATTTATTGAGTATATTGGTACTGAATTGATGATTGCGGACCCATTAACTAAAGGTTTGCCACCGAAAACATTTACTGGACATGTTGAACGGATGGGCATTATAGACAGGTCCTCATTCTCTTGAAAGTTAATATTTTGTACTGCTCATATCATTGTGACACTTATGAATTCAATTAAGGTCATGGTTTTGTTTGCGCTTTTGTTATCTACATTAAGTTGTATATAGTTATAGTTTGTGAGATAACTAATAGCGTATTTGGAAATGACAATTTAAAGTCTCAATGTTCCTCGGTAAAGTTATTATGAATTATGATGATTATGTGATACATGAAAGAAATCATATCGCTAAAAGATGTGTAACCACCATGATCCAATCATCTTAATTCAATCAAGTATTATGGTTTGATGATTTTTAAGTATGGTGCACACTTATTTGTTATTGATTCATCAAGTCATAACATGGGTCAAGTGGGAGATTGTTAAATTAATTGACATAAATGGCCCTTGTTATTTAAAGTATGATCAAATATAAAAGGTCTAATATGATAGTCGGTTAGAGATAACGGTAATTTAGATCATTGGGTTTAAAATCCCTCCACTCTCCCCATTAAAGATAACGGTTACAGGAAAAGAGGGAATCACTCTCCCTATTAAAGATAATGGTTATAAGAGAAGAGGGAATCATTCTTCCCATTAAAGACCATTAAGAGAAGAGGGAATCACTCTCCCTATTAAAGACCATTAAGAGAAGAGGGAATCACTCTCCCTATTAAAGACCATTAAGAGAAGAGGGAATCACTCTCCCTATTAAAGACCATTAAGAAAAGAGGGAATCACTCTCCCTATTAAAGATAACGGTTATAAGAGAAGAGGAAATCACTCTCCCCATTAAAGACCATTAAGAGAAGAGGAAATCACTCTCCCTATTAAAAACCATTAAAGACAACCGTTACAAAAAAAAAAAAAAGAGACGTGATTTTTCCATTACAGCGAGTTTAGCTCTTTTCCTCTTCTCAACCATTAGAGAAAAACCGAGAAAAGAGAAAGGGAAAGGGGAAGAGTAGGAGAAATTCATCAAAAGACAAAATCAGAAGAGGATTCTCATCTTTACAACAGGAACTCAACATCATGGATAGAGATATGTAAATTCCATTATAATTTGTATATTAGTATTCACATAAATAAAAGATCATGCATTACAGAATTAAGAATTTTAGAAAAGGAAAATTTCCCTTATTGTTTTAACATATATTTATTTTTTAATGATATGAAAAAAAAAAATTAAATATTTTGTTATTATTAGACTTAATGAACGCACCTCTTACTCAGCCACCACCAACACCAATACCTCTAGCTCGACTGTCTACTCCTTTTCTAACTCTAAAAACTCCACCACTTACGGATCCATCCTCAACACCACCGAAATCAACAACTTCCCCAACTCCACCAATAACTCTTCCTCCAGCACCAACTCCTCCACCATGGCTTGTCCCACCAATGGTCTATCCATTTATCGCCAAATATTTCACATTTAATTCAAAATTGAGCTCTTTACTACTTCTCTTTCACGAGAAAGTCAGCTGTTGCCATTGGCAAACTTAAGAATTAGCAAAAATCGTCACCTCACACAAGGAAAAATGCACTAAAACGACACTGCCATCCATTCTACCATTGAAATCCGAAGAAGTCCGCACTACCGACTTGTCAAAGTGGGCAAAATTGAAGAAAATGGAAGAGAGCTCGTAGTCACTCTCTATCTCTCTCGATAGCTGAAAAAGGGTGCCTTTATCTCATGTTGTCTGCGACTACGTCAGGCAATAGTTCCGGGACAGGCTCGAAGGGGCCAAAGCCGGTGATGTTGGCCATGCAAGTCCTTGTTGGCCAGATGTATTCCGCTGGCTATGGCATCCCTAAAGATCCCCAAAAGGTTTCAATTTTCATTCATGTTCCCACTTACAAGCATTTTCTTTGTTTGTGCTCTGTTCCATCAATCTTTTAGTCATTTCCTTGTAGTCGTGATTGGTGAAAAAAGGATAGTCCGTTGTAAACCCCTAAAGAATCCTTTAAAATTTTTTTTCATCAAATATAAAATAATAAATGTGAAAAATTGAGAGAGAAAAAGGGGTTCTAGTTTTTATTTTTATTTTTTAATTTCAATATATTTTTTTAAAATGTTAATTTTTTTTAATAAATACATTGAATTTGAGCTAGAACGAGAAAACTCGTTAAGTACAATTTGGTATAGCACATAATAGTCCATTTATCCCTTTTATATCATTAAATAAATATAATAAATACATCACATCATTATATTTAACGAAATTCATTATACTAATTTAATGGTATGTTATATTTGATTAAAAAAAATTATGAGGCATATATCGTTTTTTTTTTAAATTGATATTAAATTTGTTAAAAAAAACACAAAATTAAAGTTATTTTTATATATTAATGCTAAAGCAGTCTAGTTAAACATTGTTATAAGGCTACATTCCTTACTTGTCCGACTGTTTCTGAGCAGTTTTTGGATATTAAATGAGTCTCTTCATAAAATAAATTTAATGTGACCGATTTCTTCCCTTTTGCAATTAATTTTGTTGTTCACCCAAGTGTGATTTCTATGTTATCTCTTGTAAAATGAATGAATCTTTTGAATTTTTTTTTTCTAAATTTAACATGAACTAATGTTTGTTATGAATATATTACGAACATTGCATTTTAATCTAAATCTAGCATGTTGTTAATATACATTTTATTTTATTTCTTTTTTGGTCCTAGCTGTTAATAGACTTTAATAGAAACTGTTAAATTCCCTAAGTGGCATGCCAATGTGGCATTTTGAAGCCTCGTGGCACAAAAGAGTCAAAAATTAAGATAGGAAAAAAAATTTAAAGATTACAAGTCTCTTTTTAATTTTTAATTTCTGCTTGTAATCCTAAAAATCAAAACACCTAGCTAATCAAAATATTAAAAATTTAAAAATTACAAGTCTTTTGGCTATGTCCATTCATCCATGCAACAAGACATAGACACGATATTTAGCTCATCAAATGATACCGTATTAAGTATATTGATTTACTGCAAGCCATTAAATTTGTTAAATGACATGTATGTTTGCAAAATTTACCTTTAGAATTTGTTTGTATCTAGAGTTGTCAAATGAATCAAGTTAAACATATTCGAGTTAAGTCATTTATGTGTGTTGTTTTGAATTAAATTACTTTCGAACCTAGCTTCAAGTTTGAATCGACCCATAAATCAATTAGTAATTTAAATTTATTTTTTAATTTGTATATATATATATATAATAATATGCATGTATAAGATACATTGATAAATTTAAAATAATTTTTTAAAAAACAAATTTTATAAGTAGATGAAAAGAGATAACATACTTGAATATTGAATTCAAAATCTAAAATAGATTAAACGATAATTTATATATATTTTACTCTATATCCAATAACAATATATATAAATAACTTAATAAATAAAATATTAAATAATAATTTTATTTTATTTTTTAAAAAAGATGCATTATGTCCTGAAATGCATATTCTGTAAATTCCACTACAGGAAGCTCCGCCAGAAAAACATCATATACTCGAGCATCAACCAACGCAACTTGGATAAACTGACAACTGAGACCATTGTACATAACATTAAACATCGATCATGATCAACATAGCTCCCACAATGAGAGAAAAAAGTTAACGGGACACGATGATGACTGAAAAGCATGCAATTATAGATGGGGATGAAAACCACAAGGCTCACTAGCAACTACCAGGCCCTGAGGGCCTCAAAAACATGTAATTGGTAATAGCATTGAAGACAGCACTACTGGCTACTCCTGGGGGAGGGAAAAACAGGAGAAACAAAACATACTCATGCAATATCCCCTCCTTTCCTGAGCTGGTGAGCAAAACAAGGAAGTGACTCCCCATCAATTCCCAAGAGAGCTAATTACAACAAAAGGGAATGATATTCTTCCCCATTGCTGGTCTGCATATAAAAAAGTAAGAGAGATTATTCACACGGTATCCTTTGGATGATTTCTTTCTTTCATTCGTTTCTCCTCGCAAGGACTATCTCTGGAGTAGTTGAATTTGAGCTGTCTCCAGATCCTGGTTTGAGCCTCACCTGTCATTGTCATCGAATGAAGTATAATGAACTCATGGACTCTTGCACCAAATGAAGGAGAAATCAGCATACCAACACATGAATACTTTCATGTTAGGTTTTTCATAGAGTAACAACGCCAGCCTAGTGCAGCTTTCCTCTTCCAGCAAAACCTTCAATACACTGGCCATAAACATAAACTAAAGCAGGACTGGAATGAATATCAGATCTTCAATTCTTTTAGTTTCAAAAATGCCCCTTTACTTGAAACTCCGATCACTTACAAATCTAAAGGTCAGCAGTTATTCTAAAAAATTATTTTGACGAATAAGCATTACTGGCATTGTGCAAAAAGCATAGGATACCTTAAAACTGTACTTGACAAAATTAAAAGGAATCATAGCATCTTCTTTCCAAGCCTACATGTCACCTGCCCTGATTGTTTTGTCCAGCAGCATGATAAAAGTATCGTTCAAAATAGATATACATAAAAGAAAAGAAAAAGAAAAAAAACATGTGCCTCTTCCACATTCCTTGACGCAAACAAATGTCTCATATCTTGGAAACAAAAGTGGTATTTTTCAAGACAGTGATGAGTGGTCGATGTGGATGTCAAACAGCCAATTTAGATGCTGGACCAATGCTTCGGCAATACTAGAAGCAAGGGGTATTTTGTAATTTCCAAGTCTGCTGGAAAAGGTTGACAACCACATTTTTATTGTTCAGGAGGTTTACGAGACCCATTTAGTTTTTTAATTAGTCTTTAAGAGGTGTTATATATATATATATATATATATATATATATTCTAAAAGAATCAGGTAATGTTCAGAGTCTCTCTCCATAGGTGTCCATGTAACATTCTCGGGGAGGGAGGAATTGATGAATGAGTTTTTGCCCACTAGCATTCTTAGCCAGAGGGTGTTATGGCTTCTGCCCCCTGAGTAATTGGCAAAGACTGGGAGTGGAATTCTAGTGGTTCTATTGGTTGACACTGGAAATTCTTCCAACATATGCAACACACTACTAATTTGCCCTTTCAGTTTCCTTTTTTCTTGTTAAATTCTTCAATATGTGCAGACCTAACTCAATTATTTAAACATAGTAGTCTCAATTTCAACTTAAACCTAAATTCTGTTCATCATAAATTGTCCTATTAGGACCACATCAATGGCTCATTCAATGAAAGGCCACATAATGTATAAGGCATAGCAATCTCCGACAAATGCATGGTATTTGGTAGTTAAACAGTCATACATTTTGTATATCATAAAGAACAGCCCAATAAGTATACAAAGCAGACAGTCTCTAAAAGTCATGACAGCTTGCTGGCATGAGTTTAGTGTATCTATACTGTTGGAAACATATACAAAGAAACGAATTCTCACTTCTGTCCATAATATGGTCCAGTTTTCCCATCAGCAACATTTAAATTAGGTCATACCAGAAATGGATGCCCATAAAGTCACTATGTAGAAGGAAGTGGTAGATGATGATACTTGAATGGAAATTGATGAAATCAAATGTACAGGGATCAGGCTACAGTGCCATTTGTTTACTTGAAGCTATCACATCAAAGGATGAGTTTCTTGTCAATAAGTTTATTCCATAGTGACAAAGTGGCAGACGCATGAGGCAGGTAGGTAGAAACACAAAGATGTTTAAACTTCTGGGTGTGAACCTACATGCTTTTTGCCATAATTTCATTGTTTCATTCTAAACCAATGTGATATCCCCGTGCACAACAATACATGCGAGCACAGCTTGAATAAGTGATTTCTTACCTATTTTTTAATTTTAAAGGGATCCTTTTATGTTATTGTTATGATCATGTATCATTCTTGAAACAAATTCTTTATGTTCTCCAGGATACCTTTCTATAAATTCCAAAAGCATTTTAATGAACATGATCCAAATATTCTGGAGTTAGCACATGTAGTGAACTTTTTCTGCCTTCATATTAAGAAAATTAATCTATTAGCAAATAATTAGTTGTATGAGAATGCATCATCAAATTTATGTATAAGGCTTGTGGAAGGTTTGGGGGCCCTTTGTTATCACATTCTGGCCACCTACCTGTAAGGCAATTTGCATTGGAAGGCTAATGAAATCAAGCACGCCACAACAAAGCAGTAAACAATGGTGATGTGAAGAGAGAACTGTAAATTAAACAAAAAAAATATAAGGGTATGTAGCAAACCTCATACTGTTCAAGCAATGCAGCGAACAAAGAGGCAACTCCTTGAATTATAAACTTCTGACCCACACACGCACGTGTGCCAAAGCCAAAAGGAAGAAATGTTGCATCATTACTTGGATCATTCAAAACTAAAGAGCCACAAATGGGGTCAACAGCATCTTCTGCAGATTTAAGAACATTGCAGAGAATTGATCAATAATGGAGAATATTATGACCTCGACAGGTTCATACGATATTAACATCCATGCTCCCAACATTCTCCATAAAGAAAACTTCAACACAGAAGAAACAGGCCCAAACAAATGTACTCTCAACAAAGTTACTCATACCATTGCATTATGTTTAATTTACTATTAAGAATCCAATTGTGCACAGATGCATCAATGCAACAAAGGTATTAAATTTCATACCATTCCAGGTTTACAGGGCACTACTCTAGTAATAGTCAAAGACCCCTCGGCTTCTGGTTTTTGAAATGTTCTTAGGCTAGGCACTGAAAGAGGGGCCCAAATTACACCAGCTGTGCTTCAATTATTATAAATATCAGTCAAGGCTGACAAGACAGCAGCAGAATCTTTTAATAACTGGCATGCCAAATAGCAAAACTAATACATGCTCCAAAAGGTGACTACACAAGCAATGAGAGAAACTGGTAATTTAAATGGTTATGAAATGATTATATAAAAATACTGGTCTAGATTGCCATAATGTCGGAGAAACCTTTTGGCAACTGGCATAACAAACAAGAAAACCATTCTACGAAAGTAACAAATCTCCATGCTAATACTTTATCCCCAAAAAATCAAAAATGGGGTATTAAATAGGAATTTTCAAACACAGAGGAAATGATAAAATAATTACTAAAAGTTGAAGAAGAAAACTGAAAAAATCTTGAAACAGAGAATACACGAGCAATTGCAATATTTGAACCGATCATGTCCTATTTACTAAATTTGGAAAGATTGGTACAGCAGTTTTACTTGTCCCAATCTTATAAAAAATAGGAAAGAAGACTTTGGTAGCAACAAGGTTCATCAGCGAATTTACCAATTGCATTTGCAAAACAGAAAAAGTTGCTTCAACAAGTGCCTCTAGTGCACTATGTATTTCTTGAGTTGCCTGCTTAGGCAGTTAAGGCAAACAGCTGACTATGCTAAACTCATCTAGCAGCCAGAAGACACAAAATGTATTGAGCCCACCTAAGTAACAGACAATTTGTGTGGCCCACCTATGGCTACACTTCATAGATGCACTTGGATTTATGAACAATCACCAGGTTAATAGACAGCTTGACAAAGCTGGGATACGAAATCAAGTTTAAGGAACTCGTGGCCATATCAGATAAATTTTGTTAGCAAATATGCAGGAGCAAAACCTGTTCCTGATTCATCCAGCCCCGAATCAAAGACCGTTCTAGTTTTTGAAAGAAAACGATAAGGATTAAATTTCCTAGCTTCGCTGCCCCAGCTGGAATCATCAGTCTGCAGCAGCTCCACAGGTACAACCACTATTGCTCCAGCTGGTATGATTACACCATTTTTAAGTTGCAGATCTGGCAGTGCAGAGTATGATAGATAGAGAATTAGTGACTGATGCAAAGCAGTAATGATCAGCATTCACAATAGTGAACATGAGCAATGATTGAACTAAGAAACCTAAGCTGATCGAATAATAAGAATGTGTTACAACAACATAGCACTGTTGGTTGCACTGGTTAGTACCAGTGAGGGGGAAAGGGAGCCAAGCCCAAGAGAAAGGAAAGAAGGCAAAGTTGGGGAAGGGACGGAAAAGAAAATCATTTCAATGGCATTAAATGCAGCAGCACTAGATTATTCCCCTTTCAGCTCCCATGTGACACAATAGGTCTTTCCCCTATCCTCATACTTATATTGCTCCTACTGCCCCAAAATATTCATGGAATTCAACATAAATGTCTGGAATCATTAACTATATAGGAAAAAGGGAAGTATTAGAAGAGTTGGGTTCTGAACCATTAAGATATTGATACCAGGCTAGCACAGTTTGGTAACAGCTAAAGCATGTTATATAAGGAAGGAAAGTATCTGCAGCTCAAATGACCAAGTTGAGATCCATGCATGTGTGAAGCTCAGATTCTCAGTAGAAGGAGAAGTTAAAATAAAATATCCAGTTGCACTGAATTGTGCCTTGGCATATAAGTAGGCCTTACCATCTTTCAAAGAGCATCTCTGTAGCAAAGGGGCTGCTGATGGAAGACGGGCTGATTCATATACAGTTGCCAATAACAAAACCATCTTATTAACATCTTGCTCTTCTTTTGCTAGTCCTTGCCTTACCATACATATCTCGGCATATATCTGCAGAAGTAAATTTGAATTCCATGAAAATTGCAGTATAGACCTCCAAGCACTAAAATGCCACCCAAATAATTGACCACATTTTTTTTTTTCATCACAAAAGACAGAAACAGAAAAATTTAAATAGCCTTTTAATGGTCCTTTCTTGCCCTTCCTTGGCAATAGATCATGATATAGGTTAATGGATCAATTCAGCGGTTGCTATACTCAAAGATCACAATGATCCATTGTTTCAATATTCCATGAACACTTCTTCGATATTTGATCAAACAAGGGAAGAGAAAATAATGTCACCAGCACATCAAGTAATCGAATCTCCAATTAAACCTCTACATCAAATCTTCGCAAATTATAGAATTTCATTAGCATGGACAGAAGATCAATCTATAGTACATAAAAAAATTTCCAACTAGGCATTTATCACATTCGAAAGCTGTGCATGCTGCAAGAATTATTTGATAAATATACAAAGTGAGAACAATGACAGCAAAGAAAAAATCATAGTGCCCAGACGAGCTCCCCTAATCTGATGCCAGAATTTGAAAGATAAAAAAGCAAGGACCTATGGATAGTACAATCAAGCAAAACATCAAGAGGTTAACATGCTGGGCACCCATCAATGCTAATAGCTAAACTCTAAATGAAAGAACCCCTCACCTTAGCTTGTATCTGTGGATCTTTTGCAAGCCTCTCCAAGATATTGCAAATCAAACTTTTTGTAGCTACACACCCATGGCACATCACACCCATAAAGTTACCGCATGGTTCCTCTCCTAACTTAAGATTTTCATCATGCTCCCAAAAGCACAATTTATCTTGCATCATAGCACCAGAGTTAGCCTGCAAACTAGATGCTTTCATTCCGATTTTCAGAGTGTCATTGTGGGAGAAGTCATCCTTATGGCGAAGTAGATGGTAATTTCTTCTACAATGTTGAACAATGTCTTGAGTTAGGAATTTCAACTTCATGCATAATGACTGATACTTCCAAAATCCTCGTTTCCAAAATGGAGTAAGCCTATAGGATGCCCAAAAGGAAGCATCCTTAGCAATCATCATAAGAAGCTCTTCATAGAAACTTGCTTTAGACCAGGCCAGGAAGGCTTCTCCAAACAGTGTGCTTCCTAAAATAGTAAAAGCCATATGTTGAGAAACCAATTTACAGTCAATGACTCCTTCATGCATATGTTCATCAATTCTTTCTATGATACAGCCAAGAACATTTTTAGGAATGTGATCTGGTCTCTCAAGCAACTTTTCATTCAGTTCCAATGCTAATAATTCTCTCCTCTTTTGTGCCTGTAGACAAAATAGATTAAATATGGGATCTGTCACAGCAGAATAAGACCAAAAAATGATAGTGTAATATAAATAAAAGGACAAGCAAATGCTTCATATCTTTCAAAATATACTGCAAGTCATTTGACTATATAAAGAGGTCGAAGATATGGCAACTCCGTAAACAGGTTTTGTAGTCATGGCCACAAGGAATGATCACTCTTCAAGGCATCAAAGGAATTGTCCCCGAGCTATCTTGATATCAGTATAGCTCTTATTCTTCTGATGCAGCAGTGTACTACCATCCTCCCATCTAATATATAATTGGTCGGCAATGGATATTTTGACTAGGTATGTGTTGAGGGAAAAAAGAATGGCAGGAATCATATAGGATTTTACCCAGAAAATCTTTGTTTTCCTACAAGCTAGATCCAGCAAATCTCAGAAATAAAGGAAAGCTTGTGCAAGATAAATGTTGGAGGAAAGCCCTCAGTTTCTCACTTCACCAGGAAGTCTTACAAATCAATTTGTTTGAAACAAATCCTAGCAGCTGCCTACTGCAAAAATAATATTCTGACTGCTTCTCCAGTATAGACACTTATCAGTTAATTTTCTTTTGTGGACTTGTTGGTTTTAGAACTTCACTAAACTTGATGCCATTATATATAGAAATTATGTAATCTAGATGTCATTCCGCAAGAAAGAATAGCACAGTACAGCTATGAATTTAAGTTGAGGAATCAACGACATGATCTCACAATCAAATATTGCATCTTCTTCAATGGTTCTGTCATAAAGCCACAAGGCAGGATGTATTTTTTTTGGTGATTTGCTATCTTTCACAAGGTGGGATAATCACCTCTCTTTCAAAAGGCAGGACATCTGCCATACCTTGGCTACCATCACAATATACCATGCTCCTGGTAGTACCAGGCTTAGCCTTGTACTTTCCCATTCTTCTTTTCCTTGTGGTACCTCTTTTTGAGACTTCAACTTCTTGACCCTCTAGTATCCCAACTCAATGTTCAATGTGATTAAACCAGCTAACATTCAAGAGAATACTAATCCAATCAAGGTATTAAAGTCCTCAATTATAACATAATGCATTTAATGGTTCAAATAAGTAACACAATCCAAAAGAAAATAGCCTCAGAACCTAAAATTAACAATTGCCTAGGTAATTTCATATGCATAAACCACAGTTTAACAAACAGCAAGAAAACTTTTACAGATATTGTTGCATGGAAAAAACACTAATGTGTTAAATGACTTGATTCACGTCACATAGGGAAAGAAAGTCACAATGATAAGTTCAGAACAAGCACGGGAAACAATCTGTAATTAGCATAAATAACTACAATCAAAGAAAATGGAAACCTGCTCATAGGGGCAAAAAAAGAGGCTTGATCGTCCAAAGGCTAAACGAAAAGCCTTCCCACTAAAAGGTAATCTATCCTTGGCCTTCAAAAGCATCTCTTTGATGAGCGTTGGATCCTTTATGGACACTAAAAGCTGTGTAGGTCCTAACCACAGCTTCAAAACTGTTCCATACTTACTGTGTGATTCTGACAAGAAGTCTGAGCAGGAAATATGAGAAAAGAACAAAGCAGAAATTTATTCCCAGCATATGATATCATTAAAAAACAGAACTCAGCACTTCAACATCAAAACTCGCACCTGCTTCATTCTTTGCATAAATAAACTAACAGGATACTACTAACATGAAAAAGTTTATTAGAAGCACGTAAAATCAATTCACACACCATAAAAACAGTATGGAAAAAAGTCTATCTTATCCTAGTTGACTCATTCAATTCGCTCTTCCTCAATTCTCCTACACTTCCTCAACAACTTACTAATTCAAATGACTCCCAACTACAGAACACCCACACATCTCACACAAAATCACTCCCAATCCCACTCCACAAAATGTGAACAAATTCTGAAAATATCCATCCCATTCTCTGCAATCAAAACAGAACTCAAGAACAACAAACTGAAATGCTATGAAAATAACACAAATTTCCTCGTGGATGAAATGATCTCCAGAATCAAAGGCGTAGTAGTTAAATTCCCGAGTTCAACACCCTTATCACACACTATATTTAGTAAAAATTCCAAAACTTTCCCCCACCCCCTCCCCAAAAAAAAATCAATAAAATCCATGGTAAGAGGCAAATAAAAAAAAAGAAAAGAAAAAGAAAAAGAAAAAGATTCCTCGCTGATGAAGTGCCTTCCAGAACCAAAGGCCTATTAGTAGAATACCCAAATTCAATACTCTAACCTCGTACTAAAATCGCAACAAATTCCAAAATCTCGACATTCCGTCAGCAATCAAACAGGACCCAGAAACAAAAACAGCTAGAAAAAAAGTAAAAAGCCAATCGAGAAAAGAAAAAACAAAAAAAAAAAAGAAGGAAAGGAAACAGTGTGAGTGCAGACCGATGAAGTGGTGTCGAGAAGAGCCGAAGCGGGAGAAATGACCAAAAAAGGAGTGAGAGGGAGGGCCTGGGATAGCAGAGGCCCTGACCCACAAGCTCAACAACCTTCGAAGCCTTTCTACACAAAAAGCCGTGATCGTGATCAGAAACACCCAGAGAAGCGCGTTGATCTCCCTCTCCGCGCAGTCGCGTAGCAGGAGGGAAGTCTCTTGGGCATCGCATGTCCTCCACGATCGGTTGAGCAGAAAGGCCACCATATTCACTGGCGCTTTACACGACGATAACGGTGTTGTTGTCGAGCTCATTTCTTTATTTTTCCTTTCTTTACTTTTCTTTTCCTTTCTTTTCTTTTCTTTTCCGAGAAAGATATGGATGTGTAGAGCGAGCGAGCGAGCGAGGTGATAGCGACGATGATGATGACAAGGAACAGATGGGCGGTGGAGGTTTGAAGAGTTTTCTGTTCTGTCTTTTCCTCTGTGTCTGTGCTTTGACTGTTGACTTTTTGAAAAACCAAACCAACTCTCGTCCATCACTTCTTCTAGTATGACTGTTTTTTCTTTTTTGTTTTTTTTTTTTTTTAACTTCGCACTATCGGTGTTTTTGATCGTTTACTTAATGTGTTACATGCGGTATTGTCTCTCACAGCTGCTTGGAACTGACTAAAATGTCATGTCATTAATTTTTTATAACGTAAAAGTTGTTTATAACATTCTAAAAATTTTTTAAACAATCTGAAAATTTTGAAAATATTCTAAAGAATTCAAAAATTTTACAACTTCAAAAATAAATAAAAAAAATTCACAAAATATATTTTGAAAACTGTAAACAAAATCTTAAAAAAAAAAGTCAAAATAAAATCTCAAAATTTTTTCAAAAATTTAAACAATTTTTAAAAAATTAAAATTCAAAAGAAGTTTGAAAATTAAAAACCCCATAAATTTTATAAAAACTAAAAATTTTAAATGAAAAGGTAAAAAAACTCCAAAAATCCTAAATATTTTTCTTTCTTTTTCTTCCTATATATTTTCATCTCTTTCCTTTTTTTGATTTTTTTTTAATTTTTTTATTTTTCAGAAAAATTGATTTTCTTTTGAATTTTTAGTTTTTTCATTGAATTTATAATTTTAAAAATTTTTCAAAATTTTTTAAATTATCACATCATAAAAAATATATAAAATTCTTAACAACGCCAAACAACTAATATGATATATTATTTAATACATTTAAAAACAAATTAATGAAAAAAAAGTAAAAATTATTTAAAGTATAAACTCAAAATGTCTATTTTAAAAAAATAAAAAGTTAATGGATATAATTTAAAAATTGTGTAAATATAAATGTCCAACTCACAATATTTTTCTCCTTTTCTCTTTTCATTTATTTGTATTCCATTTTTTTTGATTAATTTTTATTCCTTTTAGCATAGTTTTGAAAATCAAATTGAACTGAAAATTAGGTAAACAACTAATTTAATTTAATAAACAATTAGAGAAAACATTGAATAAAAAAAATGTTTAACCTAAATTTAGTTGGCTAGTTCAATTAAATGCATAAATCAGTGAATCAAATGAATTTAAATTTTGCTAATTTTGTAAAAATAAAAATTTGTATATGATAGTATTATTTTATTAAAATTATATATATATATATATATAATTTTAATAATATTGTATTTATTTTTATATAATATAAAAAATTATTTATTAGAAAAAAAAAAACTTGTTAACTTGTTGGTTCAACCATTGATCTAAGAATCAAATAAGTGATTTGACCAACTAAACTATGTTTAGGTCAAGATCCAATTTGATTTTAACATCATGACTTTTAGTGTTACGAAGACATTAATATAAATTTACTCTAACTATACTTTATAGATTTAACACATAAAAAAAAATGTATATCAAAGCTTACTAATTGATTGATAAAGATAACATACTTGACTTAGTGAATAAATTTTTAGTATTTATAATTAATAACTCAACTTATATGATATACCATATCTAGCATGCAAACAAATGGGTAGATCCAAGAATAAAATAGCATAACCTATAATTGATAAAATAGCATAACAAATTATAAAAAACAATATGCTTAGAAAGATTCACCACGGATGAAAAAATTATTAGACTAAATGGACTTTAGACCCAACCCATTTAATTTTCTTTAATTAAAATTGTAAAAAGCCATTTTCAAAATAAAAAAAAAAATTAATGAAATGAAAACAGAAAATTAAAACCTAATCCTAAATAATGGATGTCCCTAGCCATGTTCTTCAGCCCTAAATGATCTTTTTGATGTTTCACATCTCCTTTTTCAATCTTTTTGCTTATTAACTAGCATTGTGTCATGGTCCTTTATATCTAGGGATGGACAATATGTTGAATATAGACACCTCCTAGAGAAGGACAATACGTTGAATGTAGACACTTCTAGGGAAGGGAAATACATTAGAACTAGTCATTTAATAAATGCTAGTAAATGTATGTACATAAAAAGTTGAAAAGAAGTAATATTCACCCTTAGATCAAGGAGGAATCTAACAATTGTAACTTATTTAAAACTTGTATAAAAGGGGACCTTCTGCCCCTCATTTGTACACTCTTAATTTTCAAGTGGAATATACTTCTAAAGTTAATTTCTAAAAAGGTTCTTGTGAGTTAAGTGTGAGAAGGCTGCTTAGTAAGTATTCTCAAGGTTGCATGGGTAGGATGCAATAAATCCATAAGCTTGTGACAATTGGTATCAGAACAAATTCATTCTAAGCGCTATGATAGAGCCACGCTCTGATGAAGCGCTCATCATAAGTGATAATCGCAATGATCGTGGGAGGAAGGCCAATAAAGGTGTTACCAAAGGAAAGAAGAATCGTGTTGTTTCGAGTTCAAGGGATCCAGTAGGGAACCTAACACATCGTATGATGACGAAGATTGAATTGTTCGTCACTAATGTCCAAGGTTCGATTGATGACCTGACCCAGTCCATTGAAGGTGTAGATGCCGAAAGGGAGGAGCTTATGGTCATGATGCAGGAGCTCAAAGTCAGCATAGGAGAACTTCGAGGAGAGTTGTTGGGGACTTTAAGGGTAGAACTCCATCAGTAGGATAAGTCCTTGGAAACCATGATGGCAGCTATGCATGCAGAGATTGCAGAGCTCAAGGGAGAGCTCGCAGAATTGGAGGTAATATGCGTGAATATGGTGATCACCATGCAAGGACCATATACAGACACACCCAAGCCAAAAGGAGTTTAGGAGTTCTCGGGTGGCCAACGATGTGGACAACTTCTTATGGTACATGGAATGATACTTCCAAGCCATAGGGATTAACGACAGGCAATTGTGGATAAATATTACATCTATGTATTTAGCTGATAATACTTTGTTGTGGTGGCATCGTCGATCAGACGATAAGTATAGAGATCCTATCACGACCTGGGATAGGTTCATCGAGTAGTTTCGACGGAACTATTATCCCGCATATGCAGAGAAAGAAGCTTGTGACGAGTTAAAGTGCCTTGGGCAAAGGGGTGTAGTATACAATTATGTGAAGGGATTTTTGGTGAAGCAATTTTCGGAGTTGCTACTCCAAATCCCTTCAATGAATGAGACAGAGGTGTACCACCAATTCATTAGTGGTCTCAAGTCATGAGACCTTACAATGACCATTACAGTGGCTGAATCTCTTGTAGAGTATAGGACACCTTCCACCTCTTAGTCAGACTCTCATCTAAAGGATAAGACCAATGGTGAGGGAGAGCAGGGCAGATTCAATCGCCCAAATGGAGGTAGACCACTGGCTGGCCCTTTAAAGGCTTATGTAGAATCCAGCAATGGAGGTCACAAAAAGGTACATACTTACAAGTGTTACTTTTGTGATGGTCCACATATGGTGTGAGATTGCCTGAACAAGGCTAAGCTAGTTACCCTTTGCAAAGAAGGTGAGCCAAAAAATGAGGTATGATTAGGTTCACTAGGGATCCTCAGCTCAATCAAGTCCAAAAAGGTGAAAGAGCCAAAGGGACTAATGTTTACAGATGTGAAGATCGGAGAAACCATAATGAGTGTGCTCGTGGATACTGGGGCATCCGATCTTTTCATATCGGAAGAAGCTGCCAAGAAACTTAACTTTCGTGTTGAGAAAGGAGCCGGGTGGCTTAAGACTATTAACTCCCAAGAAGTCCCTATTGTTGGGGTTACTAGGGACGTAGAGCTATAGATTAGACAATGGAGAAGCTAGGAGACCCTTAAGGTAATTCCTCTTGATGATTATGACTTTATCATTGGGTTGAAATTTCTAGATAGAATCCATGCAGTTATATTGCTTTTTGCAGAGTGTCTCTATGTGCTGGACAAACGGTGCTAGTGCATGATTCCAGTTCATCGTAAGTCAAATTATGATCGAAAGATGATTTCAACAATACAACTCAACAAGGGGGCGAAAAAGGGTGAGGTGACCATTTTAGCAACCTTGAAAACTAAGGATAGTAAGAGTAAAGGGAGCAAAGTCCTCATAGAAGTAAGCCAAGTCCTTGATTCATTTAACAACATGATGCCTCCTGAGTTGCCCAATAAACTTCCACCTTGTAGAAAAGTGGATCATCAGATCGAGCTGGTGCCTAACGCTCGATCGCCTGCCATGGCGCCATATCGCATGGCACCCCCTGAATTAGAAGAATTGAGGAAACAGCTGAAGGAGCTACTTACTACAGGATACATTGGGCCATTTAAGGCTCCGTTCGATGTGCCTATCTTATTCCAGAAGAAACATGACAAGACAATCTGGATATGCATAGATTACTTGGCATTGAACAAATTAACCATCAAGAACAAGTACCTAATCCCAATCATTCTAGATCTCTTCGATTAGCTTGGAGGTGCACAGTGGTTCACCAAGTTTGATCTCTGTTTAGGGTATTTTTAAGTTCAGATTGCCGAAGGGGATAAGCCAAAGATAACTTATGTGACTCGTTATGGTTTATATAAGTTCTTTGCCATGCCATTCGGCCTAACCAATGCTCTGGCCACATTCTACACTCTTATGAATAAGGTATTGCACTTGTTCTTAGATCAATTTGTAGTGGTTTACCTTAACGATATTGTGGTGTACAGTCGAATGCTCGAGGAGCACATCGAGCACCTTAAACAGGTTTTTCAAGTCTTATGCAAGAATGACTTATATGTCAAGCACGAGAAATGTGTCTTTACCCAAAAGGAAGTGCCATTTTTAGGGCACATTGTTAGGGGAGGACAAGTACATATGGAGGCAGCAAAGATCTAAGCCATCGTTGAATGGGAGCCACCGACGAAAGTGACGAAGTTGAGGTCATTCCTTGGTCTCACCAACTACTACTTATATTTCATTAAAAACTACTTAAACATCATCGTGCCACTCATAGAAATGCTGAAGAAGGAAAAGCCATAGGAATTGATGGATCGATGCCAGAAGGCGTTTAATCGGTTAAAGTAAGCAATGACTGATGAGTCAGTGCTGGTGTTGCCCGATCACACCAAGCCTTTTGAATTAGAGACTGATGCTTCAGATTTTGCTATTGGTGGTGTTCTTATGTAGAAAGGACATCTAGTGGTATATGAGTTGCAGAAATTGAATGATATCGAGTGACGGTATACCGTTCAAGAGAAGGAGATGACTACAGTGGTTCATTGCCTACGAACATGGAGACATTATCTCTTAGGGTCTAAGTTTGTTGTAAGGATGGACAATGTGGCCACGAGTTATTTTCAGACCCAGAGGAAGCTGACTCCAAAGTAAGCATGATGGCAAGATTTCCTAACAGAGTTCGACTATGTGATAGAGTACAAGTTAAGGAAGGCTAACTTTGTAACTGATGCTCTTAGCTAGAAGATGGGGCTAGCAAATGTAGTGAGTTAACCTAGCTGTCTATGGATTGACCACATCAAGGAGGTGCTCAAACATGACCAGAATGCTTAAGCCCACATTTGATATGTGCAAGAGGGTAAGACTCAATGGTTTTAGTGCAAGCACAGTCTTTTATGCACAAAAGGGCGATGACTATATGTGCCACTCCACAGAAAGTTAAGGAAAGAAGTGTTGCGCAAGTGCCATGATTCAAAGTGGGTGAGTCATCTAGGGATCCATCACACCTTAGCCCTTATCGAAGATTAATTCTACTGGCCTCAAATGTGGGATGACATTGAAGCCTATGTAAAGACCTGTCTTATTTGCTAACACGACAAACTTGAACAACGTTCATCGTTAGGACTATTAGAGCCACTTCTTATCCCAACTTTTCCATGGAAGAGTGTTTCCATGGACTTCATGGTAAACTTGCCTAAGTCCGAAGGATGTCGAACTCTTATTGTCATGGTGGATAGATTCTCTAAGTATGCAACATTTGTACCAGCAATAAAGGATTGCCCAATTAAAGAGGCAGCCAAGCTATTCATAAAACATGTGATAAAGTACTGGGGGGTCCCACAAATGATTGTGAGCGATCGCGACCCTTGATTCACAGGGCATTTTTGGTCTGAATTGTTCAAACTGCTAAGGTTGAAGTTGAATCTCTTTATAAGCTTACACCCCTAAACTAATGGTTAAACCGAACGGGTTAATGCACTCTTGGAGATTTATCTTCGGCATTACGCGAGCACAATGCAAACAAATTAGGCAAAGTTGATTGACGTAGCCTAATTCTCCTATAACTTGTAGTGAAGTGAGTCTACCGACCAGAGTCCATTCGAGATCGTGAATGACTAACAACCATAAACTCCAAGTGCAGTTGCATTGGGCTATTAGGGGAATAGCTCACCTGCATATAAGTTTGCCAAGGATTGGCAGGAACAAGTAGACTTAGCAAAGGTGTGTTTACATAAAGCCTCCAAACACATGAAGAAGTGGGCCGACAAAAAGCGATGACATGCGGAGTTCCAAGTTAGGAACTTGGTGTTAGCCAAACTACACGTTATTCTATGGTATAAGGATGTGCACAAGGGGCTGATTCGTTGCTATGAAGGGCCATTTCGAGTGATACAATGTGTTGGGAAGGTCACATACAAGTTGGAGCTGCCACCAAAATTAAAGGTACATCCGGTTTTCTATATGAGTATGCTTAAACCTTACCATGAAGACAAGGGAGATCCAGATCGAGGGGAGTCACAACGAGCACCACTTGAAGCAAAAACTTCATATGACTGAGAAGTTGAATTTATAGTGGCAAATCAGGTCATATGGAAGCGGTATTGTACGCTGAGGCATGAATACTTTATTTGATGGAAGGGACTTCCGGAAAGCAAAGCTAGTTGGGAACCTGCTAAAACTCTTTGGCAATTCAAAAAGGAGATTGACACCTACCATGCTGAAGAAGCGATGAGGACATTGCGTGATTAGGTGGGGGAGAATGTCATAGTCCTTTGTAACTAGGAATGAATAATACATTGAATGTAGAAAGCTCTTAGAGAAGGACAATACGTTGAGTGTAGACACTCCTAAGGAAGAGAAATACATTGGAACTAACTATGTAATAAATGCTGGTAAATGTATGTACATAGGAAGTTGAAAGGATGTAATATTCACCCTTAGATCAAGGAGGGATCTAATGGTTGTAATTTGTCCAAAACTTGTATAAAAGGGGACCTCTTACCCCTCATTTGTACAATATCAATTTTCAAGTGAAATATACTTCTAAAGTTAATCTCCAAAAAGGTTCTTATGAGTTGAGTGTGAGAAGGCTGCTTGGGAAGTATTCTTAAGGCCGCACGGGTAAGACGCAATAAATTTATAGGCCCATGACAATTGCATCCCTCTATTGTTTCAATACTTTTTGGCATTTTTCTGTAATTTCACAAATTAAGAAACCATAATTTGAAAATTTGGACATTTAATTGACAAATTTGATTGAGAATTTGGAGGTAGTCGTTCTTAGATTGGGAGAATGGCTTCCATATTGCATTCTCCATTTGCACTTACCCAAAAACTTTCAATCTTCTTTGGAGTTCTGAAAGTGGTATTCCATGAAGAGCATTAGGGAAAACATGATTCGACTTGAGAATGAGGGGTTTCACAATGCTTGCTAAGTTTAAGAAGATGAAGAAACACAAGTATCCATGGCCTAATGATCCAAATCCCAATATGAAAAGTGGAGTCCTTACTCATCTATTGCGTTTTAAGTCTCTGAAAGAGAAGCTTAAGCCGATCACTCTTGACTTTAAGAAGCCACTTGTCTTTCTTGAAAAGAAGATCATCGATATAAATAGCATTGTTTCCTTTTGTGTGAATGTAGACTTTTCACTCATTGTTTCTATTAGAGTAAAATGTTATGCCTTTGTCTTTTGGATCATAAGTACAAAAGATGATAGATAAAACAAATTTGGACTCCATTAATCATATTGTCTCATTGGAGAGTACAATTAATTTAGGGCTTGTGATTCCATTATATAGGGTTAAATTTTAATTTTCTATTTTAGTTTTACAAAAATTAATTTTCTTATTTTGAAAATGGCTTTTATAATTTTAATTGAAAAATATCAAGTGGGTTGGACCTAAAGTCTATTTGGCTTAATAATCTTTTCATTTGAGGTGGATCTTATTAGACATGTTATTTTTGGTACATGTCATTATCTTTGCCTTGCCACTGTGCCACATCATTGACTCTAACAATTTCCATTCATGAAACTTAATGTCATGATAAATTTGTTACAAAAATTTCATATGAAACTCAAATTATGAATTTTTGTAGATCCTAATATATTTGTTAATTTGAGTAAAATTTGTGATTTTTCTAGATATTAACCTTTAAAAGTATATAGTTTTTTACTCTTTACACTAATTTTTATTCTATTACTAAATTTTAATTGTATGTCAACCTATTAATTTATAATAGGTAAAAAGCTATTTTTTATTATATATTAATTTATATGAAAAATTTCTATGCATATTATAAACATTATATATATTTCTATTATTTATAACATTCATGTACAAATATATATATATATATATATATATATAATATTTAATATTAAAAATTTTTTTATGTCAATGTTATTTTTTAATTAATATATATATATATACTAAATCAAAATTTATGTAAATTATATGTAATATAAATTTATTTTTATATGTATAATATAAATACAAAAGTTATGAAAAATCTAATAAATCACTTATTTGATTGTATTTATTTAATTTTAAGATTTTTTAATAACTTCTTACAATTTATAATATTTAATATTAATTTAATAATTGATTTATGATTTTTCTTAGTATTTTAATTGACTTAAAAATTTAACATGCATTCAATTATCATAAAATCATAAATATAATTGACTTGTATTATTATTCCTTTATTTTTTTTCAATTAGATTTTGTTTGAGTAATTTTTTTTTAAAGATTAGTGCTTTGACAACTAACTTTTACTTGATCAATTTTTGTTCAAGGTTAGTACTTATAGTTATTTTTAAAAATGTCGAATTGGTTTTATTGTTTTAATTGATTTTCTATGATATTAGTAAGATATATTATGAATTGCATAATCTATTTCTACAATCTCAATTATAATATTTCACTTTTTTTTTACTATTAATTACTTAGTACTATTATAATTGATAATTAGAGGGCAAGATATGCCACATTTTTTTATCATTATATATATAATTAACCCTTTATCAAATTCAAGATTTAATGTAAGCTCTTTTTTTTTTTTAGACACCTAAGAGAATTTCTTGATTGTCTATAACATATTTTAAAGAATGTGTGATTTTGCATTCTTCTTTTTTTTTTTCCTTTTTTTAATTGAGTAAATTTGACTTTAAGAAATTAAATTTAAAAATTTAAATTCATAATAAGCAAGATTACTCCCTAAAAAAAAAGAACAAAAAAATTATTTTTTCTTAAAATAAAAGATACTCATAATTTATTTAACTCTTTATATATATATATTATCTTCTTAAAAAGAAAAAAATAAATTTATTTTTCTAAAAAGAAAAAAAAATTCACAATTTAAGTCTATTTTTATTTTTTTCATTTCAATAAAATAAAAGAAAAATGCAAATTCACACATCACGCCAAATTTAATATTAATTATATATAGAAATAAAATAGTATACATATGTGAGGTGTATATACTTACATATATATAAATAAAATAATAAATAAAAAATATAAAAAAAAACTAAATAATAAAATTATTTTATTTTTCCATATGAATATTCATAAGATTCATTGGAAAAATAATAAAAGTTATACACTTTTGTGCATAAAACCTATGATTCAAATATTACAATCTTTTCTTTATTATTATTTTTATATTATCTTAAAAAAAATCAAATCATAGTAATTGTAGGTTAAGTCATAAATCAGGTTAAATTTGACCTTAAAATTTTGAGTTATTTTGACTTTAAATCATTTTTAGATCAAGTTTTTTATTTTTTTCTAATGTGCTTAAGTCAACTTGTGGACTTTGGTCAAAATTTGGCATTGCATTACCACCGATTATGTCTATGAAAGTCCACCCAGTCATTGAGCCTAACATGTTAGACACAAGATTTTAAGAATCAAACCAATCATTGAATTAAAAAGTTCAAAGGCTTAAGGTTTGACTATTTTAACCAATTGAACTAGAATTTAATCGGTGAAACTAGTTTTTAATATTAAATATACTTATATATATATATATATATATATTTGTAATTTATATATGATAAGATTAAAAAATTAATTAATGTAATATATTAGTAGATATAAGTAATTTAAGTTAAATAAATTTAATATAAAATATACTATAATTTATATATTTTTTTATTGATGAATAAACTATTTTAATATAAATAAGATAATTTAGATTAAAAGAATAAGTATTAATATAATATAATAAATGTAAATGTACTGTATAAATATAAATATTTTTTCTAATTTTTATGATTCATGATTAAAAAGAAAAAAAAGCTATGAAATAGTATGACTTTTATTTTGAAAAAAATCAAAATGTAGAAAAAGAATTAATATCAATATTCTTGATCCAGTGACAAAAACTACCATTTATATTATCTATGTGGTCTGCGTTTGAAACTTGTTGCTTCCCTAATTTTTCACCAAAATTTGAAGGTAATTAAACCAAAAAGATATTGATCAATTCACTTGTTCACTATTTAATCAACTAGTTTGTTAGTTTGGTCACTAATTTTCAAAGTTAACAATTTTTTAGGGTAAATTCAACCTTGGTTTGGTTTGATTTCTAATTTTACCAATCTAACCCACTAATCTAGTCTAGTTTTAAAAATATTAGTTAAATGTGGCCAAAGCCAGCACTTACCATTGACTTTCCAATTTTTAGCCAACCAAAATATGTTACATGTTGCTTTCATTTTTTAAAGAAAAAAAATTGTTTCTTTCAAAATTAATCAGAAAACATACTAATGTAAAAAAAAAAAAAATAATAATTATGCCAAACATGTTGCAATTTCATGTTGTAAAAAATCCATCAAATCTTTTTTGCAATTTAAAATAGAAAATTATAAACCCATTGACACACAAATTGTTAAGTGTAATAGTTTTATCTTTGAAATTTGTCACAAAACAACAAAAGAGTTAAATTATTTTCAAATTTTGAGATTTATAAAAATAATGTATTTTAATATCAATAATCACTAATATTCTTATTTGTTACTTTTTTTATTGTGAACAAAATGATTCATTTGATCTAAACTTCAAAAAAGAAAAAAAAAATTACAAGTGAGCACATGGAAACAATAACATTGGAGTGTTAAAAATGATAAAGAATCCTCATTACTAAAATAATTTTTTCATTAAATTTAATGAATAAAAATGCACAATTATGAAGATCTTATGAAAAATATTAAATATATGAGATTTTTGGTTGATCTTGTTGAAGCATCAGCGACTAATGTACTTATCTAAGAGTTTTAAATTGGCATTGTTGTAAAGTCCCCATCAAACTATTTAAAGGCTACAATATATCTTGAGTTGGAACACTGATTATATTATTAAATATTATGATAATTTTAAAGATACTTTTAAGAGTGCATGGAAACATCATGTTGAATATAATATAATGAGTTCCACTATGTTGTTTATAACTCTTAATTTTCGAGGTATATCTCATTTGACAAAATGAAAATAAGTTCTTGGCTTTTAAGAGTTGGGCCTAAGTCATATGAGTGGCTTTTAAGGATAAGACATTACTTCTATATTTCTTACTTTTAAGCCCATTATAGCTATCTTAGTTGATGCTATTATTGTAAAATAGTTTCATGTATAATTTTATTCATATAAATTTTGTTTGTAGTAGTAACTCTAAATTATTTCTATTTTGTTATATGTGTTCAAATATGATATGTAAGGCATAACAAGTATATATTATATGCATAACTAAGGGTTAATATTTTGTTTTATAAAAAATAATATTCTATAGGTTAATATTTTTTAACATTATCTTTTCTAATAAAAATGAATTCTTTTCTATTGTCATTTGTGAACTAGAATTTTATTGAAATATTTTCTTATATTTTGTACATACATAATAAAACATTGAGATTTTCAAAAATAATTTTTTTCCAAGCCAACAATTATTCTCTCTCTCTTTCTCTCTCTCCATATCTCTTTATATATTTCTTCTTCTTTTTGTCTTTCTTTACTTTCTCTCTTTATCTCTCACCCTTTCACTTTCTTTCTTCTCTTTCTTTCTCTCTTTATGCTTCTAGTTGCTTAATAGTCAATGAATTAATTGTTATTTAAAGATATATTAGATATTTTATGCATGTAATGTTATTAATGAAGACATTTTTATTTTTAATATTATTTATATAAATGATATAATTATGAATAAAATTTAAAAATAAATTCTATAAAATAAATATATTTTACAAATATAACTATAATTGAATTATAATTATGTGATATCTATTATATTAGAATATTATTTCTAAATATTTATAGTCAATATTTTATCAAGATTAGACATCTTATGAAAAAAAAGTAGTTGATCTTAAGATCAAAGTATAAATATACATGGGCAAATATAAGAGTGCTTGTTAGATGAATAAATATATTAAATTCACCTATTATGAGCATCCTAAATGGAACATTACTTGTGTATATATGGAATTATTCATATGATAGTTATACAAGTGATCCTTGGATTTAAGATCACTAAAGTATTTTATATAGAAATTATTATATTTTGATTTTTCCTTTGAGTTATCCTAATTAAAGATTACTTATGAGAGTTTGCATAAAACATAATATAAATTATAAGGAGATAATTAAGTAATCAATAAAAAATTCTTTACCTTGAAATAATCATAGGAGAATGTTTCATTATTCTCGATGGATATTAATTCAGAAAATTTCTTAGTTAAGGTGAAATGAGTATTAATAAAACATTATTATTTCATTCATGGAATCAATAACTTATATTTGACAATAACAACAATTAGATAAAATAGAATAGATACTAATTTCATACTTTATATCTAATTAAAATATTAGTATGATGAAAAAATTGAATTACACTAAGAAATCATGCAATCAAGGGATAAGTCAAACTACCTTTTGATAGTTCTAATATTTAGGTAATCATGACATATGGTTGGACATCAATTATGATCTATAAATATAAATTGATTAATTAGTGAATTAATAATAAATTAAAAGAGTTTAATTTATCTAATTCTTTGAGGTTATAATTTCTATTTATTGTCAGTATGTTATAATCTTAATGGGTCACACATATAAAGACAACTGCAAAAATATAAAATGAAAATCAATTTGGATTTGATTAAAAGGTTTAATAAGCCTTTGGAATTAAAGTTGGATTTAATTCATAAATAAAAACTTATAATTCTTATAAGTACCTCTATAATTGGCTGGCTAAAAGAGACTGAATCTAATATTAACCTTTAGCATCTATTTTTGAATTTCGATCATTATAATTTGCAACAACCAGCCAAAAGGACTAAAAGAAAAAGAAATAAGAATAATTTGGTAATAATTCTAGTTTCTAGACTAATTTTGTGATCATATATAACAAGTAATAAATTTGCTCTTATGAATTGATTTTAAAATTTCTATTTTTACAACATATTTATTAAATAAATATTTTTACAATTTTTAATAGTAGTATTAAATTCTAAATTTGCTTGTTAAATATGATTCAATTACATAATTAATTTATATGTTAATTTGATATTTTTCAATTAAATAATTATTTTTAAAAGTATTTAAATCAAAATAAAATTATTTGATATCAAAATAATTTTTTATATACTATTTTGGCATTTAGGACACCCATAAGTGTGGTTGCATATAAGCAAGATTTCATCATGCAAAAAATATATCATATTTTTATGCAAGAAATAAAGTTAAAAAAAAAATTTGGTGCTACCAATGTTAGGAGTAAGTAAGTTAGATAAAAAGTTTATTTGTGACTATGGTGATTGAGATGAAGGCACCAAAGGAGACATCATAAGGAGGTTGTAAGCAAAAATACTTTGAAAAACCATGATGGAATCCTTTAAGATTTGATCACCTAACTTTCTTCTATGACTTAATAAAGTTAGTTTAGTAGCTAATGGTAGTGAATATAGTAGCCCATTTGATGAGTATTGTTAAACACACATCAATAGGCATTAAAGAAAATGTCCTAATACACCACAATTGAATGATTTATATAAAATGATGGATCAAACATTAATTGAGAGGGTTAGATGTTTACTATAAAATGTGAATTTGCCTAGATCCTTTTAAGGTGAAACCTTGAATACATCAACACATGTGATTAACCTATCTCCTAGTATTCCTTTATAGGGTGATGTTTCAAACAAAGTTTGGTATGGTAAGTAAGTCTCTTATGATCATTTGTAGGTCTTTGGCTAGAAGTCTTTTGTTGATATCTTTAAAGATGAACGAGTTAAGTTGGATGCCAAGACTCAATAGTTTATCATTCTTAGCTATGGTGAAGATGATTTTGGGTACTAATTGTATGATCTAATTAAAAAAAAAAAAAAACTAGTCAGAAGCAGAGATGTAGTGTTTTGTAGGGCTAAACCATTAAACACACTGAGAAAACATCTTTCCAAGTTAATAATAGCCTGGTTAACTTGGATTTAGTTCCTAAGACACTTTTATTTGATCTAGTTGATGTTTAGAGTGACATTTAGGAACATGATGATAAGAATGTTCTCTAAGATCATGTTGATATATAAGGTATAAGTGATATAAATTCTCTCACAAAATGTCACTCACCTATAGCTCTACCTCCTTTTCAACCACAAAGGTTTAACAGAATCCTAATGCTTTTTACTTGGTACTCTCTTGACATATATATGATGTTAACTAAAGGGTTGAAAATTAAAGTGTTTTAAAGAAGTGGTTGAATGTGAGCACAAATAACATTGGATTAATGTTATGAATGATGAGATAAAGAAGATTTTGTAAGGATTAAAATACGTGTCAAGACAATGGTATAACAAGTTTAAGTCTATTATAAGGGAGTAAGGCTACACGAAAACTATTTTTGATCATTATGCTTTTAGGTAAACATATAAATTATATTGATTAGTGGCCAAAATAGCCATTACCTTTATATAATTAAGAGAGGGAGAATTATTAGGTTTTAAGTCTCTTCATATGTGGAGAAAGCCTATGGTTTATTGTGTTTAGGAATAGCCTATTAAGTGTATTTTGACCCATAACCTGAAACACATAATAAGGGTTTAATAACCTATTGAGGTTGATAGAAAACTTAGTTGGAAGAGTGAGAGGTTGCAGATAATTGATAGAGAAGAGAAACGTGAGAAAAGTATGTTAGGAAATTTTCTAATTTAAGGCAGTGACATTTTAACTTATCATTAGAAGGAGAAATATTGTTTGATCAAGTGGAAATTTAGATAGTTGATAGAGGATGTGTTGTTCTTGATTTTGAATGGTGGAAATCATATTTGGTTCATTATAAATCTGATTTTGGAATACTAATTTTTTGTTTACATTTCTGGTGAATTTTTGCATACAATTTTGATCAATCTTACAATTGGAAAGTGATTTGTAGACCAATTAGGTTGATTTTTGGTCAATAGAGAATGGACACATATAGCTTTATTATGGATGGTTCAATTATTATTTGAGTTTCTACAAGTGTAGGTTTTATCATCATAACCAAGACTTTTATTTCTTGGTAGCACTTTGTTATCTTCCTCATAATAGTTTTGATTAATCTTGTTTTTGAATAGTCATTTATGGTTTAATTGAGCCAAAAATTTGTAAGCGGGCAAGGAACATTAGGAAGTTTAGTTTGTATGGTTGGATGATTGTTTTGAGGTTTTCATGTTAAGTTATTAATTACATAATTGAGCAATTTGTTTAGTGTTAACTCGTTGCCTACTTTTTTGATACAAATTGAGGTTGTTCAATTTTTTTGATGTTATTGAGGTCAGATACTTACTTATTGATCATAGTGGAGTTAAATGATAGACTTATGTTCCATGTTTTTTTTTTTCCTTTGATTTAGAGGATTTTTCCACATAAAAATCCTTGTGTTCTCTATTATGATTGGTTTATTGCCTCATTTATTATTTAATCACCTTCTTACAAGTTCAAACAAGCAAAAGAGATTTCTCCATAATTTTGGCACTTGATTTCATTGCACCTCTCCTAACAAAAATAATCTATATTAAATAAATCTTCCAATTAAAAAAATCCTTATCATTTAATTGTTTTAATGGTTTGATCCATAAGTTCTTGTTTGTTAGACAAGAAATAATATGCATTGGACACATTATTTGTAGTTAGTGTGCTTGGTTAGATTCATGATATTACTCTATAATTTTGGCACTTGGAGTCTTTTCCATACTATTTAACTTTATAAAACACATTACTATTAATCCAACATAAGCAAAGTGACCAAAGAAAACTAACTTTTGTATATGACTATAGTATGAAATATTAAGGAGAATTTGATGCATTTGGTTCCTTAATATAAAATTTTTACTATTCTAATATGCAACACATAAATGATAACCTAATTATGCATAAGATATTTTGCTAAATGAATCAAGGGACATTTTCTTGCATTATCTCTAAAAAAATTGGGTTAACTAAGTAATAGTGCAATCAATATAAGCTTAATAACTTTGAGAGATCATAAGTTTAAAATCCATAACCTACCAATTTGTGATAATGCTTGATTAATGAGGGTTTAAGCTTAAACTTGCATTTCTCCTTATCCATTGACATAAATCTAGTAGTTTATGAAATCAGAGTTTATTTATCACATAATCCATTGATAGGGATTGCCTTATAAAAGATGGGTGACTAACCTAAAGTTGATGCATAATTGGTGAAGATTTCCATATTAGCTAACATAAGATAAAAGCATAAAGTCATTGAGATGTTACCAAATAAGGCATATCCAAGCCTTGAAACCATTTGATGTGGGACAAAGGTGCGAAAAGAGTATAACAATGGTCAACACTTAATTGAACCTTTAAAATGATTTTTATAATACAATAAAAAAGATAACAACTCTCAAAAGAGAATTTTCATTAATAATTTACTAAATATTAGGATAATAAGATGGTTTTACTCTTAGGCTTACACATCTATTTATAATTAAAATCATCTAACTGAAAAAATATTTTAAATTAAATGAGAAAATATTTAATGACTAATTAGGAAAATAATCTAACTACATAGGAAAATAAAAGGAATTTTTGAATAATTTACATAATTCCTAAATAGTTTACTTAAAATTTTTAATAAATTAAAATATTATAAAATAAGTAAATAAATTACAATAAAGAAAAAATTACAACATTATTTGTAGGATAATAGAGAATAGTTTTAGTGACTAGTCATATATCAAACCCCTCAACTTGAAGAAAGCTCACCATTAAGTCGATAATAAGAAATTAATGTCCCATATGCCATAAAAAAATATTTCAAATAAATTAGTATCTTTAATAGAAATTAACAGTTTTTTTTGTGAATCATCTTATGAGTAATGATGTTAACCAATAATGATTTCAAACAATCCACTACTTAATTTTTCACCTCAAGAAATCAACAAATAATGTAGGTAAAAGATTAACCAAAACTTGGAACCTATAAGTTATGAGATCATATTTTGATTTAATAAAATCTATGGATGATACTTTAATTGCTTAGTCCGCATTAAAGTCAACCATAATGTGGTCATCAATCATCATTTTCTCTTTCTTTTGACCCATTTCTCTTGATTGATTGATGGTATTTGACTAACAATATGACTATAAGGTGGACTTATAAGTTTCGTAGGAATAAAATAAGAACTAAATTGTCTTTTAGCTAGATATAAAATCTCATCAAACTTATTACCACTATAAAATTCAAGTACTAATAAATTTTTCATATCTATTGTTGATTGAATTCTTTGCTTATTAAATTGGTAGTATTGAATATTATTCCACTAATTAGCTGTACAATATCAAAAGTTAGAATACATAATAGTCATTTTCTTCTCTCACAAATATCATTATATTTAAAATAAGCATTAATTATTGCTAACCATCTTATAATATTTTTAACAAAAAAATATCCATCAAAGAAAAGAATATCTTTGAAATCAAGAACACATCTACAAACAGACTGATTGTGATTTACATCACTAATACAAGATTTGTTGTATTCATGATCTTATATAATTACTCAAAACAAAGTCTTTTCTTTATGATCATTGTTATTAAAGTAGTTACTTTGGATTCCAAAAAACGACATCAACACAAGCCAAATCTACTCTGATGTCGTTGACATAAAATAAAAACATGAACACATTGGAAATAATTTATTGGGATGTTGAGATAATGGGATGACTTAACCATTATACTTATGCACATATTTATAGCTACAATTATTTAACTAATTAGACAAATACTCCCTAAATGAAAAAAATATTTAATGATTAATTAGGAAAATAATCTAACTAAATAAGAAAACAAAAGAATTACTAAATAGTTCATATACTTCTTAAATGATTAAACTAAAATTTTTAATTAAATTAAAATATTGTAAAATAAATACATAAATTATAAAATAAAAATTACAATATAATTTGTAAAACAATAAAATATAATTTTTGTGATAAGTACTGCATCATTATTTGATAAGGTATGTTAAGATCAAAATCAAAGCGTGATAGGGTTTCCTTTTTGGCCTTTTCCATGCCACTTATCTATTAATCATGACACCTTAAAGGCTAAAGCGTTGCTTAATTATCTGTTCAACTATTAAATTAATTATGCATTTTCTCTCTTGTTTAAGATGCTATACAGTTATAATTTCTACCTCAAGTACTTTTAGAAATAGATTGGACAAGGTAAGTGTAGGTGTTAAAACCAACCCTTACGCAATCTATCCATTAAGATTTTTCATAGTATTGCTGTCAAAAGTTTATGCCTATTCTCCCACACCTACTTAACTAAATAGAGGCAACAACAGCTACACGACTTAGGTTTCAATTATAAGAAAACCAATATATAACTATTTGAGTTAGACTCTAATACTAGTAATAGTAAAAATAAAGCAATAATTATTAATGAAATATAGATAATAATTATTTTCAAAACTAGAAGCTACCTTCCTCTTCTTCTTCATATGCTTATAAATCTAATGGTAACTTTTTATCTACGTTTGTGTTACTAAAACTATATAAGAAGCTTTACCCTTATATTAAGATTATAATGATTTTTTCTTGTTATCTCATGAACTTATTAGCTCACATCAAAAGAAATATAAATTTGTTCATATTAAGATGGTTTAGGTTGCTTTAAGACCTACTACTTGATTAAGTTCAAATCACTCAACAATTATTCGTGTTAGAGATAAGAAGCATAATTGCTTTCATCCTTATTAAGAGTTATTGAATCGAGTTTGAGTGAAAGGCCTATTTACTTTTCTTGTTACTTAAACTTCACTCTTTTGTTTGTAGACCTTAATTTGATGTATGTGTTATACTTAGATATTAAAATAAAAGGATCTAATATGATGCATGCTTTTGAAAACTTGATCTTGATTTATAAGATCCATTATAAAGTTATGAGCACCATTATTCCTAAAATTAAAGAAATTCTTGCTAAGTTTGTAGAAAAGGGAATGACCACTTTGTTTTTTACCAATAAATCTAAAGCCAATGTTATGGTTACGAGAACTATAAGTTGAATCAAGTTAAGTTACTTAAACATGGAATTTAGAAAAGGTTATTAAGCTTGTTAAGAAATAGGCTTGACAACAAGAAGTTATTGAATATAAAGATGACAATGTGGAAATAAGATTTTCACATATTCAATTAGTAAGGTTAGACCTTAAAAAAGAAATTAAGCCTAGATATTCTACTTTCTATATTCCTCTTACAAAATTTAAAGGAATTATAAGGTTTAGAAAACAAGTTAGTCAATTTTGTTCCATCTACCTCGACTTTTGTGGTTAATAAACCCTTTGAAAAGGACTACTTTTATACCTTAATCTCCTCCCTTATTTGATATGAGATATAAGGATGAAGATAGAAGTATTTATGTTCTCTTAACTTCTTCTAAAGAAAAAAGGGTTAAGGAATTATTTTATTCCCTACAAAATGAAATAAATATAAAATATATATATAATTTTTTTACTTTTTACAAAACTTAATAGTATGTTTGGTATAAATGCCATCAAAGATATATAAAAGAATTAGGAGCTTTTAATTTATTTAACTATATTGAGAAGGTAAACTACAAAGGAAATGTTTCCTAGAGTTTAATGCTTAAGATAACTTTATGGTTCTTAAAAATGCTTATCAAGAATATATAATGAAAAGGGCAAAAGGGTTAATAGTATTCACCCTCATATATTAAATCTGTTAGTTAAACTAGAAAGGGAGGTTATAGCCTCACCATATAAAGCATAAGTTACAATAAATGCTATTATATAGTAAGAAAATTATACAAATCTTTATCTTCAAATGATAGGAAAACAATTGATTCATGTTGAAGAAAAATGATAGAAATATCTCATCAAAGGGAGTATATCCCTAAGTCAATGATCAAATCAGAAAAAAAAAAAGGGTTTAATTTAAACCCTTCTCTTCATAAGGTATTGATTGTAATATGCCCAATAAAGGATTAAAAAATCCTGAATTGATTGATAAAATAATTAAAAAGCTTAAAAGCTTAGGTTTGAAAGATAAAATGTCCTTATTTTAAAAAAGGAGGAATAGATTAAATTTGAAGATGATAGTGACAATTATATAGAAAATCTTTAAGATATGTTTTAATTATAATAAAGGGAGGGACCTTCAAGTTTGAAGGAACCTTACTAAGTGAATAAAATGCCCTTTAATAAGGCTCCAACAAATTTATACTATCTTAGATCCATACTTGTAGATCTCTTATTAGAACATATTGATTATAATTATGTTCGATATGATGGAACTAGTTTAATTGAATGAAATCTTGATGACATGACAAAACATTAGATTTTAATACTATTGAATTACATGAATAACATCCAAAAATAAAGGTAATAGTGACATTTAGATTGTTAAAATTATTACTAATGGTTTTACCAGCTAGCTTAAAGGCTAGTGGACTTTTATTTATCAAGTAAGGCAAAAACCTAGATCTTTATAACAATAAAAACAAAAGATAAAGTACAATTATCGAGTTGTATTAATATACTAATCTATACTATAACCTATCATTCTATTAGAACTACTATCTTATCATTGGACAAAATCTATAAATAACTTATAAATTTAAGATTTCCTAGTTTCTCTCATTTTAAGTGATATAGAAATGTATTTTTTTCAAAAGTTTTTACAAGAGAAAATAGTCAAAATGAATTTTGGAAGGAGAAGTTTATCTTACTTACTTTTTTTTACTAAAAGAGTAAAAACTACACTTAAAGCTTATTTTATGGAATAATTAGGTGAGTTAATACTAAAAGTTGTTGTTGAAAGAGTTAAACTTTGTAATGAAATTAAAATTTTTAGTAATTACAAAATGAAAATGATTAAGGTAAGAGAATTTTAAAAGATTTTTGTGAACAAATGAGTTATCTATCCATAATATTTCCTACAAAAATAAAAAAGCATAAACCTTTTAAGAAAAGGTTAAAATGTTCATATAAAAGGCCTCAAAAGATAAAAGAAAAGAAATAAAAGAATAAGCCAAAAAAAAAAAGAAAACAATAGTTTGTTATAAGTGTGAAAAAATATAACTTTATTCTAATAAATGTAAAAAAAAACTAAAAAAATTCAAAAATTATGTATTAATGAAGACCTTAAAAGTTATTAATAAATATTTTCTTATCTGATAGAGATTTAGATTAAGATGATCTAGAAATTGATGTTATTAGAGAAGGGGATTCTTTTTTTAATTCTAATTCTAAATCAAGTTGTCAAGGGCAATGTGATTATTATAAAATTATGTGCAAAAGTAATGGATTATTAGTCTTAACTAAGGAAGATAATATGACATTGGATCTTATAGATAAAATTCTAGGTCTAACTAGTAAAAGAGAACAATTAGAAAAATATTTATTTCTAACTAAAAAAGATAATATTGCTAGGTCCAATAAACTTCCCAAAGAAGGCTATAGTTTAAACATAATAATTCATCATATTAAAGGAAATCTTCCTAGTTTTATAAAAAGCCCTTTATACAGGAGCTTAAAGTTGAAATTAAGGAACTTAAGTTAAAATTATGATCTTTAAAAGAAAGGATTATTATCATTAAGATAATATCTAAGGAACAACAAGAAGAGGTTCTAGAGACTTCTTTAAAATATGAAGAAATAGGTGATTTTCAATTTGTCAATGTTATTAATAAGGTTATTACCTATAAATGACATATTAAAGTTACAATTATCATTAATAAGGAATATATACTCTCTACTACAACACTTATTGATTCAAGTGCTAACATGAATTATATTAATGAAGGATTGATATCTTCTAAATATTTTTTGAAAAACACTGAAGTGTTAAACACTATAAATAAAAGCAAGTTTATTATTAAGTATAAATTATGACAAGTTACTATTTTCAATTAAGGAATTTGTCTAGCAATCCCTTTTGTAAGGATTAAAAATCTATCTCAAGATGTTATTATAAAGAATCCTTCCTTGCATAATTCATATCTTATCCAAAAAATTGCTAAGGAAGGAATATATGCAAAAATTGATTAAAAACTTATTAGTTTCAAATTTGTTTATAACCTTAATTTAATCCAAACAAAGATTAAAAGAAAATAGAAGTTTATATGCTCTCTAAATAATGAAATTGCTTATAGGCATTTGAAACAAAAAATTGATGGTCTTGTTATTCAAAAGAAAATGCAAGAAATTCAAAAGGAGATGGAATTAATGATATGTGTGGAAATTCTTATTGCTTTTTAGGATAGAAAAAAACATATCATTAGATTACCTTATGAGCTAGCTTTTCACAAAAGTTAAATTCCTACGAAAGCAAGAATTATTGCTATAAGACTAAGACATATGGTAATATATAAAAAAGAAATTGAAAAATTACCACAAAAAGGACTAATTAGAAAAAGTAATAAACTATGGATTTGTTTGGCATTTTATGTTGAAAATGTTGTTGAACTCGAATGTAGAATTCCTATATTAGTTATTAATCATAAACATTTAAATAAGATTTTAAGGTAGATTAGGTATCCATCATAAATAAAATAGATTTCGTAAATAACCTTTATGAAGCTAAAGTTTTTTCAAAATTTGATATGAAATCTGGTTATTATCAAATCAAAAGTCATGAACAAGATAGATATAAGATAGCATTTAGAGTACTATTTGGATATTATGAATGAAATATAATGCCATGTGGGCTTAAAAATACTCCATCAAAATTTCAAAAGATAATGAATGAAATCTTTAATGCATATTTAGCATTTAATTTTATTGATATTAAAGATGTGTTAGTTTTTTCTAACACCATCAAACAACATTTTAAACATATTTATATTTTTCTAAAGGTTATCAAAAAGGTAGGTCTTGCTACATTAGGAAAAAAAATGAAGTTATTTCAAACTAGAATTCAGTTTATTGGTCACTTTATATAAAATGGAAATATAATTCTTATAGATAAAGTCATTGAGTTTGCCTCTAAGTTTTTTGACAAATTGGCACAAATAATAATTGCAAAGGTTTCTAGGAAAACTTTTATAAAAATTGAACTTATGACATTAAACCATTATTTGAAAGGTTATAAAAGAATCCTCTTGAGTGGGCATTAATTTACACTTAAGCTATTCGAATAATAAGGCAAAAAGCTATAAATCTTGCATGTTTAGCTATTCCTTACTAGATGCTTTTAAATTTATTAAAATAGATGTATCTGTAAAGGATATATAGGAATACTTAAACAAAAGATTCATAATAAAGAAAGTTTGATACGTTTTACTCTTGAAGTATGGAAGAAAATTAGAGTTAACTACTTTACAATTAAGAAAGAAATTCTTTCTATAGTTTTATGTGTTCAAAAGCTTAAAAGAGATTTATTAAATTAGAAATTTCTGATTAGAGTTGATTGCAAAGTTGTAAAAGATGTTCTTATAAAAGATTTTAAAAATATAACTTTTAAACAAATTTTTGCTAAGTGGTGAGGAATATTATTTGCTTTTGATTTTTACATTGAGTTTATAAAAGGAACTTCCAACTCTCTTCTAAATTTCCTAACTTGATAATTTTTGTAGGGGAATAATTTATGAGTAAAAGTCTTATGATACAAAGGTTTATGTCCTTAGCGAAAACAGTTATTTCACTAGTTAAAGATGCAGATAGTTCTTTAAGTTAGAATATAATACTAGACCCTTTATTAGATGAAGCTTATAAGTGTGAGCTAAATAAGGAACAATAGTTAACATATTCTTTTATTCTAAAGTTCATAGACTTTTTGTGTGTAATTGAAAATAACTATGCACTACTTCACCTTTATGAGGTTATAGGGTTTTATTTAAAAGATAATATGTATCCTTATACTAGTATGAAAGATTATTATTATTATCAAAAAAATTTAGTTGAGATAGTATCGATGCTTAATAAGCCCATTGAAAAAAGAGCAAGCTATAAAGGAGTTAAAGATTGGCCTTATGTTAAATTTAAAATCAAAATTATTATTAATCAAAACGGATGGCGAGGTGACCTCCTAGCATATAAAGAATTAAAAGAATGGCGGAAGGGTAAAACCTTCAACTACTTTGACTATATATAAGTTTGGGAAAAAGTATTGTTTTATGAAAATTGATGGAAGAAATTTAGTTGGTCTATTCAAATCCACTTCCCAAATGATACGATAAATTTCCTAGCTAGTTTAAAACCTAATTTGTCAAATAGGGATTACACCTAATCACAATGCCATTAAAAGTAAAAACTATTTATGAACAATTTTATGAGAAAAACATCAATGTGAAACACAAAATATTGAATTTTGTCACTTGGTACCATTTTCCTTGGATTGTCAAATAAGACTATCATATTATGGCTAAGCAGCTTAATATTTTAGGAGAAAGTATTCCATATATGCCCTAGTTGGTATGAAGCATTATTATTGACTAGTGGAAAAAGCTTGAGGTTTTTAAAGATGGAATCTATATAGCAAAAGGAATAATAGATTTTGGCATTAGTAACACTAAACCTACTCCACTGACCTTGAAGACACTTGATCAATTGCTTAAAGCCTTGATGGAATCAGTCACTAAAGAGAAGCTTTTAAAGATGATAATACATTATTGTAATTTGACAAGAATTTGCTAGAAAGTAATCAATTAAGGGAAATAAATCTACATAATGATATTATGTAAGATTAAGAAAAAACAATTTTCTTAAAGTTACTTTATAAAAGTTGATTTATTAAGGCCACTTTCTTAAAATTACTTTATCAAAGGGATGATTATTGGATTATGATGCAAGCAATGACATTGTCGAACTTATCACTTTTGTTAAACCTTATATATAAATAAGTCCTTCAGGGAAGAAGGGAGACACCCTTTAAGCTTTGTAAATTAGGTCTTTGCTTTCTCTTTTAAACTTGTCTTGCCCTGTACACTTATAAGTCAATGAAAGCTCCTTCTATTTCTCGCTCTCTCTTTCTAAGTCAACTATCTCTAATCTTTCTATTGTCTTAACAATTTTGTATTTGATTTTATTGCTAATTTTGTATTTGGTGTTAAGAATGGTATCAAAGCCAAACCTAAGTAGTTATCCATTAGTTTTCTTATAATTAAAACCTAAGTTGAGTAGCCATTATTGCCTTCATTTAGCTAGGTGGGTATAAGAGATTAGGTGTAAACCTTTGACAGTGATACTATAAAAAATCTTAATGGATAAATTGCTTAGGGTTAGTTGTTTAATACCTATAATAGTACAAATAAAGAAATATTGGATTTTGCCATGTAGTACCTTATTCCTTGGATTGTTAAATGAGACTATCATATTATGGCTAAGTAGTTTAATATCGTGGGAGAGAGTATTATACTGGTGCCCTAGATAGTACAAAGAGTTAGCATTTATTGGTGGGAAAATTTTAAGATTTTTAAAGATGGAGTTTATACAATAAAAGGAATAATAAATCTTGAACTTAGTAAAATTAAACTTACTCTACCAACCTTGAAGACATTGAAGCAATTACTTAAAGCCTTAATGGAATCATTCACTAAAGAAAAGCTTTTAAAGATGATGAATGTGTTATTACAATGCGATAAGAATTTTCCAAAAAGTAGTCAATCAAGGGAAAAAAATTTGTATGATGATATTATGTCAAATTCCTAAGATCCATATCACTTCTAAAAAACAAAACAACTTTATTAAAATTACTTTATAAAAGTTGCTTTCTTAAAGTTACTTTCTCAAAGCGGTGATTATTGGACTATGATGTAAGGAATGACAATGTCAAACTTGTCACTTATACTATGTATAAATAAGTCCTTTTAGGAAAAAGGGAGACATAGGCTGCCGTAGAGCAATCCGCAGGAAGTCTCTAGATGTGGATTTTTCCGTATGCTTCCGGAACCTTCTTCCTTTGGATTTGGGCAGCAAAAAGGGCTGGACAATGCTGGCAGCCCAGGGATGTTCGCCCTAGCCCAATTTTTGTCTTCCCATATGTTTGATGGGCTGGAGGAGAAGTTTCCCCGTGACATCCTCCCCCACTTAA
>JAIRCJ010000185.1:74825-159233 GCA_020883675.1 Bruguiera gymnorhiza
CCTTTGAGCTTTGTAGATTTGTTCTCTACTTTTTATTGTAAACTTGTCTTGCCTTGTAAGCCTATGTTTCAATGAAAGCTCTTTTTCTTTCTTACTTTCCCTTTATAAGTCCACTATCTTTAATCTTTCTATTAATTTTGTATTTAGTGTTGAGAATGGTATCAGAGCCAAACCTAAGTAGTTATCCATTGATTTTCTTATTATTGAAACCTAAGTCGAGTAGCCATTATTGCCTCTATTTAGCCAAGTGGGCATGGGAGAATGGGTATAATCTTTTGACAATTATATTATGAAAAATCTTAATGGATAGATTGCGTAAAGGTGAGTTGTCTAATACCTACAGTAGTGCAAATAAAGAAATATTGAATTTTGTCAATTGGTACCACGTTCTATAAATTGTCAAATAAGACTATCATATTATAGCCAAGTAGGTTAATATCATAGGAGAAAGTATGCCATATGTGCCTTAGTTAGTATAAGGAATTAGCATTTGTTGGTATGAAAAGTTTGAGTTTTTTTTTTTTTTAATGATGGAGACTATACAGTAAAAGGAATAATATATCTTGGCATTTGTAACATTATACCTATTCCATTAACCTTAAAGAAACCTAAGCAATTACTTAACTCCCTAAAAGGGTTAGTTATTAAAAAAAAGCTTTTAGAGATGATTAATACATTATTGCAATCTAACAAGAATGTGTGAAAAAGTAGTAAATCAAGGGAAACAAATTTGCACGATGATATTATGTAAAATTCTCAAGATCCATATGAACTCTAAAGCCAAAACAACTTCATTAAAGTTACTTTATAAAATTTGTTTATTAAAGCCACTTTCTTAAAGTTACTTTATCAAAGGGATGATCATTGGACTATGATTCAAGTAATGATATTGTTAAACTTATCACTTATGCTAGACTCTATGTATAAATAAGTCCTTTTAGGAAAAAGGGGGACACCCTTTGAGGTTTGTAAATTAGTTCTCTGTTTCTCTTGTAAACTTGTCTCACCCTATAACCCTAGAATTCAATGAAAGCTCTTTCTCTTTCTCACTTTCTTTTTGTAAGTCCATTATCTTTGATCTTTCTATTGTTTTAATCATTTTGTATTTGGTTTTATTGCTAATTTTGTGTTTTGTGTTGAGAATGGTATCAAAACCAAACCCTGAGTTGTTATCCATTGGTTTTCTTATAGTTGAAACCTAAGTTGAGTAATTGTTGCCTCCGTTTTGCTAGGTGGGCATGAGAGAGTAGGGGTAAACTTTTGACAGTGATATTATGAAAAATCTTAATGGATATATTATATAAGGGTTGTTGTCTAATACTAGTAATAAAAAATATTAAAATTTGCCACTATCATATAATGGCCAAACAAGTTAATATCCTAAGAGAAAGTATTCCACATATGCCCTGGTTGGTATAAAGAATTAACATTTACTAGTGAAAAATGTTTTGAGTTTTTTTTTTTTTTTAACATAAAGTCTATATAGCAAAAAGAATAATAGATCTTGGCATTAGAAATACTAAACCTACTTCACTGACCTTAAAGACATAGAGCACTTGCTTAAAGCCCTAATGGAATTAGTCCCTAAATAAATGCTTTTGAGGATGATGAATACATCATTGCAATTTGACAAGAACCCACCAAAATCCATTCAATCAAGGGAAACAAATCTTTATAATTGTATTATATAAAATTCTTATGATCCATATGAATGCTAAAAGACAAAACACCCTTATGAAAGTGACTTTATAAAAGTTGTTTATTAAAGTTACTTTCTTAAAGTTACTTTATCAAAGGGACAATTATTGGATTGTGATGCAAGTAATGACATCATCAAACATGTCACTTATGCTAAACTTTGTGTATAAATAAATCCTACTAGTAAGAAGGGAAACACTCTTTGAGCTTTGTAAATTAGTTCTCTACTTTCTCTTATAAACTTGTCTTGCCTTATAAGCTTGTAATTCAATGAAAGCTCTTTCTTTTTCTCATTTTCTCTTTGTAAGTCCACTATCTCTGATCTTTCTATTGTCTTAATCATTCTATATTTTATTGTGAATTTTGTATTAGGTGTTAAGAATGGTATCAAAGCCAAACCCAAGTAGTTATCCATTGGTTTTCTTATAGTTGAAACCTAAGTTGAATAGTCGTTATTGCCTCCACTTAGCTAAGTAGGTATAAAAAAGTAGGCACAAACTTTTAAAAGTGATATTAAGAAAAATCTTAGTGAGAGATTATGTAAGGGTTGGTTATCTAATACCAGTAATAGTAAAAATAAAGAAATATTCAATATTGCCACCTAGTACCACATTCCTAGGATTGTCAAATGGGACAATCATATTATGGCCGAGCAAGGTAATAGCTTAGGAGAGAGTATTCCATATGTGTCTTGGTTAGTATAAAGAATTAGCATTGACTAGTGGGAAAAGTTTGAGTGTTTTAAAGATGGAGTCTATACTACAAAAGGAATAATAAATCTTGGTATTAGTAACACTAAAATTACTCCACTATCCTTGAAGACACCAGAGCAATTACTTAAAGCCATAATGGAATCAATCACTAAAGAAAACCTTTTAGAGATGATGAATACATTATTGCAATCTAACAAGAATCTGCTAGAAAGCAATCAATCAAAGGAAACAAATTTGCACAATGAGATTATGCAAGATTCCTAAGATTCATTTGAACTTTAAAATATAAAACAACTTTATTAAAATTATTTTATAAAAGTTGCTTTATTAAAAATTTATTTTATGAAAGGAATGATTATTAGACTATAATGTAAAAGGATGATATCTTTCAGTTTTGAAGATCATTATTATCTTTATTTTTGTTAATAATTATTTCTTTATTTTATTATTACTGGTATTAGAAAACTAACCCCTATGTAATCTATCCATTAAGATTTTTCATAGTATCACTATCAAAGGTTTATACCTACTCTCCCATGCCCACCTAACTAAATGGAGGTAATAGCAGATATTTGACTTAGGTTTTAACTATAAGAAAACTTATGGATAATTACTCAAGTTTGGCTCTAATACCATTCTTAACACTAAATACAAAATTAATAATAAAACCAAATATAGAATTATCAAGACAATCAAAAGATTAGAGATAATGGACTTACAAAAAGAAAGCAAGAAAGAGAAAGAGCTTTTATTGTATTACAAGCTTATAGGGTAAGACAAGTTTATAAGAGAAAGCAGAGAACTGACTTACAAAGCTAAAATGGTATCTCCCTTCTTCCTATAAGGATTTATTTATACCTAGAGTTTGGCATAAGTGACAAGTTCTATGATGGAAGCATAAGTGACAAGTTCAATGATATCATTGCTTCCATCATAGTCTAATAATCATCCTTTTGATAAAGTAACTTTAAGAAAGTGGATTTAATAAAACAACTTTTATAAAGTAACTTTAATAAAGATGTTTTGTCTTTTCGAGTTAATATGGATCTTGGGAACCTTGTATAACATCATGAGGTAGGTTTCTTTCCTTTGATTGACTACTTTCTGCTGAATTCTTATTAGATTACAATAATGTATTCATCATCTTCAAAAGCTTTTTTTAATTGATTGATTCTATTAAGGCTTTAAGAAATTGCTTTGGTGCCTTCAAGGTTGGTGGAGTAGGTTTAGTGTTACTAATGCTAAGATTTATTATTTCTTTTGTTGTATAGACTCCATCTTTAAAAAACTCAAACTTTTCCCACCTACAAATACTAGTTCTTCATACCATGTAAGGCACATATGGAATACTCTATCCCAGGATATTAACTTGCTTGGTCATAATATGATAGTCCCATTTAACAATCCAAGAAACATGGTACCAAGTGGCAAAATTCAATATTTTGACTTTAACATTGATGTTTTTCTCATATAACTATTCATAAACAATTTTAACTTTTAATAATATTGTGATTGGGTGTAATGCTTATTTGATAAACAAGTTAGGAATTTTCATTGTACTATGTGGGAAGTGGATCTAAATAAACCAACTAAATTTCTTTTGTTAGTTTTCATAAAACAATGCTCTTTCCTAAGTTTTTATATTGTTAAAGTAGTTGAAAGTTTTAAACCTTTGTTATTCTTTTAATTCTTTGTATGTTAAGAGGTCACCTTACCATTCATTTGAATGAATAATCAATTTTATTTTAAATTTGGCATAAGCCCAATCTTTAACTCCTTTTTAGCTTATTACTCATTCAATGGGCTCAATAAACACTAATCTTCTCTTAATTAAAATTTGTTGATAATAATAATGATAATCCTTTATATTGGTCTAAGGATACATATTATCTTTTTAATAAAATCCTACAAACTTATACAAGTGAAATAGTATGTAGTTAATTTAATTGAACATAAAAAGTTTATAAACTTTGGAATAAAAAAAGACACGTTTATAAGCATCACCTAATAAAGGGTTTAGTTTTTTATTTTGACTTGAAGAACTATTTATATCTTTAATCAGTGAAATAACTATTTTTGTTAAGGATATAGACTCATGTATCATGGGTCTTTTACTCATGAATTATTCCCTTGCGAAAATTCTAGAGTTAGGAAATTTGAAAGAGAGTTAAAAGTTCCTTTTATAAACTCAATGTCCAAATCAAAGGCATTTGTTTCAATAATTTAAAAGCATATAAATGAGAAATAGCTAAACATAAAGGCTCTCTAGCTTTTTGCTTTCTTGTTTGAATAGTATGAGTATGAATTAATGTCCTTTCAAAAGGTTTCTTTTTCAACCTTTCAAATAATAATTTAGCATCATAAGTTATATATTTATAAAAATCTGAAATATAATTCAAATTTCTTAAAAACCTTTGCAATTGTTATTTGTCTTTAATTTCATCAAGAAACTTAGAGTCAAACTCAATAGTTTTATCTATAAGAGTTATATTTCCATTTTTATAAAGTGACTAAGAAACCAGATCTTAGTTTGAAATAACTTCATTTTTTTCTTTGATATGACAAAACCTATCTTTTCATAAGCATTGGGAAAATATTAATATGTTTAAAATGTTATTTAATAGTGTTAGAAAGTACTAATATATCATCAATATAAATAATACTAAATGTTGAATAAGTATTAAAAATTTCATTCATTATATTTTAAAATTCTAATGGACTATTTTTAAACCCAAATGACATCACATTTTATTCAAAATATCTAAATAGTAATATAAATGTTGTTTTATATCTATCTTGTTCATGAATTTGGATTTGCTAATAACCAGATTTTATATTAAATTTTGAAAAACTTTAATTTTATAAAGCCAATTAATAAATCTCTTTTATTTGGGATAGAATATCTAATTTACCTTTAAACAATATTTAAAGGTTTGTAGTTAATAACTAATTTAGAAACTCCACATTTAAGTTTAGTAGCATTTTCAACATAAAATGTTGAATAACTCTATGGACTGTTATTTTTTCTAATTAGCCCCTTTTTTAGTAAATTATCAATTTCTTTCTTACATTTGCCATAAGCCTTAGTCCCATAGTATTAAGTCTTGCTTTCATAAGAATTTCACTTTTATGAAAAGATAGCTTATAAGGCAATCTAATGATATATATATATTATCCTAGAAGGCAATAAGAATTTCTACTAAACATCTTATAATATCTTTAATGAAAAAATATCCATCACAGAAAAGAATATCTTTAAAATTAGTAATATGTTTACAAATAGATTAATTGCGAATAACATCTTTAATATAAAATTTGTTGTATTTATGATCCTATAAAATTAATAAAAATAAAGTCTCATCTTCGTCATCATTATTATTAAAGAGGCTATTTTTGGATTACATAAAACAACATCAACACTAGTCAAATTTGGTTTGATATCACTTGATGTAAGATAAAAGTGTGAAGACATTAAGGATAATTTATTGGAATGTTGAGATAATGGGATGACTTAACCATTATACTTATGCATGTATTTATAGCTACAACTATTTAACTAATTAAAAAAAATATTTTAACCTGAATAAAAAAATACTTAATGATTAATTAGAAAAATAATCTAACTAAATAAGAAAACAAAAGGAATTCCTAAATAGTTCACATGCTTCTTAAATAATTAAATAAAAAATTTTAATTGAAATAAAATACTATAAAAGAAATAAATAAATCATAAAATAAAAATTACAATATAATTTATAAAATGATAAAAATTAATTTTTTGATAAGTACTACATCATTATTTGGTGAATTATGTTAAGGTCAAAATCTGAGTGTGATGGGGTTTCCCTTTTGGTCTTTCCCATGCCACCTACCTGTTAATCATAACACCTTAAAGACTAAAGCGTTGCTTAGTTATCTATTCAGTTATTAAATTGATTATGCATTTTCTCTCCTATTTAAGATGACATGCAATCACAATTTCTACCTTAAGTGCTTTCAGAAATGGATTGGACAAGGCAAGCGCAAGTGTCAAAACCAACTCCTATAAAATCTATCCTTTAAGATTTTTCATAGTATCATTGTCAAAGGTTTATGCCTACTCTCCCTCACCTATCTAGCTAAATGGAGGCAACAAAGACTACTTGACTTAGGTTTCAAATATAAGAAAACCAATGGATAATTACTTAGGTTTGGCTCTAATACTAGTAATAGTAAAAGTAAAGAAATAATTATTAATGAAAATATAGATAATAATTATCTTCAAAATTAAAAGCTACCTTCCTCTTCTTCTTTGCATGTTTATAAATCTAGTAGTAGCTTCTTGTCAAAGTCTAATTATATTACTAAAACTGTAAAAGAAGCTTTACTCTTATGTTAGGATTATAATGATTTCTTCCTGTTATCTCAAGAGCTTATTAGCTCATACCAAAAGAAATATCAATTTCCTCAGATTAGGATGGTTTAGGTTGTTTTAAACTTACCACTCAATTACATTTAAATAAGTATAATCACTTTCATGATTTCCTACTAAGAGTTATTGAATTGAGTTTGAGTGATGGACTTATTTACTTTTTTTACTACCCAACTTCACTCTTTCATTGTTACATCCTAATTTAATACATGCATTATACCTAGATATTAAAACAAAAGGATTTGATATAATGCATACCTTCAAAAACTTGATCCTTATTTATAGGATCCATTATAAAGTTATAAATATCACCATTAATGGAATTAAAAAAATTCTTGCTAAATTTACAAAATGAGGGAACAACCACTTTGTTTCTTCCTAATAGATTTAAAGCCAATGTTATGGTTCCAAGAACTATAGGTTAGGATTGGGTTAAGTTACCTGAAACATGAACTTTAGAAAAGGCAATTAAGCTTGTTAAGCAATAGACTAGACAACTAGAATAAGTCATTGAATATAAAGATTGCAATGTGAAAATAAGATTTTCGCATAGTTGATTAGTAAGGTTAAACTTTGAAAAAGAAATAATGCTTAGATATTCTACTTCTATTCCTCTTACAAAATTTGAAAGAATTAGAAGATCTAGAGAACAAGTCAATCAATTTTCCTCCATCTACCTTGACCTTTTGTGGTTAATGAACCTTTAGAAAAGATTATTTGTACACCTCAATCCCCTTCCTTTTTTGATATGGATATAAGGATAAGGATAGAATCATTTATGTTCTCTCAATCTCTTTTGAAATGGAAGAAAAGGTCAATGAATTATTTTATTCCCCATAAAATGAAATAAAGAGAAAATAGTTTTTTATGACATTTTATGAATCTCAATAGGAAGTCTAGTATAAATTCCATCAAATATATGTTAAAGAATTAGGAGCTTTTAATTTATTTGACTATATCAAGAAGGTTTATAAACTATAAAAGAATGTTGTCTAAACTTTGATGTTAAAGAAGAATGCACAGTTCTTAAAAATGCTTACCAAGATTATATAACAAAAAAAGGGTAAAAGGGTTAATAATATTCACTCTCTTGTGTTAAATTGGTCAATTAAACTAGCAAAAGGAGAGGTTACATAGTCTCACCATATAAAGTAGAAGGTATAATAAATGTTGTTATACAATAAGGAAATTATACAAATCTTTATTTTCAAATGATAGGAAAACAATTAATTTGTATTAAAGAAAAGATGTTAAAAATATAACTTTTAAATAAATTTTTGATAGGTGACAAGGACTATTATTTGCTTTTGATTTTGACATTGAGTTTATGAAAGGAACTTCCAGTTCTTTTCCGAATTTACTAACTCAAGAATTTTGCAAGGGAACAACTCATGAATAAAAGACCCATGATATAGGGGTTGTTGTTTCCAGCAAAAATGGTTATTCCATCAGCTAAAGATGCAATTAGTTCCTTAAAGAACTGAACCCTTTATCAAATGATGCTTATGAGTCAGCACTAAATAAGGAACAACAATTAACATATCCTTTTATTCTAAAGTTTATAAACTTTTTATGTACAATTGAAAATAACTATGCACTACTTTGCCCTTATAAGGTTGTAGCATTTTATTTAAAAAACAATGTGTATCCTCGTACCACTATTAAAGATTATTATTATTATCATCAACAAATTTTAATTGAGATAGAACTAGTGCTCAGTGAGCCCATTGAACAAGGAGCATGCTATGGAGGAACTAAAGATTGGGCATTTGCCAAATTTAAGATCCAAAGAAGTATTCATCTGGATGAATGACAAGGTAACCTCCTAGTATATAGAGAATTAAAAAAACGGTAGAAAGTTAAAATCTTCAACTAGTTTGACGATATAGAAGTTTAGGAAAGAGTATTATTTTGAGAAAATTGACAAAAGCAATTTAGTTGGTTTATTCATATAATACAATGAAATTTCCTAACTAGTTTAGAATCTGATTTGTCAAATGGGGTTATACCCAATCACAATATCATTAAAAGTTAAAACTATTTATGAATAGTTTTGTGAGAAAAATATTGATGTTAAAGACAAAATATTAAGTTCTGTCACTTGATACCATGTTCGTTAGATTGTCAAATAGGACTATTATCCTATGACCAAGTATTTTAATATCCTAAGAGGGAGTATTCCATATGTTTCCTAGTTGGTGCGAAGAATTAGCATTTGCTGGTGAGAAAAGTTTCAGTTTTTTAAAGGTGGAGTATATATAGCAAAAGGAATAATAGATCTTGGCATTAGTAACACTAAACCTACTCCACCGACCTTCAAGACACTAGAGTAATTGCTTAAAACCCTAATGCAGTCAATCACTAAAAAAAAAAAGCTTTTGGAGATGATGAATTCATTATTGTAAGCTGGCGAGAATCCACTAGAAAGTAGTCAATCAGGGAAACAAATCTGCCTGATGATATTATGCAAAATTCTCAAGATTTGTATGAATTTTAAAGGACAAAACAATTTATTAAATTTACTTTATAAAAGTTGCTTTTTTAAAGCCACTTTCTTAATAATTATTGGACTATGATGTAAGCAATGACATCGTTGAACTTGTCACTTATGCTAAGACTCTATATAGAATTAAGGCCTTCGAAGAAGAAGGGAGGCACCCTTTGAGCTTTGCAAATTAGTTCTCTACTTTCTCTTGTAAACTTGTCTTGCCCTATAAGCCTGTAATTCAATGAAAGCTCTGTCTTTCCCACTCTCCCTTTGAAAGTCCAGTTTCTCTCCGATCTTTCCATTGACTTAATAATTCTGCATTTAGTTTTATTGCTAATTTTATATTTGGTGTTCATTTACATTCCTTTTTATGGTGTGTGCAGTGGGGGAAGGGACCTTAGTGGAAATAAGCGGGCAAACAAGGAATATTCCTTTGATCAGAAGTTTGTAAAGTTCAATGAGGCATTCCGAGTAAGCTGCAGAAAGGGATACCTGGTGAGATGCTGGAGTTATTGATGATTCTCAATGTGCAGTTCACTGATACCTAATAGTTCATGAAGTAGGAGTTTCTTCCTTTTGCTATTGGAAGTTGGGGCTTTCTGTATGTCAAGATTTGCTTTCGTGAATGATATATTCCAAAGGTTATTGTTGTCCAACATTACCTTATGCAGTATATGCTTGGATAGTGCAACATTTTCCAGTCTTGGAAATGATTGAGTCAGTAGATTCTTTACTCTGGGAGGGGATCTACTGTTTTGTGTGGAGAATCTCTCTTCCTCCATGGGAGTGCGCACACGCACACACATTGATGGTGCTCTGCAATCGTAGTATACAGGTTCCTTTTTATCAGTCCCAAGCCTAATGTTCTAAACAAAGTAAGCTTTTCCCCTTCGTCACGTTTATTAGTGTCTATAATTTGAAATCTAATCCTACAAATCATCTCTGTGGAAACATAGGAGGATTTTTTTTTTTTTTTTTGAAATAGGAAGGAAGAACCAGCCATACAAAAGTAAAATGTTTATCATGAATTGCATCAAATGTACAATTGGAGAAAATTGACTGTCTCGACTAAGCGCTCCTTTAAAGTTAGAGGCAATAAATAACAGAATTTATCTGGGGCATATAACTTAAACTTATACGGAAAATTGTTGTCATAAGACATGACAACAATATGTGCTAATTGGTTACTGTATATTTTAATTTTTTTTATCTATGTTATTTAATAAAACACATTCTCTATTTTTAATTCATTCACATGTTTATTATATTTTAAAAATAAAGTTCGAGAGAAATATACTTTGTAAAGATAATGAAATAAAATCATAATTGTGAAATATCTAATGCATGAATGTGTTGTTTTTAAATATTTGCTATCAAAACACTATTAAAATGAGTCAACCATATAGTCGTAATATTAATGTTTATTATATATTCTTTTTTTATAAAGAAAGAAATCAAGCCCAAAAACTAATGTGTATGGATGCTCAAGAAAAGGTGGGTGCACTTTTTAAAGAACAATTTCACTTACTTGACTAACTAAGAAAATTCCTAAATAAAATATTACTCACATGTAAAATTACTCATAAAACAGTTTTGTACCAAATTATTTCATATAAAAATTGTTATGCTCTACTCTTATTGTTGGGTTCCCTCAATTATGGATTACTTGTGGGAGTGAACATTAAATACAACATTAACTATATACATATAGTTTAAGTAATCAATAAATTAACTTTAATGTAATTAGGGAGAATGTTATATTGTTTTTTATTAGTATTGATTCATGTTACCCTTAGCTACACCTAGATGAGAATTTACAAGAATTTCGTCCAAATCAATGACTTAGAATAAAACACTAAAACAATTGAAAAATAAATAAAGTAGGCATTAATATTATATTTATAATTAGAAAATTTGGATAATAATAAAATGATTAAATTGTAATTATTGATTGTACATAAATGTCAATCAAACAATTTTGATATTGATACTATTTGAGTGGTCAGGATATTAACAAATGTCAATCTTGATTTATTAATATAAATTAATTATTTGGAAATTTAATAATAAATTAAAAAAGTTCCCTTGTAATCTTTTAATAATATAATTTATATTTATTACTTAGGAACATGTTTGGTTGCTTCTTACTAATTATTATTACTGCTTATTATTGCTGATTACTATTACTAATGAGTCGAATAAAATTATAGTATTTATATAAATTAATATTGTTTATTGTTGTTAAATAGTAAAGTAATTATCTAGAACATGTAGTTTTTCTTTTATTAAAATAAATAATTCATTTCTTTTTGGTTTGTTTGCTTGCTTTGTATTCACTCTCATGTCATAAAAATACAAAATTGGGCGTTCATGTCTGTATTTGCTATCCAGAGCCACCTTATGTCCTTAGTTTCTTCTTAAGGTTTGCAAAGTTTTATTTATATTAAAATTGAATATTTCTTGTATAATTATTTTCCCCTTGTGGCATTAGAGCTCATTGATCTGGTATTCACATCACACAATCCCACAAATCTCTGTTGAAACAGCTGAAGTTTATGAAGAACCAACATAATCAAAGGTTAAATTTACAGCTTTCATTGGTGTTGCCAACTTACCTGCACTTTTATCAGTTATGGCAGTTGTGAAGTAAATTTTGGCGATAATGTACCAGGTGACTGCCATGGAATGTAATTCATTCAAGTTCTATTCCATCTCCTGTATTGTTTAGGTTGTGAAGGGAATTCGCCAAAAAAACAAAGTTCGATAAATCCAGAATAATTTGCAGCCGTAATTGATTGACTTTAGAATGTAAATTTCTTCTTTCCAATTCTGAGGCCCCCGGTGGGAGGGAGGAGAGCCTTAAATTTGATCCGCTTTAAAGCTGGTATTGTTAATTTCTTGGAAAGTAACATTGGATCATTTGCTTATTAGCCACAGGATTTTTTCCTTTTTTTTTCTTAGAACTTTACTACCATTGAAATATTCAGGATAATGATTGTCAGTTGCATATTCTTAGTTTTTAGCCTGCCAACCAACTCAAATTCCCCTGGACACCTTTACTGATGATGTTTAGTAAGAGGTGAAGAAACACATGAATTAAGGATCCAGATGAATGTAAGATAAGAAGTAATTGATGCTATTCATAACTAAAATCCAGGATATCCTCATAACAATAGCTACAAGCCAAATGGAAAAAGTCCAACAACATCAGCAATCCTCAGTGTAAAAAGGCCAAATAGAGCTGATCGTTTATTATTTACTATTTGCTAATAGTACTCTTATGACTCAATAAAACTCGATTTTCAGTATGCATGGACAGGTGGTGGGGCCATGTAGTGTGGACTAGGTGGCTTCTTCTCAGGAGTTGGCGGCTTCACATGTGGAATTGGAGGAGGCGTCAGTTTCCTGGGTGGCTTGTGATGAGGTCCTTCACCTCCCTCCACCGGAGGGTGTGCCGGAAAATGACCAAAGGGAGGTAATGGCTTGTGTTTTGGTGGTAAATCTCCTGCTTTGGGTGGCAGAGTTGGTGGTCTCTGCTCTGGTCCTGACTTAGGTATCATAGGAGGCTCAGCTGGGACCAATGGATTGTGCCCAAGCTCTGGCTTTTCTTTCTTGGGGTGTTTATGAACTGGGGTTGGTGGCTCGTGCTCTGGGACTGGCATCTCTCCATGGTGTGGGGGTTTGTGAGCTGACATCGGTGGCCTAGGAAAGTGGGCATGTGGCCCTTGCTCTGGAGCAGGCCTGGGACTATAAGCTGGTGGGATATGCTCATAATGGGGAAGCTTGTGGGGATCAGCCAAGGAGAGCTCAGTGGCGAGAGCCACGAAGGAAAAAAGCAACACTAACAAGTATGTGTTAGACATCTTTAGGCTCTGATGACCAAGAACTTGCAGAATCCATCCCATTTTATAGTGGTAATTTGGGGCCTACATTGACATTGGATGCATCGACTTTCAAAATGTCGTTAATTTTGTTTCACATCATGCAGCCTGTGTAAATAAGTCAAAGTAATGTTTGGTTATGTTAGGCAATAATCTGAGAGTCTGCTGTTAAAAATTTGGAAAATTAGCCAAGAAAGAGGATCGCAGAATAGAAAGAAGCTCTGAGAAGCAAGGCTTATTCTTCTCCACGTATGTGGAAACAATCTGAGTCTCTTCTGCTGAAAATTTGGAAAATTAGCCAAGAAACAGGATTTCATAATGGAGAGAAGCTCTGGAAAGCAAGATTCTTTTTTCTCCGCGTAGGTTTCTGTTCGGACACGCAAAATTTGATTTGAAGCGGCTGTCTAATTTTGACACTTGAATAACTTGTAACATAAAGAAAGCTGTATCAGGTACTTAATTTCAACCTTCCTCAGCGTGTCAATGCATGATTTTAGGCAAACTGAGCCAGGAGGTTAAGAAAATCAGGTTAAGGCAAATGGCTGCATAACATCTAATTATGATTCACCTTACTTTTCTTGAAATCTGACCAAGGAATTTCTTGAATCAATATTTATTCAGAATAGCGGAACATTCTCTCATGTTTAGTCTAGAGTATTGAATCCTTTATGAATTATCAACAATCTCCATACATTTCATATCATACCTAGTGCAAAACATCACAAGTGATCCTTGATAAGGATAACCCTTGGGACAAATCAATGTATAATAGCTTTTATATTAGACACCTTGGTGATCTTAAATCTAAAGATCACTCACACGACTATTGTGTGACCAATTCCGTAGACATATGAATAATGCTCCATTTAAGAATTCTTATGGTGGGTTAATTTAGTGAACTTTTTCATCCTATATGTTTATTCAACTATTCTTATATTTTGGTCTATAAGATCAAGTACTTTCTTTATAAGAGAAAAACATAACATGTTCTAGTATCATGACTCTATTAATATCCAATCTTGATAGTGTATTAACTAACAATTTGTAAAAATAATGCTTTGATATAATAGATATCTCATGATCAAGATCAAATTATAACTACCTTTGCAAGGATATTAATTCTAATGATTATATCTTTAAAGTTTACTAATACTAATATCACATATATAAATAATAATAAAGATAAAATATGTTTTTATTAATAAAATTGTATATATAAAATATCTAATATATGTAAAAATAGTAAACAATGCATTGGATATTGAGCCACACACTAATAATCTCTCACTTGCACTATAGCTAATTGTTTATATATGTAATACCATAACATTTTACATAACGATTATGTTTTTATTGGGATAATAGTTTGGTAAGAGGATCTGCCAAATTCTTTTCAGTAGACAATCTCTCTATCATTATACCTTTTCTTTTAACAATTTCTTGATGAGAAGGAATTGCCTAAGTGCATTGTTTCCTTTGCTTGTGTAATGGCTTCATGGTTGTCATAGTACACCAGTAATGCCTTAATAATGCTAAACCACACCAAGTTTACTAATAAGCTTCTTAATCCAAATTGTCTCCTTTGCTCCCTCAAATGCAACAATGTACTTACCTTTAATTGTAAAATCTATCGCTGTTTCTTATGCAGGACACTTTCAACTGGTTGTACCACTATTAAGAGTAAAGATGTAACTAGATTGTGACTTTCTATTATCCCTGTTAGAATGAAAACTTGTATCAAAATATCTTTGAACTATGAATTCACCTCTTCTATAGATTAGAAAATCATCCTTAGTTCTTCTTAAGTAACTAAGGATGTTCTTGACTGTTATCCTGTGAAGTTCACTTAGATTAGCTCGATATTTCCTTGTTATGCTCAAAGTATAAAAGACATTTGGTCTCTTAGATAGCATCATATACATAATGGATTGTATAGTTGATGCATAAGGGTCTTATCCATTTTATCTCTTAAAGAGATATATGACATATGATATAATCAAGAATCCTTTCCTTAATCCCTCTATACTAAATCTCTCTAGCACTTTATCTTTGAATGTTAATTGAGACCAAAGTATCCTCTTTGATTTATTTTTATAGATCTTTATTAACATAATATAAGCTACTTCTCTTTGGTCTTTTATTAAAAAGTTCTTAGACAATCAAACCTTGACATATAAAAGAGTCAATATTTCATTTCCTATTAGTAATATGTCATCCATATATATAACTAAGAAAACCATTGCATTTTTACTAGCCTTTTTATAAATACAAGTTTAATCCATATCTTGAATGAAATTAACTATTTGATTTTCCCATCAAAATGGATGTTCTAACTCCTTAGGGCATGCTCAATTTTATAAATTGAGCTTTATAGCTTGTATAACTAATTGGCATTCTCCTTGGATACAAAATCCTTAAGCTATGTAATGTCAATATCCTCAAGTAAATTTTCATCAAGGAATGTTGTTTTGACATCCATTTGCCAAATCTTATAGTGATAGCATGTTGTAATGGCCATAAGTATTTGAATGGATTTAAGTATGACTAGAGGTGAAAAGATTACTTTAAAGTCAACTTCATGCCTTTGTTTATAAAATTAAGCAATTAGCCTTGCTTTATAAGTTTGTATATTTTGATCCATGTAAGTCTTTCTTTTAAAGGCTCACTTGTACTTTATAGGTTTAATCACTTTAAGTGGATTAACCAAGGCTCAAACTTCATTAGTGTACAAGGAATCAATTTCAAAACTTCATTGCTTCTAGCCATTTAGATGAGTTAATATCAAATATTATAACTAGTGGGCTAATCCTTTATAAGCATCATGTCACTCCCCCTTTAATTGAGCAATTAATATTGTTTAGGAAATTGACGTACTTTATTAAATTTATGGTATTCTTATGTTACTTGAGCATTAGCTTATGCAACCATTGCATCATCCTTTAGCTTATGTTCCAATTAGATTCATTTTTATGGGTTTTGAACCTCTTTAAGATCTATTTTATTCCTACTACTCATTTAGAGAACAAATTCTCTCTCTAAAAAAGTAACATGCTTTGAGATAAATACCTTTTGTTCAACTATTGGTAAAAATAGTATTTAACCATTTTTATTGAAAATCCCATAAATTTGCATTTATCTGATATAGATTTGAATTTATTAGATATTGCACACTTTACATAAGCATTGCATCCTTAAATCTTCAATTATGAAATTTTTTGTCTCTTACCAATCTATATTTTCCATAGAGTCTTGTCAACAAATTTAAAAGACACTATGTTTAGAAGGTAAGTGATAGCTTCAAAGGCATAACCCCAAAAGGAATGGGAAATATTAGTACGACTCATCATGGAACAAACCATATCTTATAGGGTTCAGTTGCTTTTTTCTAAAGCATCATTGTGTTGTTTTGTTCTAAGAGAATCCATTATAGGAGAATCTTATTCACTTTTAGATGATCATGAAACACTTGGTTGAAGTATTCATCCTTAAAATTTGATCAAAATATTTTAATACTCTTTTGAGTTTGTTTCTTAACTTCATTTTTGAATTCTTTAACCTTTTAAAATGATTCAGATTTATATTTCATTAGATACACATAAGCATATTTGGAATGGTCATTAGCGAATGAAATAAAATAAGAGAAACTAGCTCTTATGTGAATTGTCACTAGACTACATGCATATAAATTTATTGGCTTTAGCAATTTATTAGCACACTCAAATTTTTATTAAAATGAGTTATGGTCATCTTTCCTACCAAATAAGATTCATATGTTCCATATGATTCATTATTAAGTGGAATAAAGTAATCATTCTTATGTAACTTAGAGACTTTTTTTTCATTGATATGACCTAATTGGTAATGTCATACAAAAAATGCACTTTAATTTTTCATTTTAAATATTTTGTTGTCTATGTCAAGAATGACTCTATCCAAATTAAGCACATATAAACCATTTGTATAAGATCCAAAATCACAATAAACATCATTCTTATAAGAGGAAAAACCTTTGTCCTTTGAATTCAAATTGAATCCATTCAATGGTAAACATAAAATTGAAATGATGCTTTTGGAAAGTACTTGAACATGATAACAATTATTCAATTTTAATACTTGTCTTGAAGGCAAGGTTAAAAATAAGTTCCTATAGCTAATGTGGTAAACCTTACTCTATTTACAACTCATAAATCTACCTTAACTTTCTACAATAATTTACTACTTAGTTCATACACATTGCTACAAATGTAGGAACCACATTCAGTATCCAATACCTAAGATTAAGGATTAGAAGTGGATAGATTGATCTTAATTATAAACATACTTGAACTTGAAGCTTCCTTAAGCTTATTGTCTTTAAGGTTTGTAAGTTATTATTAGTAATTTTAATGGCATTACTTGCCACAACGATGGCATGTGCCCTTACTATTACCCTTCACACCACCTTTAGGCTTCACTACCTTTTCTTCCAAAGCTTTCTTCTTCTTGAGCTTGGTTTTTTTCCGTTTTGAAGAATCAATAAGAAAAACATAGCCCTTTTCTTGCTAAAAGGACCTTTTAGTAGTTTTGCGTATGTTGAACATTTTTAGCAATGTAGCTTTCAAATAGTTCATATAGTAGGTTATTACAAATTATGAATACCTTAGTAATAGTGACTACAAGATCATATCTATGAGAAAACCTAATTGGCCTAACTTCTCAATAGAGTCAATCATCTTCAATACAAAAGCATTTATCAAAAGATCCTTTTATTGTTTTTGTTATGAAACAACTCCTTCGAGGTCTTATATCTCTTATTCCTTGATTGTGCATCAAGCAACTCCTTAAGATGCATAATGATAGTGTGTTCATCCATGTTCTCATGCTACCTTTGAAACTCACGAGTCATACTAGTATATATTACACATATTGCCTAATCATCATTATCCTTATGTTGATTTTATGCCTCCATTTCTTCATCAACATCCATATTTGGAGGTTTTGGAAAAATATCATTATAGACATATAGTTCTTTTCTTGCTTAAGAACAATTCTCAAGTTTTTATACCAGTGCAGGAAGTTTGGTCTAATAAGTTTATTAACATCATGTATACTACATAAAGATAAGATATTACTCTTTTTTTAGCAACCTATATATGTAAAAAGAAAGCTAGTAAGACTTTTATTCATACATGCCAAAATAGATTAGGATTTTAGTTATTTATTTTGTTCACTCCCATTATTTTTTAAATTAATATCCATGATTATTAATTGGAAAAATCCCATTGAATTTTCTAGTGGGTTTGGATCTTATTTAATTTATTTGACCTTAAGTGACTCAACAAATCAAATAAATTAAATTAGACAAGTGATATAGCTTACCAATTATATCTAATATGACTCTTAGATATAGCTTACCATGTTTTTCTTTTAAGTGGTAACTTCTTATCAAAATATATCTTAGTCTTTTTGCCCACTATTGCCTCTAAATTGATATGATCATGAGTGACTCATTTAAATCATATAAATTTAGTTAAGTAGGACTTATTAATCATAATATTAAACATATTCAAGTTAAAGTGATTTGAGTAACTCAATAAATCAATTTTTAAATAAAGCCCTAGTTTAACACCATGATTATGGAAGATAGATTATCATATTTTTAACATGTACTTAATATTTAATTTAAAGCTTTCATTAATTAATGTCGGTCAAATGTATTGGCATCATAATCATAATATATATCATATATATAACATTAAATCCCAGCATGTCATTCTAATATGGAAGGATAAGGACTCGAGTAATCTAACTTTCTTAAGCCATAAAAGGAAGCTAGGTGGCCAAATCCTAAACAACTGCCACATGTTCTTCCAAAGTTCATTTGATCATAACTTGCTCTTAATGTTTCCTTTGACACCTTTGTCTTGATTTCCATGATTACAAATTTACTTTTTATCTAAATCCTAAATTTCTAAATACATAATGTTTATATAATTAGAAGAAAAACCTTGAGTCATATTTGAGGGGAGTTGAAGAGAAGAAGATTTGCAGTAAAAAATTTAGTAAAAGGCAAAAAATGTAATACTATACAAAAAAAAATTCATTTAATTATAAACAAAATCACATTGTCCATAACCATCCATCATGTCATCATAATTATATTATGTGCACAAAAGAAAAAATGCATGTATAATTCTAATTATTGATCATATTTGCAATCTAAAATAATAATTTTAACAATTAAAATCATTAAATTAAATTAATTTGATTCTTCCTATTCTAAATAGGAATTTTGATCAAATTAGGTATCAATATTATAATCAATTCTACAATCCTAGTCCAATTAAGAAAAATAATTTTTGTCAAACTCTTAAATATGGAAGACAATGTTATATCAAGGAATTAAGTGAAAGTTTTTGGCAATTCTAAAATCCATTTTTCCTTTGCAAACAAAACCAAAGTGTTCTGAGTTAAAGAATTTTAGTCCAACTGGAAATTGAATAATTCTTAAATAAGAATTAATCCAATTGAATTGAATTGTCAAATTTTAACATCTCTAAATGATCCAACAATATGAGAAGACAAAACTAGAACATGAGATAAGTGAATTTAGTATTAGGCTATGCCATAAAAATGCTTCTTTTTATTCAAAATGGTTTAGGCACTATAGTGAAACTGTTTCACCTTGCGAGTAGATGACATTTAAGTGCCTAGTTTGCCTATTATTCCATGGTAGTATGCATCATATGCTAGCAACTTGCTTTGTTATAACACTAAGTTCCATTATTATGCAATTATAATTACCCAACTCTTCACAAAGTTGAGCCATGTGTTAGAGTCAATTGAAATTAGGAATTAGTTAGAATTTGAGTAAAGGTAAGATTAATTTAGTTCAATTTAATAAAATTATATTGTTTAGATAGAATAAGATATTTGTAATTATATAAAAATATGATATTTATATTATTATGTGTACTTCTCTAAAATTGTTGTGTAATAGTTTTTAAGTAAATAAAATTACAAGTTGTATTAGAGTGGAAGCATATAAGTCTTATCGACGTAGTCATAAAATTCACTGGAGCTGGCATAATAATGATTAGAGTCATTGCTTGTTGTAGTCATAACATTGTCATGAACCACCACGTGCTGTTGGAAGTTGCTACTTATCTTGCCAAAAGTTGTCTCTCACACTACTTAATGTTGATAAGCCTACTTTTGGTTTCCATGTGTCCCAAAATTGCCTGAAAAGTGATAAATTTAAACAAATTTAAAGGTCTTGTTATTACTCTCCACAACTAACTATGCCATTATTGCTAGTCAAGAATTGATGAACTTTATTCCGAGGCCACTTATTTACAACCCTATAACACCAACATGCCAATAAACTATCAAAAATTGATGAACTTGCTAGCCTCTCCTCTCACTGTATCTATGAACACTAGACTTTGCTCCTCAACTATTCATGCTTTTTTCATCATTCACCATTTATTCTTCTCATCAAACCAAAAATATGGTATTACTACTGACTATATTCAATCAACTTTTTCATAGCTAACAAATGGTTTTAATAAGGGTGTGACGTCAAGAGGCCTAGTGAGTAAAGAAGAGAAAAAAAAACAAAAAAGAGCCCAGAAATTTGGAGAAATGAAAAAAAAAAAAAGCAAATCTCAATTATTGATTTGATTACAACAAATTTCAACATAAATGACATAATCCTAATTTTAGTTTATATTTTGGATTGAAAAAGGTACAATTGATAATGTGTCCAAATGGAAGGGTATTTTATTACAATGAGTTGTTTAGTATTGTAAAGAATGGAGTTATAAAAGTTGTAATAGATGTAATAGAAGTACAGAGAACTACTTATCGATAGCTACAAAATAGGGATAAAAAGGTACTTTATTCAATTCATTAGGATGTGAATGATGAAATTTTTAAAATTGCAAGGATAACCTCATCAAAACGTGCATAAGATATCTTGATGATGTCATTTTAAAGTGTAGATAAAGTTAAAAACGTGAAACTCCAAACTTTATGATGTTTAAGCTTTTACAAACGAAAGCCAAAAAAGACTATTTCAATTTATATAAGTAGAATTCTTACCCTAACAAGTCAAATAAGAATCTATGAAGAGGAGTTGGATGTTAAGGTGAAAGTTGAAAAGATATTGTGGACACTCAAAACAAGATTCAAGCATATCATGGTTGTAATAGAAAAAGTAGATGATTTGTTCTAGATGTTAGTTGATATACTAATAAACACATTGCAAGTTTATAAATAATACATGAATGAGAAGTGCATTGAGAAGCATGTAGAGCAATCACTCCAAAGTTAGGCTCCTATGAAAGGCAAGTAAAGTGATCAATCAAACCAGAAGCAAGGTTCCTTTTGTAGTAGAAGATGGCAACAAGGTGGTGACGACTACAACAATTGAGGTCACTAAAGTTATTACAACAATTATAAAGATGGAGATCATTAATGTAATGACCAAAGGAGATTAGATTAGACTTATTAAGGTTAAGGTTAAGGTTGAGGAGGAGGTTGTGGTAAAGAAAGGTATGATAATCTAATGTTAAGTGTTACTCATATTATAAGTGTGACCATTATGTTAGTGAGTGCAAGTATAAAGAGAATAATTAAATAACTTATTGTACATAAGAAGAAGATGCAAATGATGGAAATTAAGCCATCATGATGGTTATTACAACTACTAAAATGATAAATTATAATACATGGTTCCTTGATACTAGGTGAACCAATCATTTGTGCTGAAAGAAAGAGATCTTTATTGATCTTGATTAGCCAATCTACTCTATAATCAAGTTTGTTGATAATGATAGTGTTCTAGTGATGGAAAAGGAGCAAATTCTTAAGTTAATGAATAGAGATCATAATTATATTTCAAATTTATTTGATGTGTTAGACATAAAAAGTAATTAGTTGCCCTAAAATCCACCATAAGTGTATGAGACATTTAAGTAGTGAAGTGGACTTGAGTCTAAGTATTGATCTCATGAAGAGAAAACTCAATTAGCAAATTATGCAAATTACCTATACTATTTAGATAAATCAAATGAAAAGAGATTTATCTAACTATGAAATTGAAAGCCAATTCTAAATGCAAACTAAAAATCAATAAACAAGGTTTCTAAAACTCAAATTTCATTAGCAAAATACCAATAACAAGTTTAACATCAGGTTGTTGGAATGAAAACTTGTTAACAAAAATGACTAAATTCCTTAAGGTATATAATGATCTCTTTTAAGACTCAACAACTATACTCATATTAATTCTATATCTACTTTCATAATTATAAAAGTTAACATGAGTTCATTAAAATTTGTGAAATTCTTAAAAGTGATCGCAAAGATGTGTGTTTATTTCTAAACTATACAAAAGTTTAATGTTTTTACAAATTAGTATTAAACTTTCACTTTTACTTTATTGTTTAATACCTTAAACAAGCAAATAATGGCTAATTACTAACAAAAATAAAAATCAAAAGTATCAAATTGAATTAACTAAGAACATTAAAAAAAAATTGAAATATCAATTTTTTAATAGAATTTAATGACATCCTTACCTTAGAATAAAAGATCTAGCAACTTATGTTCATCAAAACACATAAATAAACAACTAAATGTTTAAACAACATCTTAAAAATAAATTAGTAAATTGTGAGGGAGATTAGTAAATTGTGAGGGAGAAGGGAAGAAAGTAAGAAGGTCAGAAATCTTTGAGTCTTGTATATTTGTCTCTCATCTTCACTACTTCTAAGTCATTTACTTGCAATTTAGTCCTTCCTTTCTCTACCACTTGAAACTTTCATCTTTTACAATGTTTTCCCTTCAAAAAATATATATTTCTCAAAACCCTAAATTGTCCAGTAAATACATTTCACAAAGTCAACTCCAATCCCTATTTTTGAAACTTTTAATTTTATATTGATTACTGCCTAGATGTACACCATAGACTTCTAGCCAATTTTTTGAATATCAAAATAACAAAATTTTGAGTTGGATTTTTCATGAAAATTGAAGTCCTATGTCTTTGCTTTTTAGAAAGATAAAGAACACTCTAATCTAAGGTTCATAGCTCCAGTTATAGCCTAAAAATTGAATAATATCCAAGCTATCAGAATAGGAATTATTGCCTAAATATGAGATGCTTTAAATGCAAATCCTTTATCTCTTTAAGTCCATTTAAAGCCCAATTCACCACTTAAACTTGCAAAATAACAAATACTAGATGAATGCAAGTAAAACCCAAAACATTAAGACCAATTAACCTAAGGGCTAGGAAAAACACTTAAATTGTGACATAAAATGTGTGAAATAATTCCACACATTGGTAATCTACTTAACTTAGGCCAATTTCTTAGAAAAAGATATAACATAAAATTACATGATAATTGTTTTTCAATTCTTGACGGGAAAGCTACACTTATTTTCATATCCTTTTTAATGATGAATCAAATATTTCAAGTTAATAATGTCATTAATGTTTATACTTATCTTAACATTGTTATAAAAGATAAGTCTTGGTTGTAGCATCTTTTTTTGGGTCACTTGAATTCTTATAGCCTAAAACTATTTGCACAAGAAAACATGGTAACAAACTTGCCTAGGATACATCATCCTAATAAGATTTGTGAAGCTTATATTCTTGTAAAACACGCAAACATTTTTTTGTAATAAGGAATTGGCATGCAAGGTAATGACTCCAACTTGTCCATTGTGATATTTGTAGCATAATGAGTATTCCATCAAATGACAACAATAATTATTTTCTTACTTTCAATGATGCTTTTACAAGGAAGACATGACCTTATTACATGTAAAGAATGTTTAGGTGTTTGATTTTTTTAAAGAAGTTTAAGGTTTATATTGAAAGACAAAATGGATATTATATTAAAATTCTATGAAAGTAAATTTCTAATTAGTTTAAGGACTATTATAAAGCCCATAACATACTGTAATTGTTAAAGGCAAAAACATATCCACCAAGAATATTGCAAGAAGCTTTTTAAAAGCCAAAGAAGTACCCAATCTCTTTTAGGTAAAAGTTGCTTTGTATTCTATTTAGTTGGTAAATAGATCTCCAATAATAAGTATTTAGCATTTCACTCCTCAAGAAGTGATTGAATTCTTTAAGGTATATAATGATCTCTTTCAAGACTTAACAACTATATTCATATTAATTCTATATCTATTTTCATGATTATAGAAGTTAACACGAGTTCATTCAAATTTATGAAATTCTTAATAGTGATCACAAAGATGTGTATTTATTTCTCAATTATACAACTTAGGTTTAATGTTCTTACAAACTAGTATTAAATTTCCACTTCTGCTCCATTGTTTAATACCTTAAATGTACAAATAATGGCTAGTTACTAACACAAATGAAAATCAAAAGTTTAAAATTGAATTAACTATGAACATTCAAAATAATCAAACTTTAGAAAAGGTTGTTGAGCTTGTTAAGCAACAAATTAGACAACTAGGAGAAATTATTGAGTTAGCAACATGGAATTAAGATTTTCACATAATTGACTAATAAGGTTACACTTTAAAAAAGAAATTATACCTATATATTCTACTTCCTCTATTCTTCTTACATAATTTGAAGGAATTAGAAGATCTAAAAAACAAGTTAGTTTTTCTTTATCTACCTTAGCTTTTATTGTTAATGAGCCTTTAAAGAAAAAAAACTACTTTTAGACTTTGATCCCTTTCCTTATCTGATATGGGATATAGGGATGATGATATTTATGTTCTCTCAACCTTTTTTAAATCGAAGAAAATGTTAGGGAATTATTTTATTTCCCATAAAATGAAATAAAGAGAAAATGGTTTTTTTATGACATTTTCTAAAACTCGACAAGAAGTTTGGTATAAACGCCATTAAAGATATGTCAATGAATTGGGAACTTTTGATTTATTTAACTCTATTAAGAAGGTTTATAAACTACAAAAGAAATGTTTTATGAAGTTTGATGTCAAAGAAGAATATATGGTTTTTTAAAATGCTTATCAAGAATATATAATAAAAAAGGATGAAAGGGTTAATAGTATTCACCCTTTTGCAATAAATTTGTTAGTTAAACTAGAAGAATGAGAGGTTATAGCCTCACTATATAAAGCATAAGTTATAATAAATGTTGTTATATAGTAAGGAAATTATACAAAATTTTATCTTTAAATGATAGCAAAACAATTAATTTGTATTGAAGAAAAAATGTTAAGAATATACCTTCCAAACAAATTTTTGCTAGGTAGTAAGTAATATTATCTACTTTTGATTTTGACATTAAGTTTATAAAAGGAACTTCCAATTCTCTTCCAAATTTACCAACTCCAAAATTTTTGCAAAGGAATAATTCATGAGTTAAAGGCCCATGATATGGGGGTCTATGCTCCTAGCATAAATGGTTATTCCATCTACTAAAGATGTTGTTAGTTCTTCAAATTAGAATAAAGAACTAGACCCTTTATCAAATGATGCTTATGATAGTGTGCTAAAGAAGGAACAATAACTAATGTAACCTATTATTCCAAACTTTATAGATTTTTTACATGTAATTAAAAATAACTATGCATTACTTTGTCCTTATGAGGTTATAGGATTTTATTTAAAAGATAATATGTATCCTCATAACATTATTAAAGAATATTATTATCATCAATAAATGTTAATTGAGATGGAATTTGTGCTTATTAAGCCCATTAAATAAATAGCAGGCTATGAAGGAGTTAAAGATTAGGCTTATACCAAATTTCAAATCAAAAACATTATTTATTTAAATGAATGGCAAGGTGACTTCTTAGCATACAAAGAATTAAAAGAATGGTGGAACATTAAAACTTCAACTACTTTGACTATATAGAAGATTGGGGAAGAGTATTGTTCTATGAAAACCAATTGAAGAAATTTAGTTAATTTATTCAAATCCACTTCCCACATAATACGATGAAATTTTCTAATTTGTTTGGAATGCAGTTTGTTAAAAGGGGTTACACCCAATCACAATGCCATTAAAGTTAAAACTATTTATAAATAATTTTGTGAGAAAAATATTAATGTTAAAGACAATATTAAATTTGCCACTTAGTACCATGTTCCTTGAATTGTCAAATGGAACTATCATACTATGGCTCAACAGGTTAATATCCTAAGAGAAAGCATTTGATATGTTTCTTGTTTGGTGCAAAGAATTAGCATTCGTTAGTAAGAAAAGTTTGAGTTTCTTAAAGGTGGAGTATATATAGTAAAAGGAATAATAAATCTTGGCATTAGTAACACTAAACCTACTCCACTAACCTTGAAAACACTAGAGCAATTGCTTAAAGCCCTAATAGAATTAGTCACTAAAAAAAAGCTTTTAAAGATGACGAACACATTAATGCAATTTGACAAGAATTTGCCAGAAAGTAGTTAATCAAGGGAAACAAATCTGCATTATGATATTATGCAAGATTTTCAAGATCTATATAAATTCTGAAAGACAAAACAACTTTATTAAAGTTATTTTTATAAAAGTTGCTTTATTAAAGCCACTTTCTTAAAGTTACTTTATCAAAATAATGATTATTGGATTATGGTGCAAGTAAGGATATTGTTGAACTTGTCACTTATGTTAGACCCTATCTATAAGTAAGTCCTTCTAAAAAGAAGAGAGACAACCTTTGAGTCTGTAATTCAATGAAAGCTCTTTCTCTTTCTCACTCTCCCTTTGAAAGTCCACTCTCTTTAATCTTTTTGTTGTCTTAATAATTCTATATTTGGTTTTATTACTAATTTTGTATTTGGTGTTCATTTATGGTGTGTGCAATAGGGGAAAGGACCTTAACAAAAATAAGTGCACAAACAAGGAACATTCCTTTGGTTAGAAGTTTGTAAGGTTTAATGACACATTATGAGTAGTTGTTGAAATGGATACTTGGTGAGAGTATTGAGGTGAGACGTAGGGGTTATTGATGATTCTCAATGTGCAGTTCACTTGATACCTAATGGTTCGTGAAGTAGGAGTTTCTTCCTTTTGGTATTAGAAGTTGGAGCATTTTGTCTGTCAAGATTTGTTAACATGAATGATATATTCCAAAGGTTATTGTTGTCCAACATTGAATACCTTGTTTAGTATATGCTTGGATAATGCAACATTTTCCAGTCTTGGAAATGATGTTGAGTCAATAAATTCTTTACTTTGGGAAAGAATCTACTATTTTTGAAGTTCCCAACTTCACCCTAGGATTTACTAGTCTGCGATACTAAGGGGGGTGAATCAGTATCACCTTCTTGAAAAACTCTGATAATTTAAGCTAAAGTACTCTACTTCTTTAGTACTTTAGCTCTTGTTAATATGCAGGTGGGTGAACAATTTCAAACTCTTCTCAGAAATAAACTCTTTCCCAGATTCAACTAAGGTAGATCTATTGTTACCTACTAATCACAATAGTCCCCAAAGTTACCTTTCAGACACCTTGCCTATTAAACAGAGTGGTTGTTCTTGATTAGGTCTTCTTTTAGGTTATAGGTTTGATGATTCTTTAGCTTTGTACATAACTTAATTCAAAAAACAAAATGTAAATTCAAAGTAAGGACACAAGAGATTTACGTGGTTCAGCCAATGTGACCTACTCCACGGTGGTAAGGATTCTTCCTCTACTGAGACAATCTTTAATGCCAACATACTCCAACTGAATTGTGCCCTTTTCCACTTGATCCTTGATAAAGTGATACCGGATATCAATATGCTTGCTCCTTGAATGTTGAACTGGATTCTTGCTAAGATCAATTACACTTTGATTATCACAAAGTACACTTACTGGTAATTTTACTTCAACACCCAAATCTGCCAATTGTCTTTGCATTCATATCACCTGAGTACATGCTGCACAAACAGCCATATACTCAGCCTCAATTGTGCTTAAAGCAACATTGTTTTGCTTTCTACTTAATCATGTAACACACTTTGAACCCAAGTAGAAGTTGCAACCGCTAGTTGATTTTCTATCATCTATACTTCCTGCCCAGTCTACATTAGTGTATGCTTATAGTTTTACAAAATCCATGGCAGGATACCACAAACCCATTTCTAGTGTCCCTTTGAGGTATCTTAAGATTCTTTTCACTGCCAACATATGAGATTCCTTAGGATCAGCTTGGAATCTGCTAGCAATGCACACAACTTGCATGAGATCAGGCCTTGATGCTGTAAGGTACAAAAGGCTCCCTATCATCTTCCTATATTCTGTAGGGCTTGTACTCCTTCCTTCCTGATCTTTTGTTAACTTACAGCCCACTGTCATAGGGGTACTGACAGGTCTATTATCCTTCATGCCAAACTTTTTCAACATCTCTTTGGCATATTTTGTCTTAGAAATAAAAATACCTTTTTCACATTATTTTATTTGTAATACAAGAAAGTAAGTCATTTCTCCAATCAGTGACATCTTAAATTCCTCACTCATCTTCTATGTAAATTCTTGGCATAGCTTAGAGTGATCCCCTCCAAAGATGATGTCATCTACATATACTATGGTTATCAGTTGGCCTTTCTCTGAATTGAACATATATAAGTTATTATTAATTGTTCCTCTTCTGAAATTTAACCTTCTCAAATATGCACCCAGCCTGCTGTACCATGCTCTTGAGGTTTGTTTAAGGCCATACAAAGCTTTCTTCAACTTGCATACGTGTGTCTCATCCTTACTAATTTGTACTCCATCAAGTTGTTTAATATACACTTCTTCTTTCAGGAGCCCATTTAGAAAGGCTAATTTTACATCCATCTGATAAACTTTATACCTCTTATGTGCTGCCAAAACTAAGAACATTCTAATAGTTTCCAGCCTTGCTACTGGTGAAAAAGTTTCATCAACATCTACTCCTTTTATCTGAGTGTAGCTTTTGCAAACCAGCCTAGCCTTGTTCCTCACCACCTTGCCATCTTCATTGTGTTTATTTCTAAACACTCATTTTGTTCCTATGACATTCTTGTTAGTGGGTCTTGGAACCGGCTCCCATGTATCATTCTTCTCGATTTGATCCAGCTTCTCATTGATAGTTTTAACCCAGGCTTTGTCTTGTGCAACCTCTTCAACAGATTTAGGTTCAACTTGTGAGAATAAAGCAGTGGCTCCCATAATTCTTCTTCTTATTGTAACTCCTGCTGATGGGTCACCTATGATCTGATTTCCCTAATGAGCACTAGACCAAGTTTTCTTTGTCTTTCTCTCTTGCACAGTCTTAGTTACAAGAGGATCTCTTTCTTTATCTTCAGAACTACTCTTCTAAGTCTGAACTTACTTCTTTCCCCTTTTCTTCATTCTAGTCTGATTCTTCATCTATCTTGAAGTCATCTTCTTCACTGTCCTCAGCTTCTCCATTTTGTATTGTTTTCCAATTTTCATCTATTCTCACATCACTGGAAGTGACCATTTTTCCTAGTTTATGCAGAAAAACTTTGTAACCTTTTGTCTTTGCTAAGTATCCCACAAAGATGCCTTTATTTGACCTAGCATGGAATTTTCCCAAGCTTTGTTCCTCGTTCTTCATAAAACATGGGCTGCCAAAGATTCTGAGATATTTGGCTATTGTCTTCTTCCCACTCCATAGCTCACATAGAGTCTTATCAATATTAGGCCTTAGTAAAACTCTGTTCAGTAGGTGCACAGCTGTAAATGTTGCTTCTGTCCAAAATCTTGTGTGAAACTTGGATTCCAGTAGTAAAGTTCTTGCCATTTCAACCATAGCTCTATTTTTCCTCCCTACCACCCCATTTTATTGAGGTGTTCTTCCTGCTGCCATTTGATGGTGAATTCCATGCTTCTCAAGGTAATTTTCAAAAGTTTCATTTGTGAATTCAGTGCCTTAATCTAACCTCAATACTTTGATCTTCTTTCTACTTTCATTTTTAGCCAATCTTTTGTATCTCCTGAAGCATTTCAAAACTTCTGACTTGTGTTTGAGGTGTATGATATAGGTCATTATGGAATAATCATCAACAAACAAGATGAAGTACCTCTCACCATTTAACCCTTTTGTTCTCATTGGCCCACACAAATCAGTATATACAATGTCAAGTACTGTTTCAGAACTGAACTCTTTGGTCTTATACTACTTTCTGACATTTTTCCTTTAGAGCATGCTGAGCGGACATACTCTCTCTCTCTCTCTCTCTCTCTCTCTCTTTCTCTCTCTTTTGAGGTCTAGAATGTCTCTAATTGCATTAGTAATGGTCAGTTTCCTCATGTTCTTCTGTGTTAAGTGTCCCAGCCTCATATGTCATAGTTGATTTTCTTCTTCTTTTGTAAGTAAACAACTATTTGTCTTATCCTCATCAATCGCATATAAATTTCCAATTGTTCTCTTCTCGACTGCAATAGTGTTGCCTTCTTTACTCTTTACTTGGCAACCTGTTTTTGTGAATATCACTTCATGGTCTTCATTGCATAGTTGGCTGACAGATGTTAGATTATATCTGAGTCCTTTAACATGCAGAACATCTTTTAGCTTTCCTTTTCCAATATTTACTGACCCCTAACCACTGATGTTGAATGAATCATCATTGCCAAACTTGACTCTGCCTTCTCTTGACTTGTTCAGTTTTGATAATTTACTCTTATCTCCTGTCATGTGTGAAGTGCACCCACTATTAAGGATCCACTGCTTATCCTTTAGTCAGCCTTTAGTGCAATTTCAACTATATTAGCTACCTCTTTTTTAGCTTTATATTCCTTCTTTTGAACTGGCTTGAAGATAACTTTCTCCTTTTTCTTAGCTTTGACTACACCAATTGTTTTCACTATGCCATTGAGTGCTTACATATCTTGAAATTATGGTCATCACCTTTCACACTATTCCAAGTCTGCCAATATTACAAACTTGTTCTTTGAAACCACTGGTTTGGGCTTCCACCAACAATCCTTATTAGTGTGTCCTTGTTTTTTACAGTATGTGCAAGAACTCACGACAAGTGTTCTCCTCTGAATTTTGTATTGTCTCCCCCTGCATGCAGCATCGAATCTTCTCAAGTTAGAGACATATACTGGTCTTCTCCACCAGCATTTACTTGCCTTATAACCCCAAACTTTACAATAAAAGTAGTGACCTTCTAACCACAACTTGTCTTCTTGTTCATTACTTGCTGTGTAGGCAAGGTTGCTGGCTTCTTTACTTGTGTGGCTTTCATTTTAGCCACCTTCTTCTCCTTCTTTTGTTTGGCCATAGCCTTTGGCTGGCTGACTTTCTTTTCTTCGTTTTTGTTTGCAACCCTAGGTTGCTTCTTCAAATCTTCTTTATTTTCAGCCTTCACTGTTCCTAGCTGATCAGTCTTTTCTTTCTAAGACTTAGTAGGTATGGGCTGCTGCTCTTTAACCACATACATCATTTTTGGCCCTAGCTTTGGTTTGATAACTATCTTCTTTTCTTCAACTATCTTTTCTTGAGTCACAGCCTTATCTTTTAACTTCTATGGCAAAGTCCCATTCTCTTTAGGCAATGCAGCCTCAGATTGCTGCACTTTTTCTTCATTCTTCTTTTCTCTTGTAGAGCTTGTTTCTCCTACCACTTTAAGCTTCTACAAGTTCTCTTCACTCCTTTTGAGTTGTTGTTGGAGTCTCAGTAACTCTATCTTCATTTCTTCAATTGTTGAAGTCCTTGAGGCAAACTCCATTGTAAGGTCTTCATATATTTTGATATGTTCTTCAAATCTTCTCTTCAAGTCAATGTGTTCAGCCCTTATTTCATTTTTTTTGACTTTCTGCTTCCTCAATCTTTGCTTCAACTTATTTTATATAGGCCTCCAACCTTATTATGGTCTACCCCTTCTGATTATCTCCTTTGAAGCTGCTTCTAACTCAGCTTCAAGATCTGGTTCTTCTTCATCAACCTCCTCTTCCTCTTCAGAGGTTGAACTACCACATTGAGTTGATGCCATAAAGGCATGCTTATCTGATGAGTTTATATCTTCCTCCTTATCAGCTTCTTTTGTCTGGCTCATATAACTCTTGAATGAGCCTCTCTTCTTCTTCTATGGGTTGGCAGTCTTCTTGCTAGACTTCTTTGATTTGGATGATGGTCTTCTCCATTTTGAATCATGCTCATCATCACCATCCTCATCTTCATCATCAAGTTTCACTTTACATTGAGAAGCAAAGTGTCCAGTCTTCCTACAATGATAACATCTCAAGGACAAATGTCCTTTTCTCTTCCCTTTTTGAATTTCCTTGTGAAGTAAGCCAACACTTCACCTTCACTTTCTTCCTCATTATCATCATCATCCTCACTAAATGATTCTTTCTCTTCTTTTATCTTCAAGTATTTGATAGCTTTGAAAGTTGCCTTCTTTGATGGCTTTGATGTTGAGGAGCTTTCATTTGACTTTATTCTCATCTTATATGCAATGAGATTGCACTTGAGATCATGTAGTGACATAGAATTGAGATCTCTACTCTCCTCTATGGTTGCCACCTTTGAGGCAAACCTCTTAGGCAAAATTATCAGAATTTTCTTCACAATAGATGAGTCCTTCTTGTTTTTCCTATGACTTCTAAGGTCATTTACAACATCAATGACCCTGGTGAAAAACTCTTGGACTGTCTCATTTTTCTGCATTCTGAGAGATTCATATCTATCCTTGAAAACTTGAAGCTTGGCCTCCTTTACTCTGCCATCACCTTCATAAACCTTTTGCAATCTATCCCATATCTCCTTAGCAGATTTGTAGTCCATAACTTTAACATATTCGACATCTATTAATGTTGAAATGATGACATTTGAGGCCTTCCCATTGATCTCAAACTGCCTTAATTCCTCTAGGGTTGGATCTTTACCTTTTTTTGGAGGCACAAAACCCTCCTATACTGATTTCATCACGTCCATGCCCATGGTTGCAAATACCACCTACATTCTTGCTCTCCACATATGGTAGTTGGTTCCATTAAAGATTGGAACCTTGTTGCTGTAAGTAGTGCTAGTGCTGGTACTGGTATCCATTTCTCAGTATACTGAACAAATTAAGACTTCTAAAACCCTTCAAACTAGTACACCAAGCTGTTAAGCTTCAAACTAGTGAACCTGGCTTTGATACCAATTGAAGTTCCCAACTTCAACTTAGGATCTACTAGTCTGTGATACTAAGAGAGGGTGAATCAGTATCATCCTCTTGAAAAATTCTGATAATTTAAGCCAAAGTACTCTACTTCTTTAATACTTTAGCTCTTGTCAATATGCGGGTGGGTGAACAATTTCAAACTCTTCTCAGAAATGAACCTTTTCTCATATTCAACTAAGGTATATCTATTGTTACCTACTAATCACAATAGTTCCTAAAGTTACCTTTCAGACACCTTGCCTATTAAACGGATTGATTGTTCTTGATTAGGTCTTCTTTTAGGTTATGGGTTTGATGATTCTTTAGTTTTGTTCACAACTCAATTCAAAACACAGAATGTAAATTCAAAGTAAGGACACAAGAGATTTTCATGGTTTGGGATTCTTCCTCTACCAAGACAATCCATTATACTTGAAAATACTAATATGGTATCCCCTATGATTACAATGTAGTTATTATGAATGTCTTAATCTTCTACTCCTTTCACTCTTACAAATACAAAAAGTGTCACCTACTGTGTCTACCCTTCTTCTAGCTTGTCTTGCCTCTGCTTAATTTGAATAGGTTGCTTCACTGCCGCTTGGAAGATCACCAAAACACTCTCTAACCTTTCTTGAAGAAATCTGGAAATTTATTGAGTTTTCTCTAAGTTTCACAGAATGTGTTCACTAGATTATCTCACACACACACCTTTAAAAGAGATAAGTCTTGGTTTATATACTGCCCTCTATGGAAACCCTAGTAGGGTTTACTGTAACTGCGGCGGACTTCCTTTCTTGCTCCTTCATGTGGCTTCATACTACTGTTTCATTCGAGATTTAGCATTATCCTCCTTTTTAATTTATTTTTCTTGCTCTTTTCTTTCTACTGAAATCTCATCCTTTGAATGCTTGAATGAACGGCCAAGATTGTCCATGAACAGTTAAAAATGTATAGAAGAAACTGCCCCTATAACTGCCCATCTTTTGGAAATGCTAAGTTAAAATTTCATAACATTCCCTCCTTCCAAACTCCCTATCTGTCCATAACCCCGGAATTATTCTGCTCCTCCGAAATCACTCTGTAACCACGGAATTACTCCGTAACTACAGAATCCACTATTCATCCTATGGAGTGGTCTTCTTACGGACCAATGTTATGGAATCTTCCTTTGGACTTGTCCTTTGGACAGTCTTACGGAATCTTCTTACGGAATCATGTTGCAGACCATCTTATGGACTCATCTTTCAGACTTCTCTTGCGGACCACCTTATGGAATCTTCTTACGGACTCTTCCTATAGACCGCCTTACAAACATTTCCTCTGGACTTTTGCTCCTAGACTTAGTCTCAGGACAAGCTTACATACTTGTAGATTTAACTTCTTATGAACTTATTATCTGTATATAACCCTGTTACACTGTCACACTAAGACTTAAGCAATGCTAAACTACCTTTACAAGTGATCTACAAGTTCACTCCAAGGAGATCACTTTATGAGGTTATTTGACATGCTAGTCTTATCCTGTAATTCCTGAGATATGAGCCACTTCTACTTGCACACTTAAATCTGGTTGACAACAATTGCAACCCACATAAAACTGTGGGAACAACAGTTTTATGTAGAGAATCTCTCTTTCTCCATGGGAGCGTGCACGTGCACACACATTGATGGTGCTCTACAATCATAGTATACAGTAGTTACTTATTAGTCCTAAGCCTAATGTTCTAAACAAAGTAAGCTTTTTTGCTTTGTCATGTTTATTAGTGTTTAAAATTTGGAATCTAATCTGACATATCAATTCAATGGAAACATAAAAGAATAATTTCTTTCTTTGTTTCTTTTCTTTTTCAATAGGAAAGAAGAACCAACCATAAAAAAGTAAAATATTGATCATGATTGCATCAAACGTACAATTGAAGAAAGTTGATTGTCTCAACCAAGAACTCCTTTAAAGTTAAAGGCAATGAGTAACTGGATTTATATAGGACATATAACTTAAACTTATATAAGGAATTGTTATCATAAGACATGACAATAATATATGCTAATTGGTTACTATATATTTTAATTTTTTTTATCTATGTTATTTGAAAAAACTCATTCTCTATTTTTAATTCATTTACATGTTTATTATATTTTAAACATAAAGTATGAAAAAAATATACTTTGTAAAAATAATGTAATAAAATCATAATTGTGAAACATCTAATGTATGAATGTATTATTTTTAAATATTTGTTATCATAACATTATTAAGGTGAATCATCTATATAGTTGTAAGATTAACACATATTATGTATTCTTTTTTCATAAAGAAAAAAATCAAGCTCAAACACTAATGTATATGAATGCTCAAGAAAGTGTGTGTGCACTTTTTAAAGGACAATTTCACTTAATTGACCTATTAAGAAAATTCTTAAATAGAATATTACTTTTCTCATAAAATAGTTTTGTAAGTGATCTTTTGGGTTAAATTACCAAATTATTTCACATAAAAATTGTTATGCTTTACTCTTATTTTGGGCTCCCTTATGGATTACTTATAGGAGTGAACATTAAATATAATATAGATATAGTTGAGTAATCAATAAATTAACTTTAATGTGATTAGGGAGAAAGTTATATTCTTATTTATTAGTTAGCCTTAAATACGCTGAGATGAGAATTTATAAGAAGTTATAAATTTAGTCCAAATCAATGACTTAGAATAAAACTCTAAAACAATTGGAAAATAAATAAAGTAGACATTAATATTATGTTTATAATTGGAACATTTTGATAATAAAATGATTAAATTGTAATTATAGATTGTACATAAATTTTAGTCAAACAATTTTGATATTTATACTATTTAAGTGGTAAGGAGATGTTAATCTTGATTTATTAAAATAAACTGATTATTTTGAAATTTAATGATAAATTAAATAAGTTCACTTGTAATTTTTTAGTAATATAATTTATATTTATTACTTAGGGGCATGTTTGGTTACTTGTTATTGATTATTATTACTATTTGTTATTGTTAATTATTATTATTAATGAATAAAATAAAATTATAATATTTAAATAAGTGGATATTGTCTATTTTTATTAAATAATAAACTATTTTGAATACGTAGTTTCTCTTTTATTAAAATGAGTAGTTCTTTTTTTCTTTTTCGGGTATGTTTGCTTTGTACTCGCTCTCATGTGATAAAAATACAAAATTGGGTGTTCATGTTTGTATTTGCCATCTAGTAACACAATAAGTGTTGTGCCTTAACTTATTAACGTGTACATAACATAAATAAATTAGGTGTTGCAAATTAATAATGTTCAAATTCTACCATTAAAAAAATCTAATTGTACCTTTTCGCATTCATTAAACTAGCATCAATTTCATAAGGTAGAACATTTATTTAAGTTGTCATGTACTCTTCACGACTTTCAGTACATTGAGAGAAAAATGGTTAAAAAAATTTCATGAAGGCATCACAAAAAGGTTGAACCAGGCTAAAAATCTCGAAAGGAAAATGAAGAGAAAAACAGAGTGGAATAGCTAAGAATATATAAAAATCAATTAGTGATGAAATGAAAATTTTGACTGAAGGATTTTAAAGAGTTTTTATCATAAGTAGATAGTTTTTCTTCCTTTTTGTTTTTTTTTTTCTCTTTTTACTTTGTTGGTCTAATGTTCGAAATTGAAGGATTTAATTTCAGGTACACTGCAAGAACCAACATAATCAAAGGTTAATTTTACAGCTTTCATTGGTGTTGCCAACTTATCTGCACTTTTATCAGTTATGGCAGTTGTGAAGTAAATTTTGGTGATAATGTACCAGGTGACTGCCATGGAATGTAATTCATTCTAGTTCTATTCAATCTCCTCTATTGTTTAGGTTGTGAAGGGAATTCGCTAGAAAAACAAAGTTCGATAAATCCAGAATAATTTGCAGCCATAATTGATTGACTTTAGAATGTAAATTTCTTCTTTCCAATTCTGAGGCCCCCAGTGGGAGGGAGTAGAGCTTTAAACTTCATCCGCTTTAAAGCTGGTATTGTTAATTTCTTGGAAAGTAACATTGGCTTATTTGCTTATTAGCAACAGGCTTTTTTTTTCTTAGAACTTAACTACCATTGAAATATTCAGGGTAATGCTTGCCAGTTGCATATTCCTAGTTTTTGGCCTGCCAACCAACTCAAATTCCCTTTGACACATTTACAGATGAATTTTAGTAAGAGCTGAAGAAACACATGAATTAAGGCTCCAGATGAATGCAAGATAAGAAGTAATTGAAGCTATTCATAACTAAAATCCAGGATGTCCTCATAACAATAGCTACCAGCCAAATGGAAAAAGTCCAACAACATCAGCAATCCTCAGCGTAAAAAGGACAAATAGGGCTGATCGTTTATTATTTACTATTTGCTAATAGTACTCTTATTACTCAATAAAACTCGATTTTTAGTATGCATGGACAGGTGGTGGGGCCATGTAGTGTGGATTAGGTGGCTTCTTCTCAGGAGTTGGCGGCTTCACTTGTGGAATTGGAGGAGGCGTCAGTTTCCTGGGTGGCTTGTGATGAGGTCCTTCACCTCCCTCCACCGGAGGGTGTGCCGGAAAATGACCAAATGGAGGTAATGGCTTGTGTTTTGGTGGTAAAACTCCTGCTTTGGGTGGCAGAGTTGGTGGTCTCTGCTCTGGTTCTAACTTAGGTATCATAGGAGGCTCAGCTGGGGCCAATGGATTGTGCCCTGGCTCTGGCTTTTCTTTCTTGGGATGTTTATGAACTGGGGTTGGTGGCTCGTGTTCTGGGACTGGCATCTCTCCATGGTGTGGGGATTTGTGAGCTGGCATCGGTGGCCTAGGAAAGTGGGCATGTGGCCCTTGCTCTGGAGCAGGCCTGGGACTATAAGCTGGTGGGATATGCTCATAATGGGGAGGCTTGTGGGGATCAGCCAAGGAGAGCTCAGTGGTGAGAGCCACCAAGGAAATAAGCAACACAAGCAAGTATGTGTTAGACATCTTTGGGTTCTGATGATCCAGAACTTGCAGAATCCATCCCATTTTATAGTGGGAATTTGGGGCCCACATTGACATTGGATGCATCGACTTTCAAAATGTCGTTAATTTTGTTTCACATCAGGCAACTTGTGTAAATAAGTCAAAGTAAAGTTTGGTTATGTTAGGCAATAATCTGAGAGTCTGCGCCTGAAAATTTGGAAGATTAGCCAAGAAACAGGATCGCAGAATAGAAAGAAGCTCTGAGAAGCAAGGTTCATTTTTCTCCATGTTTGTGGAAACAATCTGAGTCTCTTCAGTTCAAAATTTGGAAAATTAGCCAAGAAACAGGATTGCATAATGGAGAGAAGCTCTGAAAAGCAAGGTTCATTTTTCTCCCTGTATGTTTCTGTTTGGACACGCTAAATCTGATTTGAAGCGGCTGTCAAATTTTGATACTTGAATAACTTGTATGTTTCAACATAAAGAAAGCTGTATCAGCTACTTAATTTCAACCTTCCTGAGCGTATCAATGCATGATTTTAGGCAAACTGAGCCAGGAGGATAAGAAAATCAGGTTAAGCAAATGGGTACATAACATCTAATTGTGGTTCATCTTACTTTTCTTGAAATCTGACCAAGGAGTTTCATGAATAGTGGAACATTCTCTCATGTTTACTCTAGAGCAATGAATCCTTTATGAATTACTCAACAATCTCCATACATTTCATATCATACCCAATGCAAAACATCACAAGTGATGCTTGATTAGGACAACTCTTAGGATAAATCAAAGTATAATAGCTCTTATATATTAAACACCTTTGTGATCTCAAATTTAAAGATTACTTACACGACTGTCGTGACCAATTCCATATACACATGAGCAACACTCCATTTGATAATTCTCATAGTGGGTTAATTTAGTGAACTTATTCATCCAACAAGCGCTTATATGTCCATTCAACTATTCTTATATTTTGGTTTGTAAGATCAAGTACTTTCTTCGTAAGAAAGAAACATAACATGTTCTGGTATCATGACTCTATTAATATCCAATCTTGTTGTGTATTGACTATAAATATGCAAGAATAATACTTTGATATGATAGGTATTTCATGATTATGAGTAAATCACAATTACCTTTGTAAAGTATATTAATTTTAAAGATTTTTTCTTTAAAGTTTATTGATATTAATATCACATATATAAATAGTATTAAAGATAAAATATATTTTTATTAATAAAATTGAATGTATGAATATATAATATATGTAAAAATAGTAACCAATCCATTGGCTATTGGAGCACACACTAATAATCTCTCACTTGCACTATAGCCAATTGTTTATATATGTAATAACATAACATCCTATGTAATGATCATGTTCTTATTGGGACAATAGTTTGGTAAAAGGACCTACCAAATTCTTTTTAGTGGACAATCACTCTAACATTATATCTTTTCTCTTAACAATTTCTTAATGAGGAGGAATTGCCTAAGTACATTGCTTCCTTTGCTTACGTAATGGCTTTATGGTTGTCACAATACACCATTAATGCATAAAAATGTATTGAGGTTATATCATAGAATCCAAATTGTCTCCTTTGCTCCTTCAAATGTAGCAATGTACTTAGGTTATATCATAGAATCTACGATTGTTCCATTATTAAGAGTAAAGATGTAACCAGACTATGACTTGCTATCATCGCTATTAGAATGAAAACTTGCATCTAAATATCTTCAAACCATGAATTCATCTCTTCCATAGATTAGAAAAGTATCCTTAGTTCTTCTTAAGTAACTAAGGATGTTTTTGACTATTATGTTGTGAAGCTCACTTAGATTAGCTTGGTATTTGCTCATTATTCTTAATGTATAAGAGACATTTGGTCTCCTACATAGCATCATATACATAGTGGATCATATAGTTGATGCATAAGGATCTAATCCATTTTATCTCTCTCTTTTTTAGGACATGTGTCCTTAGAGAGATATATGACATATGACATAATCAAGAATCCTTTCCTTAATCCCTCTATACTAAACCTCTTTAACACTCTATCAATGAATATTAACTAAGACCAAAGAATCCTTTTTGATTTATATTTATAGATCTTTATTAACAAAATATAGGCTACTTCTCTTAAGTCTTTTATTAAGAAGTTCTTGGACAATCAAACCTTGACATATAAGGGAGTCAATATTTCATTTCCTATTAGTTATATGTCATCCATAAATAGAACTAAGGAAACCACTCCACTCCTACTAGCCTTCTTATAAACATAAGTTTCATCCATATCTTGAATGAAATCAATTATTTGATTTTCTCACCAAAATGGATGCTTTGACTCCTTGGGGCATGCTCAATTTTATAAATGGACCTTTATAGCTTGCATAACTTATTGGCATTCTCCTTGGATACAAAATCCTCAAGCTATGTCATGTTAATATCCTCACACAGATTTCCATTAAAGAATGTTGTTTTGACATCCATTTGCTAAATCTTATAGTGATAGTATGCTATGATGACCATAAGTATTTGAAAGGATTTAAGCACGACTACAAGTGAAAAGATCACTTGAAAGTCAACTTTATGCCTTTGTTTATAAACTTAAGCAACTAGCCTTGCTTTAGAAGTTTGTATATTTTCGTCCATGTAAGTCTTTCTCTTAAAGACTGATTTGCACTCTATAGGTTTAATCACTTTAGGTGGATTAACCAAGGTTTAAACTTGATTAGTGTACAAGGAATCAATTTCAAAACTTCATTGCTCTTAGCCATTTAGATGAGTCAACATGAAATATCATAACTAGTGTACTCATCCTTTATGAATATCATGTCACTCCCCTTCTAATTAAACAATTGTTATTGTTTAAGAGGTTGATGTACTTTATTAAATTTATGGTTTTCCTGTGTTACTTGAGCATTAGCTTGTGCAACAATTGTAGCATCCTCTAGCTCATGTTCCAATTAGATTAATTTTTATGGGTTTTAAACCTCTTTAATATCTATTTTATTCCCACTACTCATTTAAAGAACAAATTCTCTCTCTAAAAAAGTAACATGCTTTAAGATAAATAACTTTTGTTCAACTGGTGGTAAAAATAGTATTCGACCATTTTTGTTGAATATCCCACAAATTTCCATTTATTTGATATAAATCCAAACTTATCAAATATTGCACACTTTACATAAGCATTACATCTTCAAATCTTCAATTATGAAATTTTTTTGTCTCTTACCAATCTATATTTTCCATGGAGTCTTGTCAACAAATTTAAAAGACCCTTTATTTAGACGGTAAGTAATAGCTTCAAAGGCATAACCCTAAGGAATAAGGAATATTAGTATGACTCATCCTGGAACAAACCATATCATATAGGGTTCAATTTCTCCTTTTTAAAGTATCACTATGTTGTGTTGTTCTACAAGAGTCCATTATAGGAGAATCTTATTCTCTTTTAGATGATCATGAAACACTTGGTCTAAGTATTCATCCCTATAATTTGACTTAAATATCTTAATACTTTCTTAACTTCATCTTTGAATTCTTTAACCTTTTCAAATGATTCAAATTTATATTTCATTAGATACACTTAAGCATATTTAGAATGGTCATTAGTGAATGATATAAAATAAGAGAAACTAGCTCGTATGAACCAGAAAAATCCCATTAAATTTTCTAATGGGTTAGGATTCTATTTAATTTATTTGACCTTAAGTGACTCAACAAATCAAACAAACTAAATTAGATAGGTGACTTAACTTACCAATTATATCTAATATGACTCTTAGATCAATTAAGTGGTAACTTTTGATCAAAATATATCATAGTTTTTTGCTAATTATTGTCTCTAAATTTATATGATCATAAGTGACATATCCAAATCATATAAATTTAATAATGTAGGACCTATTAATCATAATATTATACATATTTAGGTTAAAGTGATCTTAAGTAACTCAATAAATCAATTTTTAAATAGAGCCCTAGTTTAACACCATGATTATGGAAGATGGACTATCATATTTTTAACATGTACTAAATATTTAATTTAAAGGTTTTCATTAATTAACATTGGTCACATGTATTGGAATCATAATTGTAATATATATCACATTATACCATTATATCCTAGCATGTCATTCTAATATGGATGACTAAGGACTTTATTAATCTAACTTTCTCACACCATAAAAGGAAGCTAGGTGGCCAAATCCTAAACGATTGGCACTTGATCTTTTAAAGTTCCTTTGCTCACAACTTGCTCTCAATTTTCCTTTAGCACCTTTTTCTTGATTTCCACAATTATAAATTTACTTTTTATCTAAATCATAAATTTTCTAGATACATAGTTTTTATATAATTAAAAGAAAAACCTTGAGTTATGTTTAAGGGGAGTTGAAGAGAGTAGAAAATTTACAATAAAAAATTTAGTAAAAGGCAGAAAATGTAATACCTATAAACAAAAAAATAAAACATTTATTCAACCATAAACAAAATCATATTGTCTATAACCAACCATCATGTCATTATAATTATATTATGTGCACAAAAGAAAAAATGTATGTTTAATTCTAATTACTGATCATATATGCAATTTAAAATAAATAATTCTAACAATTAAAATATCAAATTAACTTAATTTAATTCTCCTTCTTCTGCATAGGAATTTTAATCAAATTAGGTATCAATATTATAATCAATTTTACAATCTTAGCCCAATTAAGAAAAAATAAAATTTGGTTAAACTCTTAAATATAGAGGACAATCTTATATCAAGGAATTAAGTGAAAGATTTTTTCCAATTCTAAAATCCCTTTTTCCTTTGCAAACAAAAATTGAGTGTTCTTAATTAAAGAATTTTAGTCTAATTGCAAATTGGATAATTCTTAAATAAGAATTAATTCAATTAAATTGAATTGTCAAATTTTAACATCTTTAAAATTTTTTGGATAGTTTAGAATGACTCCCAAACAATCCAACAATATAAGAACACAAAACTAGAACAAGAGATAAGTGAATTTAGTATTAGGCCATGCCACAAAAATGCTTCCCATTATGCAAAATGGTGCAATCATTGTAATGAAATTGTTTAACCATGCGAATACATGACATTCAAGTGTCTGGTCTACCTATTGTTCCATGGCAATATGCACCACATGCTAGCAACTTGCTTTGCTACAACATTAGGTTCCAATGTTATGCAATTATAATTACCCAACTATTTACAAAGTTAAGTCATGTGTTAAAGTTAATTCAAATTAGGAGTTAGTTAGAATTTAAGTAAAAGTTAGATTAATTAAGTTCAATTCAATAAAATTTTATTGTTTTGGTAGAATAAGATATTTGTTTTTATATAAAAATATAGTATTTATATTATTATATGTATTTCTTAAGAATTGTTGTGTGACATTTTTCAGATTAATAAAATTATAAGTGTTTGTATTATTGTCGAATTGTAGTATCAAAGTACATAAGCCTTATTGGAGTACCCTACACCATTGATGTGCTAATTAAATATTAGGAAACTGATGAACTTGCTAACCTCTCCTCTTACTATATCTGTAAATGCTAGACTTTGTTCTTCTACTATTTGTGCTTTTTTCATCATTCACTATTTGTTCCTTTCACTGTACCAAAAATATGGTATTACCACTAACTATGTTTGGTCATCTCTTTTATGGCTAATGAATGATTTTGATAAAGGTGTGAAGTCAAGAGGCCCAAAGAGGAACAAAGAGAAAAAAACAAAAAAGAGCCTAGAAATTTGGAGAAATGAAAAAGAAAAAAGGAAAATTAGAGTTATTGATTTGATTCTAATGAATTTTAACATGAATAACATGATCCTAGTTTTAATACATATTTTAGGTCAAAAAAGCTATAATTAATGGTGTGTCTAGATGAAAGGTTATTCTATTACAATGAACTATTGAGTATTGTGGAGAATAGAGTTACAAAAGTTGTAATGGAGGTAAATGATGAAATTTTTAAGAAGATTACAAAGATAACCTCATCAAAGCATGCATGAGATATCTTGACAACGTCATTCTAAAGTGTAGACAAAGTCAAAAAGGTAAAACTCCAAACTTTATGATGTCTAGTTTGAGCTTTTGTAGATGAAAGCCTAAAAAACTATTTTAATTTATATAAGTAGAATTCTTGCCCTAACAAGTCAAATGAGAATTTATGAAGAGGAGTTGAATGATCAAATGAAAGTTGAAAACATATTGTGGACACTCAAATTGGGATACGAGAATATTATAGTTGCAATAGAAAAAGCACATGATTTGTCCTAGATTTCAATTGATATACTAAGAGGCATGTTATGAGCTCATGGACAGCGCATGAATGAGAAGTGCATTGAGAAGCAAGTAGAGCAAGCACTCCAAAGTTAGGCTCCTACCAAAGGCAAGTAAAGTGATTAATCAAACCAAAAGCAAAGTTCCTTTTGTAGTAAAAGATGACAACGAGGTGGTAACTACTACAACAATTAAGGTTTTTAAAGTCATTACAATAATTATAGAGATGGAGACAATCAATATAACAACCAAAGGTAATTAGATTAGACTTATGGAGGTTAAGGTTAAGGTCAAGAAAGAGAAAGCTATGACAAATCTAATATTAAATGTTACTTATGGCATAAGTGTGACTATTATGCTAGTGAGTACAAGTCGAAGGAGAATAATCAAATAACTTATTATACACAAGAAGGAGATGCAAATGATGGAAATGAAGCCATCATGATGGTTATTGTAGTTACTAAAATGCTAAATTATAATACATGGTTTCTTGATACTAGATGAACCAATCCTATGTGCAAAAAGAAGGGGCTTTTTATTGATCTTAATGAGTTAATCTACTTTAAAGTTAAGTTTGTTGATAATAACAGTGTTTTAGTGATGGGAAAGGAGCAAATTCTCATCAAGTTATTGAATAAAGATCATAATTACATCTCAAATGTATTTTATGTGTTAGAAATAAAGAGTAACAAGTTGCCCTAAAATCCATAAGTGTATGGGATGTTCAAGTAGTGAAGTGGACATAAGTCTACGTATCAATCCCACAAGGAGGAAACTCAATTACCAAATTATGCAAATTTCCTATACAATTTAGATAAATCAAATGAAAAAAGAGTTATTTAACTACAAAATTAAAAGCTAATTTTAAATATAAACTAAAAATCAATAAATAAGGTTTCTAAGACTTAAATTTCATCAACTAAATACCAATAACATGTGTAACATTAGGATGTTATAATTAAAACTTGTTAACAATAATGATTGAATTCCCTTACATATATAATAATCTCTTTCACAACTCAACAACTACACTCATATTAATCTTTTCTCTACTTTCGTAATTAAAAAAGTTGACACGAGTTAATTAAAATATGTGAAATTATTAATAATGATGACAAAGATGTGTATTTATTTCTAAACTATACAGCATAGATTTAATGCTTTTATAAATTAGTATTAAACTTTCACTTTTATTTGATTGTTTAATACATTAAACATGCAACTAATGGCTAATTACTAACACAAATGAAAATCAAAAGTATCAAATTGAATTAATTAAGAACATTCAAAACAACCAAAATATCAATTTGTTAACAAAATTTAATGACTAGATCCTTACCCTAAAATGAAAGATCTAGCCACTTATATTCATCAACATGAATAAATAACTAAACGGTTAAACATCCTAAAAATAAATTGGTAAATAATGAAGAAAAAGGGAAGAAAGTAAGAAGGTCAGAAGTTTTTGAGTCTTGCATGTTTATCTCTTATCTCTATTGCTTTCAAGCCCTATAGTTGCTATTTAGTCCTTCCATTCTCCATGACTTGGAACCTTTATCTTTTATGATGTTTTCCCTTTAAAAAAATATATGTTTCTCAAAACCCTAAATTGGCTAGTAAATATGCCTCACAACATCAGCTTTAATCCTTACTTTTTAAGACTTTTAATTTTATATAGATTAATTTCTAAATGCATGTTATTAACTTCTAGCCAATTTTTTAAATATTAAAACAACATAATTTCAAATTGGGTTCTTTATTAAAGTTGTAGTCATATGTCTTAACATTTTAGAAAGCTAAAGAACACTTTAATCCAAGGTTCATAACTTTAGTTATGGCCTAAAAATCGAATAATGTCCAAACTACTAGAATAAGAACTCTTGCCTAAATATAAGATGCTTTCTAATCCATATCCTTTATCTCTTTAAGCCCATTTGAAGCCCAATTTGCCACTTACACTTGCAAAATAACAAATACTAGATAAATGCAATTAAAACCCAAAACATGGAGACTAATTAACCTAAAAGCTAGGAAAAACATTTAAATTGTGACATAAAATGTGTGAAATAATTCCACACATAAGTAATCTACTTAATTTAGGCCAATTTCTTTGAAAGGTGTATAACATGCAATTATATGATAATTGTCTCTCAATTCTTGATAGGAAATGTGCACTTATTCTCATACCCCCTTTAATGATGAATTAGATATTTCAAGTTAATAATGCCATTGATGTTTATACTTATCTTAACATTGTTATAAAAGATAAGTCTTGGTTATGACATCTTCATTTTGGTCATTTGATTTTTTATAGCTTGAAACTATTCGCATAAGAAAGCATCATAACAAACTTGCCTAGGATACATCATCCTAATGAGATTTGTGAAGCTTGTATTCTTGTAAAACAAAGTAGATAATCTTTTGTAATCAGGAATCAACATGCAAGGAAACCACTCCAATTTGTCGATTATTGATATTTGTGGCCTAATAAGTATTCCATCAAATGATAACAATAGTTATTTTCTTAATTTCAATGGTGATTTTACAAGGAAGATATAACCTTATTACATGCAAAGAAAGTTTAAGTGTTTGATTGTTTTAATAAGTTTAAGGTTTATATTGAAAGACAAAGTGGGTATTTTATTAAAATTCTATGAACTAATAGAGATGATGAGTATATTTCTAATTAGTTCGAGTATTGTGAAACATAAGCAATAAAGTTGTTAAAAGGAATAACATATCAACCAAGAATATTGCAAGAAGTTTGTTAAAAACCAAAACAATACCTAATCTCTTTTGGGTAGAAGTTGTTTTGTATTATATTTAGTTGGTAAATAGATCTCCAACAATAAGTATTTAGCCCATCACTCCTCAAGAAGCATGAAGTAGTTTTAAGTTTGGTGTTGGCACCTCAAAGTGTTTAGGTCTATTGCTTGTGCTTACATTATGATAAAGACGAGGACAAAGTTTAATGATTAAGGAATGAAGACAATCTTTCTTGACTACAAAAGAAAAAAAAAGATATAAGTTGTTTAATCTTGTTAAAAAGAAAGTGATTATAAGCTAATTTTAAATGTAAATTGAAAATCAATAAAGAAGGTTTCTAAGACTTGAATTTCATTAACTAAATACTAATAACAAATGTAATATCAAATTGTTGGAATTAAAAATTTTTAACTACAATGACTGAATTCCTTAATGTATATCTCTTTCAAGACTTAACTATATTCATATTAATCCTATATTTACTTTCATGATTATAGAAGTTAACTTGAGTTTATTAAAATTTGTAAAATTCTTAATAGTGATCATAAAAATGTGTATTTATTTCTCAACTATACAACTTACGTTTAATGCTTTTACAAACTAGTATTAAATTTCCACTTTTGCTTCATTGTTTAATACCTTAAACATGCAAATAATGGTTAGTTACTAACACAAATGAAAATCAAAAGTATTAAATTGAATTAACTAAGAACATTCAAAACATTTGAATTTTAGAAAAGGCTCTTGAGCCTATTAAACAAGTTAGACAACTAAGAGAAGTTATTGAATATAAAGATGGCAATGTGGAAATAAGATTTTCAAATAGTATATTAGTGAGGTTACACTTTAAAAAAAAAAAAAAATTAATTATGCCTAGATATTCTACTTCATCTATCCCTCTTATGGAATTTAAAGGAGTTAAAAGATCTACTCAATCAATTTTCGTTTACCTACCTTGGCTTTTATGGTCAATAAACCTTTAGAAAATACTACTTTTAAACCTTAATCCTTTTCCTTATCTGATATGAGATATAGGGATGAGGACAAAAGTACTTATGCTTTCTCAATCTCTTCTAAAATGGAAGAAAAGGTTAGGGAATTATTTTATTCTCCATAAAATGAAATAAAGAGAAAATTGTTTTTTATGGCATTTTCTGAAACTCAACAGGAAGTCTAGTATAAACGCCATTAAACATATGTTAAAGAATTAGGAGCTTTTGATTTATTTGACTATATCAAGAAGGTTTATGAACTACAAAAGAAATGTTTTCTAAAGTTTGATATTAAAGAAAAATGGATGGTCTTTGAAAACGCTTGTCAAGAATATATAACAAAAAAAAGGTAAAAGGGTTAATAGTATCCACCCTTCCGCATTAAATCTGTTAGGTAAACTAAAAGAAGGAGAGTTATAGGCTCACCATATAAAGCAAAAACTATAATAAATGTTGTTATACAATAAGGGAATTATATAAATTTTTATCTTTAAAAGTTGATAAAACAATTGATTTGTATTGAAGAAAATATGTTAAAAATATAATTTCTAAACAAATTTTTACTAGGTGGCAAGGAATATTATCTACTTTTGATTTTGACATTGAATTTATAAAAGGAACTTCCAATTCTCTTCCAAATTTACTAACTCAAGAATTTTGGCAAGGGAACAATTTATGAGTTAAAGGCCCATGATTCAGGGGTATATGCTCCTAGCAAAAATGGTCATTCCATCTATTAAAGATACAATTAGTTCTTCAAATTAGAATAAAGAACTAGACCCTTTATCAAATGATGTTTATGAGCGTACACTAAATAAGAAACAAGAATTAACATGTCCTTTTATTTAAAGTTTATAAACTTTTTATATGTAATTAAAAATAACTAAGCATTACTTTGTCCTTATGAGGTCGTAGGATTTTATTTAGAAGATAATATGTATCTTCATACCATTCTTAAGGATTATTACTATCATAAAAAAATTTTAATTGAGATAGAATTGGTGCTTATTAAACCCATTGAATGATGAGTAAGTTATGAAGGAGCTAGAGATTGGGTTTATGCCAAATTTAAAATCAAAAACATTATTCATCCAAACAAATGGCAAGGTGACTTCCTAGCATATTGAGAATTAAAAGAAAGGTACAAAATTAAAACTTTCAACTACTTTAACTATATAAAAGCTTGGGGAAGAGTATTGTTTTGTGAAAACCGACAAAAGAAATTTAGTTGATTTATTTAGATCCACATCCCATATAATATGATCAATTTTTCTAATTGATTTAGGACCTATTTTGTTAAATAAGGATTACACTTAATCACAATGCCATTAAAAGTTAAAATTGTTTATAAATAGTTTTGTGAGAAAAATATTGATATTAAAGAAAAAATATTAAAATTTTCCTTTCGGTACTATGTTCTTTGAATTGTCAAATGAGATTATCATATTATGACTAAGTAGGTTAATATCATAAGATAAAGTATTTCACATGTGCCTTAATTGGTGCAAAGAATTAGCATTCGTTAATGGGAAAGGTTTGAGTTTTTTAAAGGGGGAGTATATATGGTAAAAGGAATAAAAAATCATGGCAGTAGTAACACTAAACTACTCCATTAACCTTAAAAACACCAAAGCAATTGCTTAAAACTCTAATGAAATTAGTCACTAAAAAAAAAGCTTCTAAAGATGATGAATACATTATTGCAATCTAATAAGAATCTGCTAGAAAATAGTCAATCAAGGGAAACAAATCTATGTGATGATATTATGCAAGATTCTCAAGATCTATATAAACTCAAAAAAACAAAACAACTTTTTAATGTTATTTTATAAAAGTTGCTTTATTAAAGCCATTTTCGTAAAATTACTTTATCAAAATGCCAATTATTGGACTATGATGCAAGTAAGGACATCGTTGAACTTTACACTTATACTAAGCTCTATCTATAACTAAAGCCTTTTGGAAAGAAGAGAGACACCCTTTAAGCCTAAAATTCAATAAAAGCTCTTTCTCTTTCTCACTCTCCCTTTGAAAGTCCACTCTCTCTAATCTTTCTATTGTCTTAATAATTTTGTATTTGGTATTCATTTACGTTCCTTTTTATGGTGTGTTTAATGGGGAAAGGGCCTCAACAGAAATAATCACACAAACAAGTAACATTCCTTTGATCAAAAGTTTGTAAGGTTCGATGAAACATTCAGAGTAAGCAATTGAAATGGATACTTATGATAGTATTAAGGTGAGATGCTAGAGGTATTGATGATTCTTAATGTGTAGTTCTCTTGATACCTAATGGTTCGTGAATTAGGAGTTTTCTCCTTTTACTATTCGAAGTTGGAGCCTTATGTATGTCAAGATTTCCTTTCCTGAATGATATATTCCAAAGGTTATTTTTGTCCAACATTGTATACCTTGTGTAGTATATGCTTAAATAGTGCAACATTTTCCAATATTGGAAATGATGTTGAATCAGTATATTCTTTACTCTAGGAGGGGATCTACTGTTTTATGAGGAGAATATCTTTCTCCACGGGAGCACACGCGCACGCACACACTGATGGTGCTTTACAATCGTAGTATACAGTGGTTACTTCTTGTTAGTCCCAAGCCTAATCTTCTAAACAAAGTAAGCTTTTTTGCTTTGTCATGTTTATCAGTGTCTATAATTTGGAATCTAATCCCACAAATCATCTCTATGGAAACATAGAAGAAAAATTTCTTTCTTTGTTTTTTTTTTTTTTTTCAGTAGGAAAGAAGAACCAATCATACAAAAGTAAAATATTTATCATGAATTGCATCAAATATGCAATTGAAGAAAGTTGACAATCTTGACTAAGCACTCCTTTTTTGCTTTGTCATGTTTATCAGTGTCTATAATTTGGAATCTAATCCCACAAATCATCTTTATGGAAACATAGAAGAATAATTTCTGTCTTTGTTTTTTTTTTTTTTCAATAGGAAAGAAGAACCAATCATACAAAAGTAAAATATTGATCATGAATTGCATCAAATATGCAATTAAAGAAAGTTGACAATCTTGACTAAGCACTCCTTTAAAGTTAAAGGCAATAAGTAACTAGATTTATATGAGGTATATAACTTAAACTTATATGGGGAATTGTTGTCATAAGACATGACAATAATATGTGCTAATTGGTTACTATATATTTTAATTTTTTTATCGATGTTATTTAAAAAAAAAACACATTCTCTATTTTTAATTCATTTACATGTTTATTATATTTTAAAAATAAAATCTGAAAGAAATATACTTTATAACGATAGTGTAATAAAATCATAATTGTGAAATATCTAATGCATAAATGTATTATTCCTAAATATTTGTTATCAAAACACTATTATGACAAGTCATCTATATAGTTGTAAGATTAACATATATTATGTATTCTTTTTCTATAAAGAAAGAAATCAAGCTCAAAAACTAATGTATATGAATGTTTAAGAAAACGTGTGTGCACTTTTTAAAGGACAATTTCACTAAATTGACATACTAAGAACATTCTTAAATAAAATATTACTTGTATATAAAATTTCTCATAAAATAGTTTTGTAAGTGATCTTTTGGTTAAATTACCAAATTATTTCATGTAAAAATTGTTATGCTTTACTCTTATTTTTGGGTTCCCTTAATTATGGATTATTTATAAAAGTGAACATTAGATATAATATTAACTATATACATATAGTTGATTAATCAATAAATTAACTCTAATGTAATTAGGGGGAATGTTATATTGTTCTTTATTAATATTGATTCAAGTTACCCTTTGATACACTGAGATGAGAATTTATAAGAAGTTATAAAATTTTTCCAAATCAATGACTTAGAATAAAACTCTAAAGCAATTGGCAAATAAATGAAGTAGACATTAATATTATATTTATAATTGGAATATTTGGATAATAAAATAAATAAATTATAATTATAGATTGTACATAAATGTCAGTCAAACAATTTTAATACTTATACTATTTAAGTGGTTAGGATATATTAATAAATGTCAATCTTGATTTATTAATATAAATTGATTATTTTGAAATTTAACAATAAATTTCAAAATAAGTTCACTTGTAATTTGTTAGTAATATAATTTATATTTATTACCTAGGGGCATGCTTGGTTATTTGTTATTGATTATTATTACTGTTTGTTACTATGTTGATTACTATTATTGATAAATGGAATAAAATTATAGTATTTAGATAGATTGATATTGTCTATTGTTATTAAATAGTAAAGTGACTCTTTTGAACATGTAGTTTCTCTTTTATTAAAATAAATAGTTCTGTTTTTTTTTTCTTTTTTTGGTATGTTTGCTTTGTACTCGCTCTCTTATGATAAAAATAAAAAATTGGGTGTTCATCTTATTTGCCATCTAGTAACACAATAAGTGTTGTGCCTCAACTTATTAGCGTGTACATAACATAAATAAATTAGATGTTGCAAATTAATAATGTTCAGTTCTACCACTAAAAAAATCTAATTGTACCTTTTGGCATTCATTCAACTAGCATCAATTGCATAACATAGAACATTTACTTACGTTGTCATGCACTCATGATGACTATCAGTACATTGAGAGAAAATGGCTTAAAAAAAATTTCATGAAGGCATCACGAAAAAGTTGAGCCAGGCTAAAAATCCCAAAAGGAAAATAAAGAGAAAAATAGAGTGGAATAGTTAAGAATATAGAAAAATCAATTAGTGATGAAATGAAAATTTTAACTGAAGGATTTTTAAGAGTTTTTATCATACGTAGATAGTTTGTCTTCCTCTTTTTTTTTTTTTTTTCTTTTTAATTCGGTAGCGAGCTTTCTTGGTCCCATGTTCGAAATTCAAGGATTTAATTTCAGGTACACTGCAAGAGCAGTAGTGTAGGCGATGGGCGGTAAGTTTGAGAGACTGGTGGAAGTCTTTGTATTATTGAAGTGTATATTTATATATACAAAAAGAAAAAAATAATAATGAAAACAACTTTCAAAAATTTATATAAGTGTGCATATTTATAATAGAGTACTCTTCTGTATTATATGACAACCAAAAGAGATTCAAATAAGGTAGAAGTATCAAGTGCGGCTTGTACATTATTGAAGTACAAGCGTTGATCATCAAGAAGAAAAAGAAAAGAAAAGAAAAGAAAATAGGTGAAAGTATTAGAGTTACGAAGATAACAGCGGCCAGGACTTTTTAAAAGAGTTACAAAGAGGCCAATCTAGTTATTTGGTGACTTAAAATTCTCCAACTGTTGAAGCCAACTATTAGGGCTCGGGATGAAATGCTGGAAATAAACAGCACCTAGGCATCCATATTGGTCCTACCACTCCTCGTACCAAGAGGGAATTCTTACAATGAGTAGTATTTGCACGGTACTGGAGCCCAATTGCACAGAGTCTTCTCTGTTTCACAATGGGGTAAGGTGACCCCATGTCTGCAGCAGAATGCGCCACAATTATGATAGAGCAGAGCCACATTATGTCCTTGGTTTCTTCTTAAGGTTTCGAAAGTTTTATTTATGTTAAAATTGAATATTTCTTGTATTATTATTTTTCCCCATATGGCATTAGAGCTCATTGATCTGGTATTCACGTCATGCAATCCCACAAATCTTTGTCGAAACAGCCAAAGGTTATGAAGAACCAACATAATCAAAGGTCGCATTTCATTGGTGTCGCCAACTTGTCTGCACTTTTATCAATTATGGCAGTTGTGGTGATAATATACCAGGTGACTGCCATGGAATGTAATTCATTCTAGTTCTATTCGATCTCCAGAATAATTTGCAGCCGTAATTGATTGACTCTAGAATGTAAATTTCTTCTTTCCAATTCTGGGGCCCCCGGTGGGAGGGAGGAGAGCCTTAAACTTGATCCGCTTTAAAGCTGGTATTGTTAATTTCTTGGAAAGTAAGATTGGATCATTTGCTTATTAGCCACAGGCTTTTTTTTTCTTAGAACTTTACTACCATTGAAATATTCAGGGTAATGCTTGTCAGTTGCATATTCCTAGTTTTTGGCCTGCCAACCAACTCAAATCCCCTTTGGCACCTTTACGGATGATGTTTAGTAAGAGCTGAAGAAACACATGAATTAAGGCTCCAGATGAATGTAAGATAAGAAGTAATTGATGCTATTCATAACAAAAATCCAGGATGTCCTCATAACAATAGCTACCAGCCAAATGGCAAAAGTCCAACAACATCAGCAAACCTCAGTGTAGAAGGGACAAACAGGGCTGATCAGTTACTATTTACTAATGGCTAATTGTACTCTTATTACTCAATAAAAGTCGGTTTTCAGTATGCATGGACAGTTGGTGGGGCCATGTATTGTGGATTAGGTGGCTTCTTCTCAGGAGTTGGTGGCTTCACAGGAGGAATTGGAGAAGGCGTCAGTTTCCTCGGTGGCTTGTGATGAGGTCCTACACCTCCCTCCGCTGGAGGGTGTGCCCGAAAATGACCAAATGGAGGTAATGAATTGTGTTTTGGTGGTAAAACTCCTGCTTTGGGTGGCAGAGTTGGTGGTCTCTGCTCTGGTTCTGACCTAGGCATCATAGAGGCTCAGCTGGGGCCAATGGATTGGCCCATTTTTGGGCTCTGATTTGCAGAATCCATCCCATTTTATGGTGGTAATTTGGCGTCCACATTGACATTGGATGCATCGACTTTCAAAATGTCGTTAATTTTGTTTCAATCGGGCAGCTTGTGTAAATAAGTCAAAGTAAAGTTTGGTTAGGTTAGGCAATAATCTGGACTCTCTGTTAAAAATTTGGAAAATTAGCTAAGAAACAGGATCGCAGAATAGAACGAAGCTCTGAGAAGCAAGACTCAATTCTTCTCGATGTATGTGGAAACAATCTGAGTCTCTTCAGTTGAAAATTTGGAAAATTAGCCAAGAAACAGGATTGCATAATGGAGAGAAGCTCTGAAAAGCAAGGTTCATTTTTCTCCGTGTATGTTTCTGTTTGGACACGCTAAATCTGATTTGAAGCGGCTGTCTAATTTTGTTACTTGAATAACTTGTATGTTTCAACATAAAGAAAGCTGTATCGGCTACTTAATTTCAACCTTCCTAAGCATATCAAAGCCTGATTTTAGGCAAACTGAGCCAAGAGGTTAAGAAAATCAGGTTAAGCAAATGGGTACATAACATCTAATTTTGGTTCGCTTTACTGTTCTTGAAATCAGACCAAGGAATTTCTTGAATCAATATTTGTTGAGAATAGTGGAACATGCTCTCATATTTACTCTAGAGTAATGAATCCTCTATGAATTACTCAACATTCTCCATATTTCATATCATACCTAATGCAAGACATCACAGGTGATCCTTGATTAGGACAACTCTTAGGATAAATCAAAGTATAATAGCTCTTTTATTAGACACCTTGGTGATCTCAAATCTAAAGATCACTTACATGACTATCATGTGACCAATTCCGTAGACACATGAGTAACACTCCATTTGAGAATTCTCATATTGGGTTAATTTAGTGAACTTATTCATCTAACGAGCACCTACATGTTTATTCAACTATTCTTATATTTTGGTCTATAAGGTCAAGTACTTTCTTTATAATAAAGAAATATAATATTCTCTGGTATCATGACTCTATCAATATCCAATCTTGATAGTGTATTGACTAGAAATATGTAAGAATAATACTTTGATATGATAAGTATTTCATGATTATGATCAAATCATAATTACCTTTGCAAAATATATTAATTCTAAAGATTTTATCTTTAAAATTTCCTGATATTAATATCACATATATAAATAGTATTAAAGATAAAATATGTTTTTATTAATAAAATTGAATGTATGAATATATAATATATGTTAAAATAGTAACCAATGCATTAGTTATTATAGCATGTACTAATAATCTCACTTGCACTATAGCCAATTGTTTATATATGTAATACCATAACATCTTATGTAACAATCATGTTCTTATTAGGAAAATAGTTTGGTAAAAGGATCTACCAAATTCCTTTCAATAGACAATCACTCTAACATTATATCTTTTATTTTGACAATTTCTTAATAAGGAGGAATTGCCTAAGTACATTGTTTCCTTTGCTTGTGTAGTGGCTTCATGGTTGTCACAGTACACCATTAATTCCTTAAAAATGCTAAGATCACGCCAAGTTTACTGATAAACTTCTTAATCCAAATTGTCTCCTTTGCTCCTTCGAATGCAACAATGTACTTAGTTTTAATCGTAGAATCTACGGTTGTTTCTTGTGCGGGACACTTTCAACTAGTTGAACCACTATTAAAAGTAAAGATGTAACTAGACTATGACTTGCTATCATCCCTATTAGAATGAAAACTTGTATCTCAATATCTTTGAACCATGAATTCACCTCTTCCATAGATTAAAAAAGCATCCCTAGTTCTTCTTAAGTAACTAAGGATGTTTTTGACTATTATCTTGTGAAGCACACTTAGATTAGCTTGGTATTTGCTCATTATTCTTAATGTATAAGAGACATTTGGTCTTTTACATAGCATCATAAACATAATAGATCATATAGTTGATGTATAAGGATCTTATCCATTTTATCTCTCATTTTAAGGACACATGTCCTTAGAGAGATTTATCATATATGACATAATCAAGAATCCTTTCCTTAATCCATCTATACTAAACCTTTTAGCACTTTATCTATGAATATTAAATGAGACCAAAAGTATCCTTTTTTATTTATCTTTATAGATCATTATTAACAAAATATAGGCTACTTTGCTTAAGTCTTTTATTAAGAAGTTCTTGGACAATCAAACCTTGACATATAAGAGAGTCAATATTTCTTTTCCTAATAGTAATATATCATAAATATATAGAACTAAAAAACCCACTACACTCCTATTAGCCTTCTTATAAACATAAGTTTCATCCATATCTTGAATGAAATCAAGTATTTGATTTTCTCACCAAAATGGACATTCTAGCTCCTTGGGGCATACTCAATTTTATAAATAGACCTTTATAGCTTGCATAACTTATTGGCATTCTCTTTGGATACAAAATCCTCAAGCTATGTCATGTTAATATCATCACACAAATTCCCATTAAAGAATGTTGTTTTGACATCCATTTGCTAAATCTTATAGTGATAGTATGATGTAACAGCCATAAGTATTTGAATGGATTTAAGCATGAGCATAGGTGAAAAGATTACTTTAAAGTCAACTTCTGCCTTTGTTTATAAACTTAAGCAACTAGCCTTGCTTTATAAGTTTGTATATTTTCATCCATATAAGTCCTTTTCTTAAAAACTCACTTCTACTCTATAGGTTTAATCACTTTAGGTGGATTAACCAAGGTTTAAACTTGATTAGTGTACAAGGAATCAATTTCAAAACTTCATTGCTTCTAGCCATTTAGATGAGTCAATATCAAATATCATAAATAATGGGCTCATCCTTTATAAGCATCATGTCACTCTCTTTCTAATTGAGCAACTATTATTGTTTAGGAGGTTAACATACTTTATTAAATTTATGGTTTTCTTGTGTTACTTGAGCATTGGCTTTTATAACCATTGCATCATCCTTCGGCTCATGTTCTAATTAGATTCATTTTTATGGGTTTTGAACCTCTTTAAGATTTATTTTATTCCCACTACTCATTTAAAATATAAATTCTCTCTCTAAAAGAGTAACATGCTTTGAGATAAATAACTTTTGTTCAACTAGTGGTAAAAATAGTATTCGACCATTTTTGTTGAATATCCCACAAATTTGCATTTATCTGATATAGATTCAAACTTATTAGATTTTGCACACTTTACATGAGCATTACATCTGCAAATCTTTAACTATGAATTTTTTTTGTCTCTTACCAATCTATATTTTCCATAGAGTCTTGTCAACGAATTTAAAAGACACTCTATTTAGAAGGTAAGGAATAACTTCTAAGGTATAACCCTAAGGAATAGGGAATATCAGTATAACTCATCCTCGAACAAACAATATTCTATTGGGTTCTATTTCTCCTTTCTAAAGCATCACTGTGTTGTTTTGTTCTACAAGAGTCCACTGTGGGAGAATCTTATTCTCTTTTGGATGATCATGAAACACTTGGTCTAAGTATTCTTCCCTACAATTTGACTTAAATATTTCAATACTCTTTTGAGTTTGTTTCTTAACTTCATTTTTTAATTCTTTAACCTTTTCAAATGATTCAAATTTATATTTCATTAGATAAACATAAGCATATTTAGAATGGTTATCAGCAAATGAAATAAAATAAGAGAAATTAACTCATATGTGAATTGTCATTGGATTACATGCATCTAAATGTATTGGATTTAGTAATTTATTGACACACTCACATTTTTGTTAAAAAGCGCTATGGTCATCTTTCCCACCAAATAAGATTCATTTATTCTATATGATTCATAATCAAAAGGATCAAAGTAATCATTCTTATGAAACTTAAAGAACCTTTTTTCATTGATATGACCTAATTGATAATGCCAAACAAAAAATGCAATTTAATTTTCCATTTTAAATATTTTATTGTCTATGTTAAGAACTACTTTATCTAAATTAAGCACATATAAACCATTTGTATAAGATTCAAAACCATAATAAGTATCATTCTTATGAAAGGAACAACCTTTGTCCTTTAAATTAAAATTGAATCCATTCACTGCTAAACATAACATGGAAATAATGCTTTTGGAAAGTACTTAAACATTATAACAATTATTCAATTTTAATACTTTTCTTAAATGCATGGTAAAAATTGAGTTTCAATAGCTAATGGAGTAAGCCTTACTCCATTTACAACTAATAAATCTACCTTAGCTTTTTACAATAATTTACTACTTAGTTCATGCACATTGCTACAAATGTAAGAACCACATTAAGTATCCAATACCTAAAATTAAGGATTAGAAATGGACAAATTGATCTTAATCATAAATATACTTGAACTTGAAGCTTTCTTAAGCTTTATGTCTTTAAGGTTTATAAGGTATTATTTGAAGTTTTAGTGGCATTCCTTGTCACAAAGATGACACGTGCCCTTACTATTACCCTTCACATCACCTTTAGACTTCATTACCTTCTTTGCTAGAGCTTTCTTTTTCTTAAGGTTAACTTTCTTACTTTTTGAAGAATTAACAAGAAAAACATGGACCTTTTCTTACTGAAGGGACCTTTTAGTAGTTTTAAATATGTTGAACATTTTCAACAGTGTAGCTTCCAAATAGTTCATATAATAGTTCATTACAAATTGTGAGTAGCTTGGTAACAGTGACTACAAGATCATATCTATATTTAAATCATAATCTATGACAAAACCTAATTAGGCCAACTTTTTAATATCGTTAATCATTTTCAATACAAAACATTTATTAAAAGATCCTTTTATTGCTTTTGTTGTGAAACAACTCCTTTCAGATCTTATATCTCTTAGCCTTTAATTGTGCATTAAGCAACTCCTTCAGCTGCATAATGATAATGTATTCATCCATGTTTTCATGCTGCCTTTGAAGCTTAAGAGTCATACTGGTTAATATTACATATATTGGCTAATCATCATTATTGTTATGTTCATTGTATGCCTCCATTTCTTCATTAACATCCATATTTAGAGGATTTGGAAAAGGATCATCAAAGACATATAGTTCTTTTCTTACTTAAGAATAATTCTGAAGTTTTTTACACCAATGTAAGAAGTTTGGTCTAATAAGTTTACTGGATCATATATACTCCATAAAGACAAGTTACTACTCATTTTTTAGCAACCTATATAAATAAAAAGAAATCTAGTATTAATTTTATTTATACATACCAAAATAGATTAAGATTTTAGTTATTTATTTTGTTTATTTTTTAAAAATTAATAGCTATCATTATGAACTAGAAAAATCTCATTGAATTTTCTAGTGAGTTAAGATTTTATTTAATTTAGTTGATCTTCAGTGACTTAACAAATCAAGAAAACTAAATTATTTAGGTGATATAACTTACCAATTATATCTAATATGACTCTTTAATCAATTTAGTGGTAACTTCTAATCAAAATATATCATAGTTTTTTTGCTAATTATTGTCTCTAAATTGATATGACCATAAGTGACTCATGCAAATCATATAAATTTAGTAAAGTAGGACTTATTAATCATAATATTAAACATACTTCAATTAAAGTAATCTTAAGTAACTCAATAAATCAAAATTTAAATAGATTTGTAGTTTAACACCATGATTATGGAAGATAGATTATGATATTTTTATCATGTACTAAATATTCAATTAAAAGGTTTTTATTAATTAATGTTGGTCGCATATATTGGTATCATAATTGTAACATATATAACATTAAATCCTAGCATGCCATTCTAATATGGATGGCAAAGGACTCTACTAATCTAACTTTCTTAAGCCTTAAAAGGAACCTAGGTGGCAAAATCCTAGACGGCTACCATGTGATCTTCCAAAGTTCGTTTGCTCACAACTTGTTCTTAATTTTCCTTTAGCACCTTTGTCTTGATTTCCACAATTACAACTTTACTTTCTATCTAAATCATAAATTTTCTAAATACATAGTTTTTATATAATTAGAAGAAAAACCTTAAGTTATATTTGAGGGGAGTATAAGAGAGAAGAAAATTTACAATAAAAAATTTAGTAAAAGGCAGAAAACGTAATACCTATAAACAAAAAAATAAAACATTCATTCAACCACAAACAAAATCACATTGTCCATAAGAATCTATCATGCTATCATAATTATATTATGTGCATAAAAGAAAAAATGTATGTTTAATTCTAATTATTGATCATATATGCAATTTAAAATAATAATTCTAATAATTAAAATATTAAATTAATTTAATTTAATTCTCCCTATTCTAAATAGGAACTCTAATCAAATTAGGTATCAATATTATAATCAATTTTACATTCCTAGTCTAATTTAAAAAAAAAAATAATTTTGGTCAAACTCTTAAATATGGAAGACATTATTATATCAAAGAATTAAGTGAAAGATTTTTTCCAATTTTTCCTATGTAAACAAAACTAAAGTGTTCTCAATTAAAGAATTTTAGTCTACTTGGAAATTGAATTGAATTGTCAAATTTTAACATCTTTAAAATTTTTTGGATAGTTAAGAACGACTACCAAACTATCCAACAATATGAGAACACAAAACTAGAATAAGAGATAAGTGAATTTAGTATTAAGCCATGACACAAAAATGCAAAATGGTGTAGGCATTGTAGTGAAACTACTTCATGTGCAAATACATGACATTTATGTGCCTGGTCTGCCTATTGTTCAATGGCAATATACACCATATGCTAGCAACTTGCTTTGTTACAACACTAAGTTCCAATGTTATGCAATTATAATTACTCAACTCTTCACAAAATTGAGTCATATGTTAAAGTTACTTCAAATTAGGAGTTAGTTAAAATTTAAGTAAAAGTTAGATTAATTGAATCCAATTTAATAAAATTTTATGGGTTTGGTATAATAAGATATTTGTTGTTATATAAAATTATGGTATTTATATTACTATATGTACTTCTTAAGAAATGTTATGTGACATTTTTTATATTAATAAAATTATAAGTGTTTGTATCATTATAGAACTGTAGTATCAAAGTACATAAGCCTCATTGGAGTAGTCATAAAAGTCACTGAAGCTAGCATAACAGTCATCAGAGCCACCACTTGTTGTAAGCATAGCACTATTGTGGACCATCACATACCATTGGAAGTTACTGCTTATCTTGCTCGAAGTTGTCTCTCTCACTATTGAATGTTGATAAGCCTACTTGTGGTTTCCATGTGTTGCAAAATTACTTAAAAAGTGGTAAATTTAAAGAAATCTAAAGGTTTCACTACTAATCTCCATAACCAACTATGTCATTATTACCAATCAAGAATTGATGAATTCTTCTAAGAGGTCATTGATCTATAACCCTACACCATTGATGTGCCAATTAACTATTAGGAAATTAATGAACTCGTTAGCCTCTCCTCTCACTATATCTATGAATGCTAGACTTTGCTCCTCTACTATTCATACTTTTTTCATTGTTCACCATTTACTCTTCCCCTCGTACCAAAAATATGGTATTGCCATCGACTATGTTTAGTCATCTCTTAACGAACAATTTTGATAAGGGTGTGGAGTCATGAGGCCCAAGGAGGAGAGAAGAGAAAAAACGAAAAAGAGCTTACAAATTTAGAGAAATGAAAAAAAAAAGAAGGAAAATTAGAGTTATTGATGTGATTGTGATGAATTTCAATATGAATGACATGATCCTAGTTTTAGTTCCTATTTTAGGTCAAAAAAAGGTACAATTGATGGCATGCCCAGATGAAAGGTTATTCTATTACAATGAATTGCTGAGTATTGTGGAGAATAGAGTTACAAAAGTTGAAATAAAGGTGAATGATGAAATTTTTAAGAAGATTGCAGGGACAACCTTATCAAATCACGCATGAGATATCTTGATGATGTCATTCTAAAGTGTAGACAAAGTTAAAAAGGTGAAACTCCAAACTTTATGATGTTAGTTTGAGCTTTTGTAAGCGAAAGCCTCAAATACTATTTTAATTTATATAAGTAGAATTCTTGCCTTAACTAGTCAAATAAGAATTTATAAAAAGAAGTTAAATGATCAGGTGAAAGTTGAAAACATATTATGGACACTCACATTAGTATAAAAGCATATTATGGTTGTAATAGAAAAAGCACATGATTTGTCCTAGATTACAGTTGATATACTAAGAGGCATATTGCGAGCTCATAAATAATGCATAAATGAGTAGTGCATTGAGAAGGGAGTAAAGCAAGCACTCCAAAGTTAGGCTCCTACCAAAGGCAAGTAAATTGATTAATCAAACTAGAAGAAAGGCTTTTGTAGTAGAAGATGACAACGAGGTGGTAACTACTACAACAATTGAGGTCGCTGAAGTCACTACAATAATTATAAAGATGAAGACAATCAACTCTTACATGTCAGTTGATATACTAATAGGCACATTGCAAGCTCATGAGTAATGCATGAATGAGAAGTGCATTGAGAAACAAGTAAAGCAAGTACTCCAAAGTTAGGCTTTTATGAAAGGCAAGTAAAGTGATTAATCAAATTAGAATCAAGGTTCCTTTTATAGTAGAAGACAACAACAAGATGGTAATTACTACAACAATTGAGGTCGTTGAAGTTACTACACTAATTATAAAGATGAAGACAATCAATATAATGACCAAAGGAGATTAGATTAAAGTTGAGGCTAAGGTCAAGGAAAAGGTTATGGTAGAGGAAGGTATGACAAATCTAATTTTGAGTGTTACTTATGTCATAAGTGTGAACATTATGCTAATGAGTGCAAGTTTAAGGAGAATAATCAAATAACTTATTGTACATAAGAAAGAGATGCAAATGATGGAAATCAAGCCATCATGATGGTTATTACAACTACCAAAATGCTAAATTACAATACATGGTTCCTTGATACCAGGTGAACCAATCATATGTGCTAAAAGAAAGAGCTCTTTATTGATCTTAATGAATTAATATACTTTATAGTCAAGTTTGTTGATAATAGTAGTATTCCAATGATGGGAAAGGAGCAAGTTCTCATCAAGTTAATGAATAAAGATCATAATTACATCTCAAATGTATTTGATATGTTAGACATAAAGAGTAACTATTTGCCCTAAAATCCACCACAAGTGTTTACGACGTTCAAGTAGTGAAGTGGACGTGAGTCCAAGTATCAATCCCACAAGGAGGAAACTTAATTACTAAATTATGCAAATTTCCTATACTATCTAGATAAATCGAATGAAAAGTGAGTAATCTAACTACAAAATTAAAAGCCAATTATAAATGTAAACTAAAAATCAATAAATAAGGTTTCTAAGACTCAAATTTCAGCAACTAAATACCAATAACAAGTTTAACATTAGGATGTTGTAATTAAAACTTGTTAACAACAATGACTAAATTCCCTTATGTATATAATAATCTCTTTTAAGACTCAACAACCATACTCATATTAATCTTATATCTACTTCAGTGATTATAAAAGTTAACATGAGTTAATTAAAATTTGTGAAATTCTTAATAGTGATCACAAAGATGTGTATTTATTTCTAAATTATATAACTCAGATTTAATACTTTGACAAATTAGTATTAAACTTTCACTTTAATCCAAGGTTTGTAACTTTAGTTATGGCCCAAAAATCAAATAATATCCAAGCTACTAGAATAGGAATTCTTGCCTAAGTATGAGATGCTTTCTAATTCATATCCTTTATCTCCTTAAGCCTATTTGAAGCCCAATTCGCCACTTAAACTTGCAAAATAACAAATACTAGATAAATGCAATTAAAACTCAAAATATTAAGATTAATTAACCTAAAAGCAAGGATAAATACTTAAATTGTGACATAAAATGTGTGAAATTTTTCCACACATAGAATAAAGAACTAGAACTTTTATTAGATGATATTTATTAGCATGCATTAAATAAGGAATAATAGCTAACATATCCTTTTATTCCAAAGTTTATAGACTTTTTATATGTAATTAAAAATAACTATGCATTATTTTGTCCTTATGAGGTTGTAGGATTTTATTTAAAAGAAAATATGTATCTTCATACCACTATTAAGGATGATTATTATCATCAAAAAATTTTAATTAAGACAGAATTAGTGCTTATTAAGCTTATTGAATAAGGAGCAAGTTATGAAGGAGCTAAAGATTAGGCTTATGCCAAATTTAAAATCAAAAACATTATTCATTCAAACAAATAGCAAGGTAATTTCTTAGGATATAGAGAATTAAAAGAATGGTAGAAAGTTAAAACTTTCAATAACTTTGACTATATAGAAGCTTAGGGAAAAGTATTCTTTTGTGAAAACCAACAAAAAGAAATTTATTTGATTTATTCAGATCCACTTCCCACATAGTACGATGAAATTTTCTAATTGATTTAAGACTTATTTTGTTAAATGGGGATTACACTTAATCACAATGCCATTAAAAGTTAAATTTGTTTATAAATAGTTTTGTGAGAAAAATATTGATATTAAAGAAAAAATATTAACTTTTGCCACCTGATACCATGTTCCTTAAATTGTCAAATGGGACTATCATATTATGACTATGTAGGTTAATATCGTAAGAGAAAGTATTTCACATTTGCCTTAATTGGTGCAAAGAATTAGCACTTACTAATGGGAAAGGTTTGAGTTTTTTAAAGATGGATAATATATGGTAAAAGGAATAATAAATCTTAGCATTAGTAGCATTAAACCTACTCCATTAACCTTGAAGAAACCAAAGCAATTGCTTAAAACCATGATGGAATCAATCACAAAAAAAAAAGCTTCTAGAGATGATAAATACATTTTTGCAATCTAACAAGAATTTGTTAAAAAATAATCAATCAAGGGAAACAAATCTGCGTGATGATATTATGCAAGATTTTTAAGATCTGTATAAACTCTTAAAGACAAAACAACTTTTTTAAAGTTATTTTATAAAAGTTGTTTTTATTAAAGCCACATTCTTAAAATTACTTTATCAAAATGATGATTATTAGACTATGATGCAAGTAAGGACATCATTGAACTTGTCACTTATGCTAGGCTCTATCTATAGCTAAGTCCTTCTAAAAGGAAAAGAGACACCTTTTGAGCCTATAATTCAATAAAAGCTCTTTCTCTTTCTCACTCTCCCTCTGAAAGTCCATTATCTCTAATCTTTCTATTGTCTTAATAATTTTGTATTTGGTTTTATTGCTAATTTTGTATTTGGTATTATTTATGTTCCTTTTTATGGTGTGTTCAATAGGGATGGGGCCTTAATAGAAATAATCAACGAGGAACATTCCTTTAATTAAAAGTTTGTAAGGTGCAATAATGCATTCTAAGTAAATAGTTAAAATGGATACCTTTGACAATATAGAGGTGAGATGCTAGAGTTATTGATGATTCTCAATGTGTAGTTCACTTAATACCTAATGGTTCATGAACTAGGAGTTTTTTCCTTTACTATCGGAAGTTGGAGCCTTATGTATGTCAAGATTTCCTTTCTTGAATGATATATTCCAAAGGTTATTATTGTCCAACATTGTATGCCTTATGTAGTATATGCTTGGATAGTGCAACATTTTCTAGTATTGGAAATGATGTTGAATCAATAAATTCTTTACTTTAGGAGGGGATCTATTGTTTTGTGTGGAGAATCTCTCTTTCTCCATGAAAGTGCACACGCACACACATTGATGGTGCTCTACAATTGTAGTATACAGTGGTTACTTCTTATTAATCCCAAGCCTAATGTTTTAAACAAAGTGATCTTTTCCACTTTGTCATGTTTATCAGTGTCTATAATTTGGAATCTAATCTCACAAATCATCTCTATGGAAACATAGAAGAATAATTTCTTTCTTTGTTTTTTTTTCTTCTTTTTACAATAGAAAAAAAGAACTAGCAATACAAAACTAAAATATTAATCATGAATTGCATCAAATGTGCAATTGAAGAAAGTTAACTGTCATGACTAAGCACTCCTTTAGAGTTAGAGACAATAAGTAACTAAATTTATATGGGGCGTATAACTTAAACTAATATAAGGAATTATTGTCATAAGATATGACAATTATATGTGCTAATTGGTTACTATATATTTTAATTTTTTTATCTACGTTATTTAAAAAAGAAAAAACACATTCTCTATTTTTAATTCATTACATGTTTATTATATTTTAAAAATAAATCTGAAAGAAATATACTTTGTAAAGATAGTGTAATAAAATCATAATTGTGAAATATCTAATGCATGAATGTATTATTTCTAAATATTTGTTATCAAAACACAATTAAGATTAGCTATTTATATACTTGTAAGATTAACACATATTATGTATTGTTTTTGTATAAAGAAAGAAATCAAGCTTAGAAACTAATGTATATCGATGTTCAAGAAGACGTGTGTGCATTGTTTGAAGAACAATTTCACTTAATTGACCTACTAAGAAAATTCCTAAATAGAATATTACTTGTATGTAAAATTGCTCATAAAATAGCTTTGAAAGTTATGATTTGGTTAAATTATCAAAATATTTCAAGTAAAAATTGTCATGGCTTACTCTTATTTTAAGGTTCCCTTATTTATGGATTATTTATAGAAGTGAACATTAGATATAAGATTAACTATATACATATAGTTGAGTAATCAATAAATTAACTTTAATGTAATTAGGGAGAATGTTATATTGTTCTTTATTAATATTGATTCAAGTTACCCATAGATACACTGAGATGAGAATTTATAAGAAATTATAAATTTTGTCCAAATCAATGACTTAGAAGAAAACTTTAAAACAATTGGAAAATAAAGAGAGTAGACATTAATATTATATTTGTAATTGAAATATTTTGATAATAATATAATTAAATTGTAATTATAGATAGTCAGTCAAACAATTTTGATATTTATACTATTTGAGTAGTTAGGATATATTAATAGATGTCAATTTTGTTTTATTAATATAAATTGATTATTTTGAAATTTATTAATAAATTAAATAAGTTCACTTGTAATCTTTTAATAATATAATTTATATTCATTACTTAGGGGCATCTTTGGTTACTTGTTATTGATTATTTTTGCTGTCTGTTACTCTGCTGATTCTATTACTGATGAATTGAATAAAATTATAGTATTTAGATAGATCAAAATTATCTATTGTTATTAAATAATAAAGTGACATTTTGAACATGCAGTTTCCCTTTTATTAAAAGAAATAGTTCCTTGTTTTTTTTTGGCATGTTTGCTTTGTACTCATTCTCATGTGATAAAAATAAAAATTTGGTTGTTCATGTTTGTATTTGCTATCTAGTAACACAATAAGTGTTGTGTCTCAACTTATTAGCGTGTACATAACATAAATAAATTAGATGTTGCAAATTAATAATGTTCAATTCTACCATTAAAAAAATCTAATTGTACTTTTCCGCATTCATTAAACTAGCATCAATTTCATAACATAGAACATTTGTTTAAGTTGTCATGTACTCTTGATGACTTTCAGTACATTGAGAGAAAAATAGTTAAAAAAATTTAATGAAGGCATCACAAAAAGGTTGAACCAAGTTAAAAATCCCAAAAGGGAAATTAAGGGAAAAACAGAGTGGAATAGCTAAGAATATATAAAAAATCAATTAGTGATGAAATGAGAATTTTGCCTAAAGGATTTTTGAGAGTTTTTATCATACGTAGATAGTTTTTCTTCCTTTTTTTTTTTCCCCTCCTTTTAATTTGGTAGCAAGCTTTGTCGGTCTAATGTTCGAAATTGAAGGCTTTAAATTCAGGTACACTGCAAGAGCATTAGTGAGGCCGATGGGCGGTAAGTTTGAGAGACTCATGCAAGTCTTTGTATTATTGAACTGTATATATATACAGAAAGAAAAAATAATAATGAAAACAGCATTCAAAAATTTATGTAAGTGTTATATGACAACCAAAAGAGATTCAAATAAGGTAGACGTATCAAGTGCGGCTTGCACGTTATTGAAGTACGAGCGTTCATCAGCTAGAAAAAAAGAAAAAAAAAAAAAAAAGAGGTGAAAGTATTAGAGTTACGAAGAGGCCCATCTAGTTATTTGGTGACTTAAAAATTCTCCAACTGTTGAAGCCAACTATTAGAGCTCAGGATGAAATGCAGGAATTAAACAGCACCTAGACATCCAAATTGTTCCTCCCACACCTCGTACCAAGTGGAAATTCTTACAATGAGTAGTAATTGCACGGCACTGGAGCCCAATTGCAGAGTCTTCTCCGTTTCACAATGGGGTAAGGTGACCCCATGTCTGCAGCAGAATGCGCCACAATTACGATAGAGCAGAGCCACCTTATGTCCTTGATTTCTTCTTAAGGTTTCGAAAGTTTTATTTGTATTAAAATTGAATATTTCTTGTATTATTATTTTTCCCCATATGGCATTAGAGCTCATTGATCTGGTATTCAAGTCATGATATCCCACAAATCTTTGTCGAAACAGCCAAAGTTTATGAAGAACCAACATAATCAAAGGTTAATTTTACAGCATTTCATTGGTGTCGCCAACTTATCTGCACTTTTATCAGTTATGGCAGTTGTGAAGTAAATTTTGGTGATAATATACCAGGTGACTGCCAAGGAATGTAATTCATTCTAGTTCTATTCGATCTCCTCTATTGCTTAGGCTGTGAAGGGAATTCGCTAGAAAAGCAAAGTTCAATAAATCCAGAATAATTTGCAGCCGTAATTGATTGACTTTAGAATGTAAATTTCTTCTTTCCCATTCTGGGGCCCTCGGTGGGAGGGAGGAGGGCCTTAAACTTGATCCGCTTTAAAGCTGGTATTGTTAATTTCTTGGAAGTAAGATTGGATCATTTGCTTATTAGCCACAGGCTTTTTTTTTCTTAGAACTTTACTACCATTGAAGTATTCAAGGTAATGCTTGTCAGTTGCATATTCCTAGTTTTTGGCCTGCCAACCAACTCAAATCCCCTTTGACACATTTACAGATGATTTTTAGTAAGAGCTGAAGAAACACATGAATTAAGGCTCCAGATGAATGCAAGATAAGAAGTAATTGATGCTATTCATAACTAAAATCCAGGATGTCCTCATAACAATAGCCACCAGCCAAATGGAAAAAGTCCAACAACATCAGCAATCCTCAGCGTAAAAAGGACAAATAGGGCTGATCGTTTATTATTTACTATTTGCTAATAGTACTCTTATTACTCAATAAAACTCGATTTTCAGTATGCATGGACAGGTGGTGGGGCCATGTAGTGTGGATTAGGTGGCTTCTTCTCCGGAGTTGGCGGCTTCTTCTCCGGAGTTGGCGGCTTCACTTGTGGAATTGGAGGAGGCGTCAGTTTCCTGGGTGGCTTGTGATGAGGTCCTTCACCTCCCTCCGCTGGAGGGTGTGCCCGAAAATGACCAAATGGAGGTAATGAATTGTGTTTTGGTGGTAAAACTCCTGCTTTGGGTGGCAGAGTTGGTGGTCTCTGCTCTGGTTCTAACTTAGGTACCATAGGAGGCTCAGCTGGGGCCAATGGATTTTGCTATAGCTCTGGCTTTTCTTTCCTGGGATGTTTATTAACTGGGGTTGGTGGCTCATGTTCTGGGACTGGCATCTTTCCACGGTGTGGGGGTTTGTGAGCTGGCATTGGTGGCCTAGGAAAATGGGCATGTGGCCCTTGCTCTGGAGCAGGCCTGGGACTATAAGCTGGTGGGGTATGCTCATAATGGGGAAGCTTGCGGGGATCAGCCAAGGAGAGCTCACTGGTGAGAGCCACCAAGGAAATAAGCAACACTAGCAAGTATGTGTTAGACATCTTTGGGTTCTGATGATCCAGAACTTGCAGAATCCTTCCCATTTTATTGTGGTAATTTGGGGCCCACATTGACATTGGATGCATCGACATTCAAAATGTCGTTAATTTTGTTTCACTTCAGGCAGTTTGTGTAAATAAGTCAAAGTAAAGTTTGGTTATGTTAGGCTATAATCTGAAAATCTTCTATTAAAAATTTGCAAAATTAGCCAAGAAACAGGATCACAGACTAGAAAGAAGCTCTGAGAAGCAAGGCTCATTGTTCTCAATGTATGTGGAAACAATCTGGGTCTCTTCAGTTGAAAATTTGGAAAATTAACCAAGAAACAGGATTGCATAATGGAGAGAAGCTCTGAAAAGCAAGGTTCATTTTTCTCCGTGTATGGACACGCTAAATCTGATTTGAAGCGGCTGTCTAATTTTGATACTTGAATAACTTGTATGTTTCAACATAAAGAAAGCTGTATCAGCTGCTTAATTTCAACCATCCTGAGCGTACCAATGCATGCTTTTAGGCAAACTGAGCCAGGAAGTTAAGAAAATCAGGTTAAGCAAATGGGTACAAAACATCTAATTACAGTTCACCTTACTCTTCTTGAAATTTGACCAAGGATTTCTTGAATCAATATTTGTTGACAATAGTGGAACATTCTCTCATGTTTACTCTAGAGTAATGAATCCTTTATGAATTACTCAATAATCTCCATACATTTCATATCATACCTAATGCAAGACATCACAAGTGATCCTTGATTAGGACAACTCTTAGGATAAATCAAAGTATAATAGCTCTTATATTAGACACCTTAGTGATCTCAAATTTAAAGATCACTTACATGTCTGTTGTGTGACCAATTCCATATACACATGAGTAACACTCCATTTGAGAATTCTCATAATGGGTTAATTTAGTGAACTTATTCATCCAATAAGCACCTACATGTTTATTCAACCATTCTTATATTTTGGTCTATAAGATCAAGTACTTTCTTTATAAGAAAGAAACATAACATGTTTTGGTATCAAGATTCTATTAATATCCAATCTTGTTGTGTATTGACTAGAAATATGTAAGAATAATATTTTGATATAATAGGTATTTCATGATTATGAGTAAATCACAATTACCTTTGCAAAGTATATTAATTCTAAAGATTTTTTCTTTAAAGTTTATTGATATTAATATCACATATATAAATAATATTAAAGATAAAATATGTTTCTATTAATAAATTGAATGTATGAATATATAATATATGTAAAAATAGTAACCAATCCATTGGCTATTAGAGCACACACTAATAATCTCTCACTTGCACTATAGCCAATTGTTTATATATGTAATAACATAACATCCTATGTAACGATCATGTTCTTATTAGGACAATAGTTTGCTAAAAGGACCTACCAAATTCTTTTTAGTGGACAATCACTCTAACATTATATCTTTTCTCTTAACAATTTCTTAATGAGGAGGAATTGCCTAATTACACTGCTTCCTTTGCTTATGTAATGGCTTCATGGTTGTCACAATACACCATTAATGCATTAATAATGCTAAGATCACTCCAAGTTGACTAATAAGCTTCTTAATCCAAATTGTCTCCTTTTCTCCTTTGAATGTAGCAATGTACTTAGGTTATATCATATAATCTATAGTTATTCCAATATTAAAAGTAAAGATGTAACTAGACAATGACTTGCTATCATCCTTATTAGAATGCAAACTTGTATCTAAATATCTTTAAACCATGAATTCATCTCTTCCATAGATTAGAAAAGTATCCTTAGTTCTTCTTAAGTAACAAAGGATGTTTTTTACTGTTATCTTGTGAAGCTCACTTAGGTTAGCTTGGTATTTGCTCATTATTCTTAATGTATAAGAAACATTTGGTCTCCTATATAGCATCATATACGTATTGGATCATACAGTTGATGCATAAGATATTTTTTTTATATATAAAAATATGGTATTTATATTATTATATGTACTTCTTGAGAATTGTTGTGTGACATTTTTTAGATTAATAAAATTACAAGTGTTTGTATTATTGTCGAACCTTAGTATCAAAGTACATAAGCCTCGTTGGAGTAGTCATAAAAGTCACTAGAGCTATTGTATGCCTCTGTCGTGGACCACCACGTGTCATTAGAAGTTATTGTTTATCTTGCTAGAAGTTGTCTCTTCTACTACTGAATGTCGATAAGTCTACTTTTGGTTTCTATGTGTCATAAAATTGCCTAAAAAGTGGTAAATTTAAAAAAATCAAAAGGATTCACCACTACTCTTTATAACCAATTATGCCATTATTGCTAGTCAAAAATTGATGAACTCCACTTAGAGGCCACTAATTTATAACCCTACACCATTGATGTGCTAATTAAATATTAAGAAATTGATGACCTTGCTAACCTCTCCTCTTACTATATCTGTAAATGCTAGACTTTACTCTTCTACTGTTCGTGCTCTTTTCATCATTCGCCATTTGTTCCTTTTACCGTACTAAAAATATGGTATTACCACTAACTATGTTCGGTCATCTCTTTTATGGCTAATAAACGATTTTGATAAGGGTATGAAGTCAAGAGGCCCAAGGAGGAAAAAAGAGAAAAAACAAAAAAAAAGCTTAGAAAGGTATTAGAGTTATTGAAATGAAAAAAAAATGGCAAATTAGAGTTATGGATTTGATTGTGATGAATTTCAACATGAACAACATGATCTTAGTTTTAGTTTATATTTTAGGTCAAAAAAGGTATAATTAATGGTGTGTCTAGATGAAAGGTTATTCTATTACAATGAATTGTTGAGTATTGTGGAGAATATAGCTACAAAAGTTGTAATGGAGCTAAATGATGAAATTTTTAGGAAGATTGCAAAGACAACCTTACCAAAGTATACATAAGATATCTTAACAACGTCATTCTAAAGTGTAGACAAAGTTAGAAGGGTGAAACTCCAAACTTTATGATGTCTAGCTTGAGCTTTTGTAGACGAAAGCCTCAAAAACTATTTTAATTTATATAAGTAGAATTCTTGCCTTAACAAGTCAATGAGAATTTATAGAGAGGAGTTAAATGATCAGGTGAAAGTTGAAAACATATTATAGGCACTCACATTGGGATACAAGAATATTATGGTTGCAATAGAAAAGGCACATGATTTGTCCTAGATTTTAGTTGATATGCTAAGAGGCATGTTACGAGCTCATGAATAACGCATGAATAAGAAGTGCATTAAGAAACTAGTAGAGCAAGCACTTCAAAGTTAGGCTCTTACCAAAGGCAAGTAAAGTGATTAATCAAACCAAAAGTAAGGTTCCTTTCATAGTAAAAGATGACAATAAGGTGGTAACTACTACAACAATTGAGGTTTTTGAAGTCACTACAATAATTATAGAGATAGAGACAATCAATATAATGACCAAAGGTGATTAGATTAGACTTATGGAGATTAAGGTTAAGGTTAAGAAAAAGGAAGGTATGACAAATCTAATATTAAGTGTTACTCATGGCACAAGTGTGACTATTATACTAGTAAGTACAAGTCGAAGGAGAATAATCAAATAACTTATTGTACACATGAAGGAGATGCAGATGATGGAAATAAAGCCATCATGATGGTTATTATAGTTACCAAAATGCTAAATTATAATACATGGTTTCTTAATACTAAGTGAACCAATCCTATGTGCAAAAAAAAAGAGCTTTTTATTGATCTTAATGAGTTAATCTACATTAAAGTTAAGTTTGTTGATAATAGCAATGTTTTAGTGATGGGAAAGGAGCAAATTCTCATCAAGTTAATGAATAAAGATCATAATTATATCTTAAATGTATTTGATGTGTTAGACATAAAGAGTAACTAGTTGCCCTAAAATCCTTAAATGTATGGGATGTTCAAGTAGTGAAGTGGACATGAGTCCAAGTATCAATCCCACAAGGAGGAAACTCAATTACCAAATTATGCAAATTTCCTATACTATCTAGATAAATCAAATGAAAAGAGAGTTATTTAACTACAAAATTAAAAGCCAATTCTAAATGTAAACTAAAAATCAATAAATAAGGTTTCTAAGACTTAAATTTCATCAACTAAATACCAATAACATGTGTAACATTAGGATGTTGTAATTAAAACTTGTTAACAACAATGATTGAATTCCCTTATGTATATAATAATCTTTTTCAAGACTCAACAACTACACTCGTATTAATCTTTTCTCTACTTTTGTGATTATAGAAGTTAACACAAGTTGATTAAAATTTGTGAAACTATTAATAGTGATCACAAAGATATGTATTTATTTATAAATTATACAATCTATATTTAATGCTTTTACAAATTACTATTAAACTTTCACTTCTACTTAATTGTTTGATACATTAAACATGCAAATAATGGCTAGTTACTAACATATATGAAGATCAAAAGTATCAAATTGAATTAACTAAGAACATTTAAAACAACCAAAATATCAATTTGTTAACAAAATTTAATGTCTAAATCCTTACCCTAGAATGAAAGATCTAGCCACTTCTATTCATTAAAACACATGAATAAATAACAAATGTCTAAACGTCCTAAAAATAAATTGGTAAATAGTGAAGAAGAAAGGAAGAAAGTAAGAAGATCAGAAGTCTTTGAGTCTTGCATGTTTGTCTCTTATCTATGCTGCTTTCAAGCCCTATAGTTGTTATTTAGTCCTTCCCTTCTCCATGACTTAGAACCCTAATCTTTATGATATTTTCCTTTTTAAAAAAATATTTCTCAAAACCCTAAATTTGTAAGTAAATATGCCTCACAAAATCAACTTTAATCCTTATTTTTTAAGACTCTTAATTTTATATAGATTAATGTCTAAATGCACATTATTGACTTACAGCCAATTTTTTAAATATTAAAACAAAATAATTTCAAATTGGGCTCTTTTTTAAAGTTGTAGTCCTATGTCTTAACTTTTTAGAAAGTTAAAAAACATTCTAATATAAGGTTCATAACTTTAGTTATGGCCCAAAAATTGAATAATGTCTAAGCTACTAGAATAGAAATTCTTGCCTAAATATAAGATGCTTTCTAATCCATATCCTTTATCTCCTTAAACCTATTTGAAGCCTAATTGTCCATTTACACTTGCAAAATAACAAATACTAGATAAATGCAATTAAAACCCAAAACATTAAGACTAATTAACCTAAGAGCTAGGAAAAACATTTAAATTGTGACATAAAATGTGTGGAATAATTCCACACATAAGTAATCTACTCAACTTAGACCAATTTCTTGGAAAGGTATATAACATGCAATTACATGATAATTGTCTCTCAATTCTTGATAGGAAATGTGCACTTATTTTCATATCCCCTTTAATGATGAATCAAATATTTCAAGTTGATAATGCCATTGATGTTTATACTTATCTTAACGTTGTTATAAAAGATAAGTCTTGGTTATGACATCTTTGTTTTGGTCATTTGAATTTTTGTAGCTTGAAGCTATTTTCATAAAAAAGCATCATAACAAACTTGCCTAGGATACATCATCTTAATGAGATTTGTGAAGCTTGTATTATGGTAAAAACAAAGTAGATAATCTTTTGTAATCGGGAATCAACATGCAAGGAAACCACTCTAATTTGTCCACTATGATATTTGTGGCCTAATGACTATTCCATCAAATGATAACAATAGTTATTTTCTTACTTTCAATGGTGATTTTACAAGGAAGACATGACCTTATTATGTGCAACAAATTTTAAGTGTTTGATTGTTTTAAGAAGTTTAAGGTTTATGTTGAAAAACAAAGTGGGTATTTTATTAAAATTTTGTAAACTAATAGAGATGATGAGTATATTTCTAATTAGTTCGAGTTTTGTGAAACACAAGCAATAAAGTATGAAGTCACAATTTCTTACACCCCACAACATAATGGAGTTGTTAAAAGGAAGAACATATCAACTAAGAATATTGTAAGAAGCTTGCTAAAAACCAATAAAATACCTAATCTCTTTTGGGTAGAAGTTGTTTTGTATTACGTTTACGTTTAGTTGGTAAATAGATCTCTAACAATAAGTATTTAGCATGTCACTCCTCAAGAAGCATGAAGTAGTTTTAAGCCTGGTGTTAGCACCTCAAATTGTTTGGTTTTATTGCTTGTGCTTACATTCTAATAAAGATAAGGACAAAGTTAGATGATCAAGAAGTGAAGATAATCTTTCTTGACTACAAAAGAAAAAAAAAGATATAAGTTGTTTAATCTTGTTAAAAAGAAAATGATTATAAGCTAATTTTAAATGTAAATTGAAAATCAATAAAGAAGGTTTCTAAAATTTGAATTTCATTAACTAAATACCAATAACAAACTTAATATCAAGTTGTTGGAATTAAATTTTTTAACTATAATGATTAAATTCCCTAATGTATATCTCTTTCACGACTTAATTATATTCATAGGAATCCTATATCTACTTTCATGATTATAGAAGTTAACATAAGTTTATTAAAAATTGTAAAATTGTTAATAGTGATCATAAAGATGTGTATTTATTTCTTAACTATACAACTTACGTTTAATGCTTTTACAAACTAGTATTAAATTTCCACTTTCGCTTTGTTGTTTAATACCTTAAACATGCAAATAATTATTAGTTACAAACACAAATGTAAATCAAAAGTATTAAATTGAATTAAGTAAGAACATTCAAAATAATCAAATTTTAGAAAAGGTTGTTAAGCCTATTAAGCAATAAGCTAGATAACTAATAGAAGTTATTGAATATAAAGATGACAATGTGGAAATAAGATTTTCAAATACTATATTAGTAAGATTACACTTTAAAAAAAAAAAATTATGCCTAGATATTCTACTTCCTCTATTCCTCTTATGGAATATAAAGAAGTTAAAAGATCTAGAGAACAAGTCAATCAATTTTCCTTTATCTACCTTGGCTTTTATGGTTAATAAACCTATAGAAAATACTACTTTTAGACCTCAATCCTCTTCCTTATCTAATATGAGATATAAGGATGAGGACATAAGTACTTATGTTTTCTCAATCCTTTTTAAAATGGAAGAAAAGGTTATGGAATTATTTTATTCTCCATAAAATGAAATAAAGAGAAAATGGTTTTATATGGCATTTTCTGAAACTCAACAAGAAGTCTAGTATAAATGCCATTAAACATATGTTAAAGAATTAAGAGCTTTTGATTTATTTGACTATATCAAGAAGGTTTATAAACTACAAAAGAAATGTTTTTTGAAGTTTCATATTAAAGAAGAATGTATGGTCTTTGAAAACACTTGTCAAGAATATATAACAAAAAATGGTAAAAGGGTTAATAGTATTCACCCTTCTACATTAAATCTGTTAGGTAAACTGAAAAAAGGAGAGGTTACAGGCTCACCATATAAAGCAGAAACTATAATAAATGTTGTTATACAATAAGGGAACTATATAAATTTTTATCTTCAAATGATGATAAAACAATTGATTTGTATTGAAGAAAAGAAGTTAAAAATATAATTTCTAAACAAATTTTTACTAGGTGGCAAGGAATATTATCTACTTTTGATTTTGACATTGAATTTATAAAAGGAACTTCCAATTCTCTTCCAAATTTACTAACTCAAGAATTTTGGCAAAGGAACAATTCATTAGTTAAAGGCCCATTATACAAGGGTCTATGTTCCTAGCAAAAATGGTCATTCCATCTACTTAAGATACAATTAGTTCTTCAAGTTAGAATAAAGAAGTAGACCCTTTATCAAATGATGTTTATGAGTGTGCAGTAAATAAGAAACAATAATTAACATATCCTTTTATTTAAAGTTTATAAAATTTTTATATGTAATTAAAAATAACTAAGCACTACTTTGTCCTTATGAGGTTATAGGATTTTATTTAAAAGATAATATGTATCTTCATACCACTATTAAGGATTATTACAATCATCAAAAAATTTTAATTGAGATACAATTAATGCTTATTAAGCCCAATGAATGATGAGCAAGTTATGGAGGAGCTTGAGATTGGGTTTATGTTAAATTTAAAATCAAAAACATTATTCATCCAAATAAATGGCTAGGTGACTTCCTAGCATAGTGAGAATTAAAAGAATGGTAAAAATTAAAACTTTCAACCACTTTGACTATATAGAAACTTGGGGAAGAGTATTGTTTTGTGAAAAAGGACAAAAGAAATTTAGTTGATTTATTTAGATTCATATCCCACATAATATGATGAAATTTTCTAATTGATTTAGGACCTATTTTGTTAAATAGGCATTACACTCAATCATAATGTGATTAAAAGTTAAAACTATTTATAAATAGTTTTGTGAGAAAAATATTGATATTAAAGCAAAACATATTAAATTTTGCCTTTTGGTACTATGTTCCTAGAATTGTCAAATGGGACTATCATATTATGACTAAATAGGTTAATATCATAAAAAAAAATATTTCACATATGCCTTAATTGGTGCAAAGAATTAGCACTCATTAATTGGAAAGGTTTGAGGTTTTTAAAGTTGGAGTATATATGGTAAAAGGAATGAAAAATCGTGGTAGTAGTAACACTAAACCTACTCCACCAACCTTAAAGACACCAAAGCAATTGCTTAAAACTCTAATGGAATTAGTCACTAAAAAAAAGCTTTTAAAGATGATGAACATTATTGCAATCTAACAAGAATTTGCTAGAAAATAGTCAATCAAGAGAAAGAAATATGTGATGATATTATGCAAGATTCTCAAGATTTGTGTAAACTCTAAAAGACAAAACAACTTTTTTAATGTTATTTTATAAAAGTTGTTTTATTAAAGCCACTTTCGTAAAATAACTTTATCAAAATGCCGATTATTGGACTATGATGCAAGTCAGGACATCGTTGAACTTTTCACTTATGCTAGGCTCTGTCTATAACTAAGGCCTTCTAGAAAGAAGAGAGACACCCTTTAAGCCCATAATTCAATGAAAGCTCTTTCTCTTTCTTGCTCTCCCTTTGAAAGTCCACTCTCTCTAATCTTTTTATTGTCTTAATAATTTTGTATTTGGTTTTATTGCTAATTTTGTATTTGTTGTTCATTTATGTTCCTTTTTATGGTGTGTACAGTAGGGAAGGGGCCTCAACAAAAATAATTGCACAAACAAGTAACATTCCTTTTATCAAAAGTTTGCAAGGTTCAATCAAACATTCTGAGTAAGCAATTGAAATGGATGCCTGTGACAGTATTAAGGTGAGATGCTGGAGGTATTGATTATTCTCAATGTGTAGTTCACTTGATACCTAATGGTTTGTGAACTAGGAGTTTTTTCCTTTTACTATTGGAAGTTGGAGCCTTATTTATGTCAAGATTTCCTTTCATGAATGATATATTCCAAAGGTTATTTTTGTCCAACATAGAATATGCTTAGATAGTGCAACATTTTCCATTATTGGAAATGATGTTGAATCAGTAGATTCTTTACTCTAGGAGGGGATCTACTGTTTTATGTGGAGAATCTCTTTCTCCACGAGAGCACACGCGTGCACACACATTAATGGTGCTCTACAATCGTAGTATATAGTGGTTACTTCTTGTTAGTCCCAAGCCTAATGTTCTAAACAAAGTAAGCTTTTCCACTTTTTATGTTTATTTGTGTCTATGATTTGAAATCCAATCCCACATATATCTCAGTGGAAACATAAAAGAATAATTTTTTTTCTTTGTTTTTTTTTTTCAATAGGAAAGAAGAACCAGCCATACAAAAGTAAAATATTAATCATGAATTGCATCAAAGGTACAATTGAAAAAGTTAACTGTCTTGACTTAGCACTCTTTAAAGTCAAAGGCAATAATTAATTGGATTTATATAAGGCATATAACTTAAACTTATATGGGGAATTGTTGTCATAAGACATGACAATAATATGTGCTAATTGGTTTACTATATATTTATTTTTTTATCTATGTTATTTAAAAAAACATATTTTTATTTTTAATTCATTACATGTTTAGACTATTTGAGTTGTCAAAATATATTAATAGATGTTACTCTTGATTTATTAATATAAATTGATTAATAATCAATTAAATAAGTTCACTTGTAATCTTTCATAATCTAATTTATATTTAATACTTAGGGCATGTTTGATTACTTGTTATTAATTATTATTGCTGTTTGTTATTGCTTATTACTATTATTGATGAATTGAATAAAATTATAGTATTTAGATTGATCAATATTGTCTATTGTTATTAAATAACAAAGTGACTATTTAGAACATGTAGTTTCTCTTTTATTAAAATAAATAGTTCTTTTTTTTTTGGTATTTTTGCTTTGTACTCGCTCTCTTGTGATAAAAATACAAAATTGGGGGTTCATATCTGTATTTGCTATCTAGTAACACAGTAAGTTTTGTGCCACAATTTATTAGCGTGTACATAACATAAATAAATTAGATGTGCAAATTAATAATGTTCAATTCAGCATCAAAAAATCTAATTGTCTAATTGTACTTTTTCGCATTCATTAAACTAGCATCAATTTCATAACATAGAAGGCATGCACTATTGATGACTTTCACTACATTGATTGAAAAATGGTTAAAAAATTTCATGAAGCATCACAAAAAGGTTGAACCATGCTAAAAATCCCAAAAGGGAAATAAAGAGAAAACAGAGTGAATAGCTAAGAATCTATAATAACCAGTTAGTGGTGCAATAAAATTTTGATTGAAGGACTTTTAAGAGTTTTTATCATACGTAGATTGTTTTTCTTCCTTTTTTTTTCTATTTTTAATTTGGAAGCGAGCTTTGTCGGTCTAGTGTTCGAAATTGAAGGATTTACGTATCAAGTGCAGCCTGTACATTATTGAAGTACAAGCGTAGATCACCAAGAAAAAAAAGAAAAAGAAAATAAAAGAGGTGGAAGTATAAGAGTTACGAAGATAACAGGGACTAGGACCTTCTAAAAGAGTTACGAAGAGGCCAATCTAGTTACTTGGCGACTTAAAATTCTCCAACTGTTGAAGCCAACCATTAGAGCTAGGGATCAAATGCAGGAATTAAACAGCACCTAGGCATCTATATGGTCCTCCCACTCCTCGTACTAAGTGGGAATTCTTACAATGAGTAGTAATTACACGGTGCTGGAGCCCAATTGCACAGAGTCTTCTCTGTTTCACAATGGGGTAAGGTGACCCCATGTCTGCAGCAGAATGCGCCACAATTATGATAGAGCAGAGGCCACCTTATGTCCTTAGTTTCTTCTTAAGGTTTCGAAAGTTTTATTTATGGCATTAGAGCTCATTGATTCTGGTAATTCACATCATGCAATCCACAAATCTTTGTCGAAACAACTGAAGTTTATGAAGAACCAACATAATCAAAGGTTAATTTTACAGCAGTTCATTGGCGTTGCCAACTTTATCTGCACTTTTATCAGTTACGGCAGTTGTGAAGTAAATTTTGGTGATAATGTACCAGGTGACTGCAATGGAAATGTAATTCATTCTAGCTCTATTCGATCTCCTCTATTGCTTAGGTTGCGAAGGGAATTCACTAGAAAAACAAAGTTCGATAAATCCAGAATAATTTGCAGCCATAATTGATTGACTTTAGAATGTAAATTTCTTCTTTCCAATTCTGAGGCCCCCGGGGAGGGAGGAGAGCCTTAAACTTCATTCGCTTTAAAGCTGGTATTGTTAATTTCTTGGAAAGTAAGATTGGATCATTTGCTTATTAGCCACAGGCTTTTTTTTTCTTAGAACTTTACTACCATTGAATATTCAGGGTAATGCTTGACAGTTGCATATTCCTAATTTTTGGCCTGCCAACCAACTCAAATTCCCTTTGACACATTTACAGATACGACTCTCTTTTATTTATTATTTATTATATTATTATTTATTATTTATTATACTATTATTTAGTTATTTAGTATTTGTTTTTTAATATTTATTTTTAGTATTTATTATATTTTTATTATTTTTATATTTTAATTTAATTTATTATAATTAATTGTTTATTGTTCCCATCAGTCAAATAAAACGGATCATTTATGTAGGAAGAAACGATCAAAGAATTTTATGAAGTTCATTATGCTGGTTATAAAATTGTTTCTTTTCATCTGAGATTTCATAGGAATTTTTAGTAAGAGTTGAAGAAACACATGAATAAAGGCTCTAGATGAATGCAAGATAAGAAGTAATTGATGCTATTCATAACTAAAATCCAGGATGTCCTCATAACAATAGCTACCAGCCAAATGGAAAAAGTCCAACAACATCAGCAATCCTCAGCGTAAAAGTACAAATAAGGCTGATCGTTTATTATTTACTATTTGCTAATAGTACTCTTATAACTCAATAAAACTCGATTTTCAGTATGCATGGACAGGTGGTGGGGCCATGTAGTGTGGATTAGGTGGCTTCTTCTCGGAGTTGGCGGCTTCACTTGTGGAATTGGAGGAGGCGTCAGTTTCCTGGGTGGCTTGTGATGAGGTCCTTCACCTCCCTCCACCGGAGGGTGTGCCGGAAAATGACCAAATGGAGGTAATGGCTTGTGTTTTGGTGGTAAAACTCCTGCTTTGGGTGGCAGAGTTGGTGGTCTCTGCTCTGGTTCTAACTTAGGTATCATAGGAGGCTCAGCTGGGGCAACGGATTGTGCCCTAGCTCTGGCTTTTCTTTCTTGGGATGTTTATGAACTGGGTTGGTGGCTCGTGTTCTGGGACTGGCATCTCTCCATGGTGTGGGGGTTTGTGAGCTGGCATCGGTGGCCTAGGAAAATGGGCATGTGGCCCTTGCTCTGGAGCAGGCATGGGACTATAAGCTGGTGGGATATGCTCATAATGGGGAAGCTTGTGGGGATCAGCCAAGGAGAGCTCAGTGGTGAGAGCCACCGAGGAAATAAGCAACACAAGCAAGTATGTGTTAGACATCTTTGGGTTCTGATGATCCAGAACTTGCAGAATCCATCCCATTTTATAGTGGGAATTTGGGGCCCGCATTGACATTGGGTGCATCGACTTTCAAAATGTCGTTAATTTTGTTTCACATCAGGCAACTTGTGTAAATAAGTCAAAGTAAAGTTTGGTTATGTTAGGCAATAATCTGAGAGTCTGCGGCTGAAAATTTGGAAAATTAGCCAAGAAACAGGATCGCAGAATAGAATGAAGCTCTGAGAAGCAAGGTTCATTTTTCTCCATGTTTGTGGAAACAATCTGAGTCTCTTCTATTAAAAATTTGCAAAATTAGCCAAGAAACAGGATCGCAGAATGGAAACAAGCTTTGAGAAGCCAGGCTCATTCTTCTCGATGTATGTGAAAACAATCTGAGTCTCTTCAGTTGAAAATTTGGAAAATTAGCCAAGAAACAGGATTGCATAATGGAGAGAAGCTCTGAAAAGCAAGGTTCATTTTTCTCCGTGTATGTTTCTGTTTGGACACGCTAAATCTGATTTGAAGTGGCTGTCTAATTTTGATACTTGAATAACTTGTATGCTTCAACATAAAGAAAGCTGTATCAGCTGCTTAATTTCAACCATCCTGAGCGTATCAATGCATGCTTTTAGGCAAACTGAGCCAGGAGGTTAAGAAAATCAGGTTAAGCAAATGGGTACAAAACATCTAATTACAGTTCACCTTACTCTTCTTGAAATTTGACCAAGGATTTCTTGAATCAATATTTGTTGACAAT
>JAIRCJ010000186.1:0-159187 GCA_020883675.1 Bruguiera gymnorhiza
GAAAGAGATGTTTTTGTCCTCAATCAACGTGGATAAGATGTGGGACGACCAATTTGCAGAGTCCTCCCGCAAATTAACAAGCTTGACTGTGGAGGCTTGCGGGAATCTCAATTATCTGTTTACATCATCGACGATGAAAATTCTTGCACAACTCCAAAAACTTGAGATACGTCGCTGCAACTTAATGGAAAATGTAATAGCTACAGAAGGGGAAATTATAGGCAAGGCCGCATTTCCTAATCTTGAATTCCTAAAGCTCGAAGGTCTTCCAAAGCTCAGCACATTCTGCAGCGGTGACTTAATAGAATTCTCCAACTTGAAAGAGCTTTGGATACAGGATTGTCATGAGTTAAAGGCATTTATCTCCGATTCTGTTGCAGTCAATACTGATCCAAGTTAGCTCTATTTGATGAGAAGGTGTGGTACTTGTCATAAACTTACATTATTTTCTGGCCACTATGAAACTGTCCATTTTTATGTTGGAGCAAGAATCATTAATTTGGTCCATAAACATATCAAATTGATCCTGATTTGGTCCCACAGTTAATTTTATTTCAAAATACCACTTCCCCTATATTCTCAAATATGTGTATTTTAATTCCAACGTAACAAAACAAAATGCATCTTTTTTTCCCTAAAAAGAACGCTAGAGAAAAGGGTCCATGCTAATTCTTTGCATTCTAAGTTTGGTTTCGCCGTTTGTGTCCAATTCAGTTTTGAGGTATTCTTAGACGCTTGTTTTCTACCTTTCTTACAGGTAGCATTCCCCAAATTGGAGGAATTGCGTGTTGTCGGTATGGATGGGTTAAAGATGATATGGCACACCGAACTTCACGAGTGTTCCTTTCGCAAACTGAAATCTATGATTGTAGAACGTGCCAACGAACTGCTGAATATTTTCCCATCCGCTATGCTGATGAGCAGGCTCCTCAATCTAGAGATTCTGGAGTTGGAAGATTGTGCATTACTAGAAGAGGTGTTTAACCTTCAAGTCCAAGGATTGAAAATTCCACAGCACAAGGATTGCCAGCTAGTCGATTGAGGACGTTGAGTATAGAAAACATGCCAAATTTGAAGCTCATCTGGAATAAGCATCCCCAAGACAGAGAAATCATCTCCTTCAACGATCTACGAGTGGTGAAGGCTTATGCATGCCCAAATCTGAAAAGCGTTTTTCCAGCCATCATTGCCAGGGGTCTTCTGCAGCTTGAATATGTCGGCATAGGCTTTTGTGAGATTGAGGAGATTGTTGAGAGAGATGAGGGGACAGAAGCAATTGCTAGGTTTGAATTTCCTAAATTGACCACTCTAAACCTTCGTTGTTTAGGGGAACTCAAGACACTCTACCCAGGGATGCATACTTGTGGATGGCCGATGTTGAAAACATTACATGTTTGGGATTGTCCCAACATTGAATTATTTACTTCAGAAAGTGGGAGTGTTCAGGAAAACTGCCGGCGAAGTCAATTGGATAATCACCTTCAACAGCCATTCTTTTCAGTTGAGAAGGTACGGCATAGACTCCAATTTATGGGTGTCCATCATCAACATGTTCTCCATAGAGTTGAACTGTTGTAATCAAGAAATCGTCTAAAAATACCCGTTGCCAATATTTGTGTTAAGCACAGCAATATTTGTGTTTGGTAAGAATTTTTCGTAGAAAAATTTATTTTCCTTCTCAACTTGCATTATTAAAATAAGTAATTATTTTGAGTTGACAATCCTAAAATAACAACATTTATTATGACTATAAGATGATTTTTCTATTTATTTGTTAAAATTATTTAATATTTTTATTTTTTTAAAATTAAAAAAAAAAGTTTAAACTTGATACAAATGACATTTGAAAATAAAATTGCATTAAAAGATTTGAAAAATTTGTCATTTTCTTTTTAAAAATATATTTTTATAAAGAGAAAAAATTTAAAATTTATGTTTTATGGTAAGAATATTTAAAATATAATAAAATGTTAGGTAAAAAGTAGTATTTAAATGTCAAAATATCATTAATTAATTATAACATACTTTTAAATTGTATCTATATTCGATTAATTACGTTAAATTTATTTTAAAATTTTACTAAAATTGACGTGGTATTTATAGTTAGTGGTGAAATCTTGTATTAACAAATAGCTTTTCATTTGGTTCAACATTGACCAAATTGAACAACTACAGTGCCGCTTCGTTTATTTATCCATTCTAAAATCCAATATTACAAAAGATTTGTGCTGCTTGATTATTGGCCTACAGGGCATTCCCTCCTTGGAAGAATTGGAATTGGGCAGTGAGGAGGCACGAATGATACGGGCTGCCCGAATTCCGGAACACTTTTTCTATGAAGTGAGGTTTCTCGGTCTGGATGGGTCTGACAAGAAGTCAGCGTCAATTTCCTTGGATCTCCTGCGAAGATTCCCCAATTTGGAAACACTCGAAATTTGCAATTACTATGGGCTCGAGGAGATGTTCTCCTGTGAAGGATCTGTCGGTGGGGAGAATCAAGGGAGTATTTGGAGAGGAGATTGCCAGCTGGAACCTACATTCGAACATATTGAGACTTTAGAACTATCGTTCTGTCACAGTTTGATTAGTTTGGCGCCTTCTATTGCATATTTCGGAAATCTGTCCCATCTGGACGTATGGTTTTGTAACGGTTTATTGAATCTGGTAACGTCCTCGACTGCCCAATGTATGAGGCATGTAACAACATTGAGCGTAGGTTGCTGCGATCTGGTGGAGGAAATAGTGGCAAGAGAGGAAGACGACAGAGAAGACCGGATCACCTGGGGCAATTTGAAAAGTTTGCGACTCGATCATTTGGGAAGCCTCACTTGCTTCTCCTCTGCATGTCACACCTTCCAATTTCCATCTTTGGAGGAGGTAATCGTAACAGAATGCCCCAAGATGAAGACTTTCTCGGGAGGAATCTCAATCACACCAAAGGTCAAGGGAGTAAAAGTGGGATGGGGAGATGACGAAGAGCGTTTGAAGGGCGATCTCAACTCCACCATACAAAAGTTGTGTGCGGATCTGGTTAGCGTCTATCACTGTATCCTATTTTGGCTACTAAATAGTGCTTATTGCCATATTTCTCTTTTCTTTCATCATATTTAATTTGATGAACAAGCCATAATATTTGACTTCTCTAGGTTGGATGACTTCATGGCATACGGTATCTGAAGCTCTCAGAGTTTCCTGAGTAAAAAGAAACATGGCATAAGCAAAATTTTCCAGCCAATGTCCTCTCCAAATTGCGGTCTCTGGTGGTGGACGAATGTGTATATAACTCCAATGCTGTCCCATCCAATTTATTACGGTCCTTGGAAAATTTGGCAGAGCTTGAGGTGAAAAATTGTGATTCAGTGGAAGAAGTACTTGATCTCACTCCGCCCAATGCCTCCGATGGGCAAACCAGGACACTGCCCAAGCTATACAAATTACAATAGATTGACCTACCAAGGTTGAAGCAAGTGTGGAAGGAGGAGCCTAAAGGTGTCTTTCAACTTAGAAGCCTTGAAGTGCCCAAAATACACAACTGTAGCACTTGGAGATACCTATTTACCCCAACCACATGCTTGGCCCTTGTGCATCTCCGGGAGCTAGAGGTAAAAAGCTGTCCTCTAATTGAGGAAATCATCACAAAGGGAGCAGCACCAGGGTCAACAGTTGATAACATCATGTTTCAGCACTTAAACTCTGTTTCTCTCGAGTGTTTGCCCAACTTGGCAAGCTTCTACTCTGTAAGTGGGACGGTTCAATGTGCTTCCTTAAGAAGCATCGCTATAATTGAGTGTTCAAGTACATTCTCATCTGTACATTTCAATGAATGCCTACCATTCAATACTAATGAGCTACACAACCAAAGGTCAGTCTTCTGCCGTGCATTTTTTTGGGTTTTCTCATCGTAATTGGTAGCATAAATGACTTGAGCTAAAGACACTTGGGAGACATAAACTCGGACCCAAAGAAAAAAAAAAGGTACAAAAAGAGTTCAGTCCAAGAGTCTTGACGAACTTAGAAGCTTAGGCTTCAGGGAGAACAAGCGGAGAGAGAGAGCACGTCAAGCTCTTATGAGAGGAAAATCATCTCCCAAAAGAGCAACTGGTGAAAATGCCGCAAGAGAGCTTTCAAAAGCAGCACAATAGCTCAAATTCATTGTTAGGACTAAATAATCCCCTACTTTATTTTGCTCTGATTGCATCCTTTAATCTTAGCAGGTGCTGTTCCCTAATTTGGACAAGCTGAAGTTGTCCTCTATCGGGGTGGAGAATATGTGGTGTGGCCAATTTGTAGATCAATCTTCCCGATTCAGCAGACTAACAAACTTGGCGGTGGAGGGTTGTGGGAATCTAAATTACTTGTTATTCCCATCTGCGGCCAAAAGTCTTTCACAACTCCAGAAACTTAAGATATGTGATTGCAAGTCAATGGATGAGGTTGTAGTTGCAGAGGGAGAAATGCTAAGGAAGATGTTGTTCCCTAGACTAGAATTCCTGCAGCTCAAAGGTCTTCCAAAGCTCCTCAGACTCTGCCTTGGTGAAGTAATCGAATTCCCCTGCTTGAAAGAACTGTGGATAGAGAATTGTCTGGAGTTAAAGACATTTATCTCCAATCATTTCACTTCCAGTACAGCAGCCATCTCAGCTTTCTTTGATGGAAAGGTCCTCTTTTTTATAGAGTAAACTTCCATTTATTCAATGGGCCTTCCCGAAAGTCACAGGATTCAAATTGGCAGTATGAAAGGCAGCTCATTTGTGCCAAAAGTTCTGTTTCCCTTAAAAACAGAGATAAAAAAAAAAAAAGGGTCCTAATATCTGCTTATGAAAATAAAATAAGTTGACTTTGATACCCTTACGTGTCTTGTCATATAAGCAATCAGAATGCCTCTCCCCTCCAGCCCTCTCTCACACCTGTATTACTGTTTGCTTTGGCATTGAGAAGGTCATTGACGTTAGAATACACATGGAGGTTGCTTTGGCTATGTTGAAGACGCTACAAGTGCTCAACCTGCATAGGCTGTAGATGATATGGCACAATGAACTGCACAAAGAGTCTTTCTGCAAACTGAAAAACTTGACCGTAAAGCATTGCAGAGAACTATCGAAAATTTTCCCGTCCATTATGCTGACAGATTCCAGGATCTAGAGCAATTGGATGTACGGGACTGTGACTCCCTGAAAGAGGTGTTCAATCTTCAAGTTCTGATGGATATAAAGGAGACACACAAAGAAATGGTCACTCAGTTGAGAACTGTGTATTTAGGAAATCTACCAAATTTAAAGCATATTTGGAAGGAAAATTGTCAAATAAATATTTCCTTTCGGAGTCTTCGTTTGGCACATGTTTGGGACTGTCCACTTCTTAAAAGTATCTTTCCAGCCTCTATAGCCGAAGGTCTTCTGCAACTTGAAGACCCCAATATCAATTCTTGTGGTGTGGAGGAAATTGTTGCAGTGGAGGGAGCGTGAGGAAAAGAAGCTCCTATTACTAGGTTTATGTTCCCCAAACTAAACTCTTTGACGCTATGGAATTTGTCAAAACTGGACAAATTATACCCGGGAATACATACTACAGAATGGCCAGCATTGAAAACATTGAATGTAAAAAGGTGTGACAAGATGAAGATATTTTCTTTTGAATCTCGTAATTTGCAGGGACTGTGTGAAGAAAAGCAACTTGATATGCAAGTTTCACAGCCACTTTTCTCGTTTCAAGAGGTATGGTTCTCTACTCTTTTCCATATTTTTCCCTGTCCTGGAATGATAATCAACTTCTTTCTTATATTCAAAGTTGTCTCTACTGGTATGGTTACTCAATGTGTCTTTCATCTCAAGCATATTATCAAATCATTTAAAAGGCAGTGGCGATTAATTAGGTACTTTAGATTCATAATGTAACAAAAACCACTATGTTTGATAATGACATAACGATTATGATTCACTTGTAAACAAATCACACACACCTGTCACATCCAACAAACTTGGTCATAGGGCAATCACACATTCCCACATATAACAGAGCAACACAGCAATTTGATCACCTGGAAAGTCTAGATTAATTATCTGTTTAGATATTCCTCCAAAAAAAAAAAAATCTGTTTAGATGTCACTCAAACTGGCAAACCTTAGCTGCCTCCGGTTCTCTGCCGGCAATCTGCTCTGGTGCTTATTTTTCCTTTAATTCCAATGTCTATTCATTTAACCAGCCACTTCTGTTGCATTATAAATTTTGTCTCCTTTCTCATTTGTTTCATTGTAATTGTGTCAGAAAAATGTTATTTCTATACATTCCTGGGAACATCAACAGTAGGTTGCCTTTGATTATTTGGTATCCAGGTCGTCCCTGGCTTGGAGGAGCTATCACTGAACAATGAAAGATGCCACAATGATATGGAAAAGCCAATTTCCAGCAAACCTCTTTGACAAACTCAAAGCTCTTCAGCTGCATTGCTTTCATGACAAATCTACGGTTTTTCCATTCGAATGCCTTCACAAATTCCGTAATGTGGAGAAACTTCTTGTTGCATGTAGTCAATTCAAAGAGCTATTTGCATCTGAAGAACTTTTTGACAAGGAGGAATGTAAAAGGGCGCTGGCTCAAATACGGCATTTAAAATTGGATTGTCTACCTGATCTAGAACATATATGGAATCAAGAGTCTCAGCCGGACCATGTTCTTCCAAGACTTACAACTCTAGAAGTATTGAATTGTGGCAATTTGAGAAATCTAGCACCACCTTATACTTCTTTCCAAAGCCTAACAACATTGGAAATGAAAAAATGCCATGGATTAATAAACATAGTGGCTGCCTCAACTGCCAAAAGTCTGTTGCATCTGAGAACGATGAGGATAATAAGATGCAATGTGGTGATCGAAATAGTAGCCAGTGATGGATGGAAAACTGAAGGGAGATCATGTTCAGAAAATTAGTCTCTTTGGAACTCAATTGTTTACCAAATCTCACTAGCTTTTGCTCAGCAAATCACAGCTTCAATTTTCCGTCTTTTGACACAAGTTATTGTGAGCCAATGCCCCAAGATGGAGTTTTTCTCAAAAGGTACCTTGAGCGCGTCGAAGCTTAAGAGAGTAGAACGAACGGGAGAAGATTGCAAAGGCCGCTGGCATAGAAATCTTAAAGCCACCACACAACAGTTGTTTACTGAAAGGTACATAAATAGAAATCCTCGGGTAAAGAAGAAATATTATGCCCTATAATCCATAATATGCATATTGTATAATATATGTAAAATTCAATATATGTGAAAATTTTTAATTAGATTAAAAGAAATATACTTTTTATTAACATAAAAATGTCATTAATAATAAAAATTTTACTTTTATAATATATTTTTTATTATATAATTTTAAAATAATTATATTTTTTCAATAGATACGTTACTAAGTAATAATAAATATAAAATCACTATAAGTCTTTTGAAATTTTATAAAATTTACATATTTTATTTATATTTAAAATATATATTTAGTAAAATAATTATTAGAAATGATATCAAAAAAATCTTTTGTTTATTATTTTCATGTATAAAGAATCAATTTAAATTTTATTTTTTATTTTAATATATATTTTTTTAATTTATTAGACTATAATGAAATAATGTGATCACCTTATTAAAATTAATATTTTAATATATAAATTTTACTATTTGTTTATGTTAAATTTTTGAGAAACTCTTTTCATGTCTAGATTCTTAATTTATTTCTAATTTGTATGGTATCATTTTGTAAAACCTTGAAAAGCACTTGTTTCAACATAATCCACGCACAGAAACGCGCACCTGTTCGTATACCCAATCGCGAAGTTAAATAAAAAAAGAAAAGACAGAGAAAAGGTTAAATTAAAACATCTTCAATGGCATTGAAGAAACTATCATTTTTAACAAAAGGGGAAATTTTTAAAACCCAAGTGGAGAAGATTAAACAGGAAATTTGAAGGTGTAAAGGTAAAGCAAAAGAGTAGAAGAGTTTATCTGGAGCATTTTATCGAACAGGAAACGTGCACCGAACCATAAAACGTTACTCGACAGAAGGAGAAGGAACCGAGCTTCGTCGGAGCAAGTAAACCTCTGTCGGAGTTTATTTCATGAAAAGAAGCTGGACAGAGTACAAAGAATTGATCCATTCGACCCTCGTCAGGCATAAGAAGAGGTGAGCGAAACAATACATATTTCAAGTTGCAGAAACGCACATAAAGGTGTACAATTATTAAATTTATTTAATTATCTTTTAATAATTTGTAAATCTAAATTATTCTTCTTCTCTTATGTACCAATTTCTCTTTAATTCATAAATTAAGAAAAAACTTTCTCAATTTTTTTATTTTTTTAAAAAAACTGAAATTTTGATTTTTAATATTTTTCTCTTTTTTAAAAGAAATATTAATTTGATTTGATTTTTATTTTTTAATTTTTTATTATAGAGAAAAAAATAATATTATCTATTTTTTTACAAAAAAAAAGACTACTTACAATTTAATTTAAATCTATATTCATTCTCACTTTTTTTACAATAAAACATATTTAATTTCATATTAATAATCTAAATTAATAAAAAAAATTACTCATAAATTCTATTTTTAAAAAATTAAATTGAAATTTATTTAAATTTTTTAACTTATCTCTTTATTGTTGTAAAAGAAAGAGAACTATAATATAATTCTTTTATCATATATTTAAATTTTCAACTTTTTTTATATGATTTGATTTTTTTATTAAGATTTATAAGATTGAAAAGATTAATTAAAATAAATATTTTAAGTGATTTTTTTATTATTAGAGAATAGCTAATAAAAAATAAAGAGTTTAAATTATTTAATTAGTTAAATTTAAATTTAAATTAATATCTTAATTTTGTAATAATCAATTTTTTTATAGTTCAATAATACACTTTTAATGGTATTACGATATGTGACATTTTTTTTATAAAAATATAATTTTAATTATATGTGGTAAATACTTGTTTGATATTCTTTTTTTATTTAAAAAAATAGATTTGTTATATACAAATATGAATAAAACTCTTATCATTATTTTTATAATTATTTTAAAATTTTTTTATTTTATAAATTGATTGTTGAGACATTTTTATTTGTAAAAAATTATTGCAACTTACAACATTTTAAAAATTAAGGACAATAAGTAAAAATTACACAAATTGATTCTTGATTAAATAAATAATAAACTAGTTTTTGATTAAATAAATAATTTAAAATATATGATCAATTAAATGAATAAAAATATTAATAAATTTGATTTATATTATAAGAATATTAGAAATTTTATTTGTTTTACAAAATTTTGACATGAAAAATGAGTATTAATTTTGATATATAATTATATAATATATGATAATAAAATAATTAAATTTTATTAGAGTATTTAATTAAATTTATATCAGGATTTTCTAATAAAAAATGTTTTAAAATAGATTTGTCTTCTTGTGTGAGTTGGAATCCATACGTATGTGTGTAAGAAGTGCTATGGTGCGCGTAAATAATCACGGTCCCTGTAATAATAATAAAAGGAAGAGAGAGAAACGAGGCATTAACAGATACCATGTGCTAGAAGACTCCAGAATTATTGGTTTAAATGACTATTTCCGGTCACCGTTTAGTTCCTTTGTGCACTTAAGCACACCCATGTCTATCTCGCTCTCCCATCACGCACGACAATCTTCTTTTCCCATAATTGCACTACTAATCAAAATCCATGTCGCCCATGATAGAACTTTTCCGGAATTTTCCTTTTAACGAAAAATTCTATTTCCACGATACAGGATCTTTCTTTAAGTGAATACTAGCAAATAAATTGTAAGGAATTGATGTACCGTTATCCATGTCGGTTCCTTCACGGAGGTGAAGATCTCTTTACCGATCCGTGTCTGAGAAAATTTCGCCTTTCCTTTTCTGATTCTTTCCTTTCGTGTCTTCCTGCCTTTTCGGTCTCTCTCTCTCAATTTTCTCCGACTCTTGGCTGAGAGACTCACGGAAAAGTTTTTATGACAACGTTTATTTTCCTTTCCATAATTGTTATCATTAATTAAAAATTAATATCCTAATTAATTAAGAATTAATATCCTAATTAAATCATTAATTAGGGAATTAATATCCTAATCAAAACGTTACATTTTCCTTTCGTAACGTTCATTTATAAATTAGGAAATTATCCCTCTTTTCCGATAATAATTATGCTACCCGTAATCGTTGTCTTTTTCCTGTAACAATCATCTTTAAATAGGGAGAGTGGAGGGATTTTAAACTCAGTGACCCAAATTGTCATTATGTCCAACTGTCCATCATATTGGACCTTTTATATTGGGTCATACATTAAATAACAAGAGTCACTCATGTTAATTAATTTAACAATTCTCGTCGGGTCATGCTCGCCATACCCAGATCCGTTCGGGTCTGGCGGCGTACAGTCCTCATGCCGGCTTTCCCTTTTCCTTTAGACGTCGACCATTTCGGCGATGCGGACGTTCCATGGCCGGCGTTTCCCCTTTCAACGCCGGCCGTTTCGTTATCCGTTAAGCACAACAAATAACAAAATAGAGAAAACCAATTGCACAGCCGTTTTCCTCGTTGTCCAAAAACATAAAGGGAAAACAGTTCGGCGTAAACAAACAAAAGTAAAACAAATTGCAGTATTCGCAAACATGCTCTGATACCAATTGTGAGAACTTTTAGAACTTTTCCAGAATTTTCCTTTTAACGAAAAATTCTATTTCCACAATACAGGATCTTTCTTTAAGCGAATACTAGCAAATGAACTGTAAGGAATCGACGTACCGTTATCCATGTCGGTTCCTTCGCGGAGGTAAAGATCTCTTTACCGATCCGTGTCTGAGAAGATTTCGCCTTTCCTTTTCTGATTCTTTCCTTTCGTGTCTTCCTGCCTTTTCGGTCTCTCTCTCAATTTTCTCTGACTCTTCCCTTTCCTTTTCTGATTTCTCTGATGGCTGAGAGACTCACGCAAAAGTTTTTATGACAACGTTTATTTCTCTTTCCATAATTGTTATCATTAATTAGAAATTAATATCCTAATTAATTAGAAATTAATATCCTAATTAAATCATTAATTAGGGAATTAATATCCTAATCAAAACGTTACCTTTTTCTTTCGTAACGTTCATTTATAAACTAGGAAATTATCCCTCTTTTCCGATAACAATTATGCTACCCGTAATCGTTGTTTTTTTCTTGTAACAATTATCTTTAAATAGGGAGAGTGGAGGGATTTTAAACCCAGTAACCCAAATTGCCATTATGTCCAACCGACCATCATATTGGACTTTTTATATTGGGTCATACTTTAAATAACAAGAGCCACACTCATGTTAATTAATTTAACAGCCCACGCATTTAGAAAAATGAAAAGCGAAGCAAGAAGCAAAATGGCGACGACCGAATGGGAATGAGCCACGAAAATCCAAATCCATGGCTAGAAATGTAATTCCATCAAGTTTCCGAATCCATTCAGAAAATCCCACGGAATTAAATAAAATGCCACTGTGGAATTTTTCCAAATTCAACTCGAATAACGCTCTGGAATTCCTAAACACCAACCAAATTCCCATAGAATTTAAAGCCAAAAACTCTCTCTCTATAGAATGGCCGCACGGTGGGTTGGTTCTGATTTGCCACGGCCTGGCCACCTTACTAGTGACGGTCTAAATTGTAAGTGGTCAACGGCCCATCTTCTGCGGCACCACCGTTGAACTCCTCCATCGATTCCTGGCCTTTGAAGCCTATGATTACTCTCTCTCTTTGAAAACAGAGGCATTTGGGTTTCTATCTATGATTTGTTTTCTTTTTGTATCTTGCTATTGATTTGGTTCTCTTGGTGTGGTTTAAGCGGGCGTTTTGAGGCGCCCTTAAAAATTTTTAATATTCTTACACTCAATTTTAAAATTTTACTACTTTTTACAAAATTTTTACATGAAAAAAGAGTATTAATTTTAATATATAATTATATAATTTATAATAATAAAATAATTAAAATTTATTACTGTATCTAATTAAATTTATACCAGGATTTTCTAATGAAATCAATTTCTTGCGTGAGTGGACAATTGTTACCGAGAAATTGAAAAGAAAATGTTTCTAAATAGTTTTGTCTCCTTGCGTGAGTTAGAAACAAGAACAGACTAGAATTTGGTTTTTGTCTGATCTTTTTCCTTCTATCATCTGCTGCTGCAGCAGCAGAACCAGCAGAATTTTCCTTTTTGGCTGCTGCACCACTAACAAATTCTTTCATCTCCTTCACAGTGCTGCCAGATGCTCCATTTCCCTTTGATCTCTTTGCTGCAGGAGAAACAAAATCATCATCATCAATTAAGTTTTCCTTGGAAGTAACATGCTGCTTCTGCCTTGAAGATCTTCTAGGTTGGCGATTTCCACTGGTTGCAGAATTCCGTGCAGAATCATAGGCTCGAATTTCTGGTGACACAACATTATCTTCACTATCACTGCTGTCTGTGTCATGATTCCCACTGGCTTCAGGTACCAACTTCCTTCCTCTCTTTCTGTCCCCAAATTTTGAAGTTCCTGAGCTCCTGGGTTTTGTTGCATCAGGCTTGGTAACGGAGACACTGTTCTGAGCTTCCACATCTATGTGCCAATTGATTTTCTCTACAGCACTTTGTGCTTTTGTCTCTTTAAGTTTAGAAGTATGACTTACATTAACTGCCTTTTTCGGTCCGTGCACTAGATCCAACACAGTAAAACCATGCAAGGAACTCACACCGGAAGGTTTCGCTCCATTATTTTGCAGCGGAACATTACAGGGACCATTTGTTCTATCAACAAATTGACTCCATGAGGGTAAAGGTGGCACACCCCGAATACCGAAGTCCTGGGCAATAAAATTCTGCTTGCAATTTTCACGAAGTAACACTTTATTTCGAAACTCTTGAAAGTATTCATATTTCCTATCACAAGACCAGCAGCATGCCCAGAATGTTGGATGAGAGGGCTGCTGATAAGTACGTGAGGTCATGTACCGTGAAAAAGGAGGATTAGTAAACCTGTTTGCCAATCCATGCTGCTTCTTACCATCAAAGCCCCTACTTGACTTATGCGGCACTGGCTTTGCTACAACAGGTCTCACTTGATATCTTAGCTTCATATCGTATAAAGGACGCTTGGTTGCATCTGCAAGAACCCTATTTGCTTCACAAATAAGCTTGAAAGCAGCCTATGCACCTGCAAACTTGTTCTTGTCGGGATGAAGCAAGAATGCCAGCTTTTTGTATTGCCTTATAATGGCAGACTCATTAGAAAATTGCCCAATCTGGAGGATCTCATACCAGTCCATCTCAGACCCATTTGCTTTGTTTTGTGCAGAACAATGAACCTCACAGACCAGTAACAATTGGGAGATGTTGTCAACCTCGGGACAAAGTTGTTGGGCTTCTTTAGCAATCTTCCGTGCGCCATCATAATCTCCATTTTTCATTTTCCTTTCTGCCATTTCCTCTGCCCTGTTGGCCTCCTCTTTGTTACATTCCATGACTGGTCAAGACTCAAGGGTGGCTATCAAGACACACTCTGCTGTATTGACAGAGACAGAAAAAAAGAGCCAGCAACTGCTCTTTCCTTAAATAGCCCAACTAAACAATCATCTAAATTCCTCTCCCTGCATCAATAATAGCCAATAAGATTTAGTCTCCAATGTTGAAAAATTAGGTGCCCACCAGGAATGCATAAAAAGCACCATAAAAATATTATTCGCCTGTTGAACCATTGTAAGGATATTCCAAATGGGAAAGAACCGGAAAACCACACCACTGCACCTTTTACGATTAGAAGTATTCAAGCAACCCCTAGTCCAGGCATCAGACTGGACCCAGGAGCATAAACTTTAAAGTCTGAGAACTGAAAGCCATATCAAAATGTCACATATCAGACCATTTGCCAACTATCCGAAGGAAAAAATCAACTATCGATTTTTTTTTTTGAAAAAAAGACTCTAAATTTAATTCCTTTTATACTTTTCTCTTTTTAAAAAGAAAAAATTAATAATTTAATTCCTTTTTCCTTATAAGTGAAAAAAAATACTTTTTAAGTTTTTTTTTAGCCAAAGAAAACTATTTACAATTTAAGAAAATATAATTTTCTTCTCTTTAAAAATAGAAATTTATTTAAGTTTTTTAATGATCTAAAATAATGAAAGAGTTAGTTAGAAATTATCTTTTTTAAAAAATTAAATAAAACTACATTTAAATTTTTTTAATCTATTTCTATCATTATTTATCTATCTATTATTGTGAAATAACTACATCATAATAAATGCTATAATATAATTTTTAGTTATTTTTAAATGATTAACTGTTTTTATAAATTCTTCTCTCTCTTTTCAATTTTTTATGTATGATTATACTTTTAAATTTAAGTTTTGGTTATTTCTAAATTTTAATTTTAATTTTTTATCATTCAATGAGTTACTTTTACCACATAATAAAAAACGATGAGTTAAAGTATAAATTTTACTATTTCTAAATGTTAACTTTCTTCTAACATTTAATTTGAAAATTGTTTGGTTTTTTATCTAAATTTTAAACAATATGAAAGATGTTTATTATTAATTTTAACAAAATTAATAATAATAAAGAGAAGAGAGAGAGAAACAAGGCATTAATAAATAGCATGTGCTAGAGGACTCCAGAATTATTGGTTTAGATGACTATTTCCGGTCACCGTTTAGTCCATAAAATATTGGCTTCCTATGTGCACTTAAGCACACCCAGATCACAAACGACAATCTTCTTTTCCCATAATTGCACTACTAATCAAAATCCATGTCGCTGCATTTAGAAAAATGCCCATGTAATAATCTCCATTGAGCATTTCTGTTGTAATTGGCCTAATCCTGTATTACAGGTATTTCTGTGTTGGATTTTGCTTAATTGTAAGGTTCAATTAGGTGCTTGGGCTTTTGTATGTTTGTGAATATAGTGCTTGTATCTGGTGGGTCATGCATGTTTTGGCGTTGGAATTACAAGATTAGATTATCAATTATCCTGGCATATCGGAGAAATTTGAAAGCGTGTTCAATTTTGGCATTTATGAGTATTTAATTATTAGGCGGCGGAGAGTGGAGATGTTTCTTGGAGACTATGTATGGTAAGAGAGTTGTATTCACTTAATATTGGTTAAATTAATCTTGCATGAGGGCACTAAATTTATGGTTTGAGTAAGGTCGGTAAGGGGAATTATGCAAAATGGATTTTGAGTGATTGGTACTTGGTTAGAGTTGTCGCAGTTTGTAGTCACGTTAAAGGTTATGGGTTTGATTTTCTGCCAGTGTTCAGTGGAGCTTTGCTCTTTTGATGAGCGCAATCCACCCTAACATACCACTCTTATTTTCCCATTTTCCTTCTTTTGTTTTTTTTTTTAAAAGGAAAAGTAGAGTTGCCAAAGGCACGTTTCCTTCATGTTAGCTTGTGGTACTGTGTTTATCGCACTAGTCCAATGTATAAAAGTTTGTAAGGTCCTTTTAAGGTAGTAGAGCCTTCTTATACATTGGAGCAGCCTGCTTCTTCATTGCAAAATCATCGTTTAGCCATATTCCCGGTTGAGTTCGTGGGCATGTACTAGTAACTGATATTTCTGTTCAGCTGCAAATTTGTTTCTTTTCTGCCGTTGCATTTTAAACTTGATTACGCCTAGTTCTTGGAGATACACAGGCCTACTGGGATTTGATCTTGGTGCTATACCGTTTCTATTGACTAGCAGGAATTGTGAAGGTTGAGAATGTTTCGGAGTATCTCTCTGCCTATCCCTATGGCAATATCATGTTAAGAGAAAGAATGGCCTATTTTTAAAATTCCAAAGTGAGTTCTTTGATTTCGTTTCTGAAAATCTTGTGCCGAGCTTTTCATTTCCTTATATTAAAATGTGGCATTTCCCGAATGTGATTGCTATGCAAAACGGTTTGACCATCATTGTGGCTGGATGGTCTGTTTTATATCCCTACCAATTTTGTTTTACAGGTCCTTGCACTTATGTTTAGCTCTTGTTTGTGGTGTCTTTCTTGCAGTTGTGAATACTTTTTTTGGTTTTTCTGCTTAAAGCTGTTCATTGTTGCAGAATAATTGTATAGGGGAGAGAAATACACGATACTTTTTGGCTTTCCTTTTGTGGTGAGAGCTTCGTGATTCATCGACGGGTCCAAAATGGTCCGGAGATTGAATACATGTTTCTCAAAGATTGGTTCCTGGTAATGCATTTGCCATTCTAGCTAGAGCCTTAAATTCTATACAACAGACGAACCTGGAGAAGATTTGCCGTGGACGGCTTACGGCAGAAGCCTTCAGCAAGCTATGAATATTAGCAGTAAGACATCTCAGTGGATTCGCATTGTCCATGATTACAAAGCTTTCACATCTTTGTGAATTGGAAGTTGTTTCTCTGGCTGACGAAACAGGAGTTCTGGGGAGCGGACAATAAGAGGGCCATGCCGGCTAGAAGCCCCAACCCAAGCTGGGCAAGACGCTACATCCTGAGTCTGGATTTTGCTCGACATGATGGAGAGGAGAGGCCAGGCTGGTCGTTTGGAGCAAGTCAGCCCGAGAGAAGACCAAATCTGCACGCATGAGCCCGAGGGTATGTATCGAGTAAGAGAGGCAGCGGGGAGACGCAAGGCCACGGGCATGTGAGTTTTGTAGTGCGCCCCGATGAAAAGTCGAAGGAACTGGGACCCCTCAAGTCCTCGGCCATTCATTCTCCTGCGGTTCCAAAGCCCAACTAACTTCTGGTGAGCCCCTCATCAATTATGAATATTTCTGTAAGTTGGGTCTGCAAAATAAAGCAAATTTGATAACAGTTGTAAGTAGGGATGACTCACGGAATAAAGAAAGGAATGAAACAATTTAGTGTTTGTGGATTGTATCATCCTCAAAGATTAAGATTCAGATTGCACTCGAAACATATACCTAAGTAACAATGGTTCGTAAATATATTTAGATGTGTAGAGTTGTTGGCTTGTTCTACGTTAATTAGGCATATGATACATTATTGAAAGTGGATTCTCAGGAAAACAATAATGTTATGGCGCCAAAGATGGTCTGGACACACGAAAGTTTCCATTCAGCCTTCCATTCCACGGCTTATTGGACAACAAATTGGTCCGTTCTCGCTCTCCCCCTCTCTTCCTCCTTCCCTCTGCTATTTTCCCTTCGTCCTTCCTCTCTGGTCATATGATTATTATAATTAAAAAAAAAAACCATACGATAATAATGACACAATTGAAGGTCAAGGTCTTTCTTTCTAACATTTGTTTTTTTTTTTTGTTGACTTTTTTTTTTTGCCGATTTCATTTCCAGTATGTTTCTCATTGGTTTAATGCTTTCTTTCATCTTAGTGTCGCAAGCAACAAAGTCTTTTTCCGGGTGCCTTCTTACGGGATCTTTAGATTTAAATAATGAAGTATTTTCACGAGCCTTTTAAAAAAATAATAAATTTGAGTTAAACAAAGAATAAACTTTTCCAGGTCTTTTTTTAACATTTTTCAATTTAAACAATAAAGACTTTTTCCATTGTTTTTTTTTAATTTTTAGATTTAAACAATAAAGACTTTTCCAAGTTGTTACTTTCCTGAATGACAATTTGGCAAATTGATGGATATGGGGAAGAAAAAAGGACAATAATTCACATAGAGTTGTTGAGTCAATGTCACGAAATTGCTATGCCGTGGAATCTCACCTTAACTTGCCTCCAATAATTCCATAGCCGCCTTCTTTGAACAAAAGTATGTGGACTGGAATTATCTATCGCTCTATGATTTTCTAACCCACCCGTCCACACACGCGCCGGGGAAATTGTCTAGACAACTCGGGTATATTGAATGTGCTTTGCTTTGGTTGTAGGAAAATTTATATGTGTATGGATGTTATTATTGTTAAAATTAAAAATATTATAACTATTTTTTTACTTCACAATTTTGGTAATTCGTAAATTAAGGTTACGGACGATTTTAATATTCATAAATTAAAAAAATAATTTAAAAAACCTATTTTTGATTTTTTTTTCTCAAAAAAATTCTAAATTTATTTCTCTTTGTAATTTTATCTTTTCTAAAAAGAGAAAATTAATAATTTAATTCACTTTTTCTTATAAAGAAAAAAATACCTTTTAAGTTTTTTAGTAAAAGAAAATTATTTACAATTTAAAAAATATATAATTTTCATCTTTTTAAAAATAGATTTTTTAATGTTTAAATAATTTAAAGTAATAAAAAATTACTTACAAATTATTATTTTTAAAAAATTAAATAAGAATATTTGAACTCTTTTTAACCTATTTTTATGATTATTTATCTATTTATTATTGTGAGATAACTACATCATAATAAGATTAAGAAAGTTATAATAAATTTTTAACCATTTTTAATTTTTTACAATTTTTTATCAATTTTTTTTCTTTTTATTTTTGTATGTGTAATTATATTTCTAAACTTATTTTTAATTTTAATTTTAACTTTTGTTTTTGTCATTCGAACAATTACTTTTACAACAATATAAAAGAAGATAAGTCTAAGTGTACATTTCCTTTCTATTTTTTCAAACTTTTAACTTTTTTAATATTTAATTTCAAAATTATTTGTTTTGTTATCTAAATGTTAAATGATATGAAATATATTTATTATTAATTTTTATAAAATTATATTTGTAAGAATGAAAATAATTATTTTACATAACTTTATTATATTATTCAATATCTTTTTGAATATATTTTTACTTTTTTACAATAACATAATAATCATAATTTATTTTAATTGTCAATATAGCTTATGATAATATTTTTTAAAATTTAATTCTTTTTATGTTTTTTGTTTTTATTTCTCAAAAAAAAAAACATATTACCCTAAATTTTTTATCTATTATCTTAAAAAGGAAAAAAATAAAAAATAAAAAAGATTACTCCTTAATTTTTATGTTTTTCTCATAAAAAATAAAATAATACTACATTTGCCCTTTTTTTAAGAAAAAAATATGCAAATATTTTTTTATTAAAATAAAAAAATTATTCTTAAATTATATTTTTTACTATGTTAAAATTTATAATTTATTTTTTTAAATAAAATATAATTAAAATATATATTTCAACTAATATTATAAATTTATGTGATTTTAATACTAATTTAAACTAATATTGTGAAAGTTATGGGAAAGTTTTAAAATGAGTATTAATTTTGATACATAATTATATACTTTAAAATAATAAAATAATTTAAAAGTTTTCCAAGTTGTTACTTTCCTGAACCCAAATTACAAATTGGCAAATTGATGGATGTGGGCCAGAGAAAAGGACAATAATTCACACAGAGTTGTCGAGTCAATGTGACGAAATTGCTATGCTGTGGACCTTTGTTTTGGAAAATCATACATACATTAATTTGCCTTTACCCTTCTCGGAACAAAAGTATGTGGACTGGGATTATTGATCGCTCTATGATTTTCTAACCCACCCGTTCACACCCACGCCGGGAAAATTAGCAAATTAGCTTTTGGTCAAATAAATAATTGAAAATATTTACCCAATTAAATATATAAAATAAAATTAGGAACGTTAATAAATTTGATTTAAATTACATAAATATTAAAATTTTTATTTTTTACAAAAATTTCACATGAAAAATGATATTAATTTTGATATATGATTATAAATTTATAATAAGAAAATAATTAAAAACTTTTCCAAATCGTTACTTTCCTGAACGACAAATTGGCAAATTGATGCATGTGGGTCCGGAAAAAGGACAATAATTCACATAGAGTTCAATGTCACCAAAACTGCTATGCTGTGGACCTTTGGTTTTGGAAAACCTTACGTACATTAAATTGCCTTCAATAATTCCATAGCCGCCTTCTTTGAACAAAAGCATGTGGACTGGAATTATTTATAACTCTATGATTTTATAACCTACCCGTTCACACACAGTTGGGGAAATTGACTAGACAACTCGAGTATATTCAATGTGCTTTGCTTTGGTTGTGGGAAAATTATTATTTAGATGTAATTATGTATATTATTATTGTTAAACTTGAAAAAATTTTAACTATTTTTTTACTTGACAATTTTGTTAATTCATAAATTAAGGCTATGTTAATTTTTTATTCATAAATTAAAAAAATATATGTTCTTATTTTTTTTGTTTTCTTAACAAAAAAACTCTAAATTTATTTTTTTAGAATTTTTTATTAAAAAATTAATAACTTAATTTGATGATTATTATAAAAAATATAAATATAAACAAAACACTTATTTTCATTTGATGATTATTTTAAAAAATTATAAATTGACTTATATAATATATATATATTATGAGATATTTTAATTTGTAAAGAATTATACTAACTTATAATATTTTAAAATATAACAATAACAAATGTATAAATTGATTTTATCAAATAAATAATAAATTAATTTTTGATTATATAAATAATTAAAAATATTTGATATATAAAATTAAGAATATTAATAAACTTAATTTAAATTATAAAAATATTTTAAATTTTATTTTTATTACAAAATTATTGTATTAAAAATAAGTAATAATTTTATTACAGTATCTAATTAAATTTATATCAGGGCTTTCTAATGAAATCAATTTCTCGCGTGAGTGGACAATTGTTCCCGAGAAATTGAAAAGAATATGTTTCTTAATAGTTTTGTCTCCTTGCGTGAGTTGGAATCCACGCGTGTTGTGGGCGTAAATATTGGTTTAGATGACTTTTTCCGGTCACCGTTTACTCCACAAAGTATTGGCTTCCTTTGTGCACCTAAGCACACCCAGATCTCTCTCGCTCTCCCCTCAAACACGACAATCTTCGTTTCCCATAATTCCCTACGGACTTCACTTCCCCGTCCACACTAATCATCGTCGTCTGCTAATCCGTGAAAGTTTCTTTGAATTCCTCCAGCACTGCGTGTTTCTGTCCCGCTCTGAACATCCAAATACCATGCTATAAACAGCTACTCTTCCTTTGCTTTCCCTGCTCCTTTTTCTCATTTCGCTTTCCCTTTACCAATTACCATCAGTCCATTCCTGCTACTTCACTCTGTTTCTGCTACTCATAAGCAACTACTCTATGCGCCATCTATACCCACCAAACCAACACATTTGAAGCTATTTCTGTACATTAACTTTCTTCCATTTCGCTACCCTTTAAATCGCCTCTCAATCCTATTTCCTTGCTTTCCTATTGTCTGCTTTCCTTTGCTATCACTGTCTTCCCTTCTACTCCTGTGTATTTGTCCAACGATTCCCATTGCATATCCTGTCTTGTTGACATATTTCCCGTTTTCAAATATTCTACATCAGTTTCCCACGAAAATTAATTAAAAAAAAAAGAAGTTCAGAAGCAAACAATGGTTTAGTTGCCCGCGTTCTGGAGTACACTCTCGACCCTGTTATACGGCATGCGGGTTATGCTTTTTGCTACGCAAAGAGGGTTACAGAGCTCAAGAATCAGGTTGATGACCTGAGGGCTAAGAGAGAGAGTTTGCAGAACTCTGTTGAAGAAGCTACAAGGAGGGGGGACGAGATCCAGCCTGACGTTAAAAAGTGGCTGACTGATGCGGGGAAAGCCATTGAAGAGGCTACGGGGCTTACCGAAAGCGAAGAAGAAGAGGCAAAGAAGAAGTGTTTTGCTGGGGGGTGTCCCCGCTATCAGCTTGGCAAGAAAGCAGCCAAGTATGCTTTGCGTATTCGAGATCTGGAGGGAAAAGGCAAATTTGATCCAAGTCAAATATGCTACCGTGCCCCTCCACCGCAGATAGTTTCTTCATCGGTTCATGGTTTCGAGGGCTTGCCTTCGAGAGCTTCCAATTTCAAAGAAGTTATGGATGCACTATCAGATCCCAACGTCAACAGAATAGGTGTATACGGCATGGGCGGAGTGGGTAAGAGCACTCTGGCGAAGGAAGTCCACAAGCAAGCAATCGAAGGGAAATTGTTCGATGTCGTGGCTATGCCAGATTTATCTGTAACACCAGATCTCAAAGCGATTCAAACGAGAATTGCAGAGGTGCTGGGCTTGAAACTTGAGGAGGAGACCGTAGATGGGAGAGCAGATCGACTACACCAGCAGTTGATGAAGAAGCGTAGGGTCCTTATAATTTTGGACAATCTTTGGGAAGAAATTAAGTTGGAGAAATTGGGAATTCCATTAACCAATGAGAAATCGGTCAAGGGTAGAGGAGCTCACTCTGTACGTGAAGGTTTTCCGTCCAATTCTCATTCGAAACCAATTGAACGAGAAGAAAATTATCGCAATGAATGTAAGCTGTTAATGACCTCAAGAAACGAGGAGGTGTTTACCGGTGGCATGGAAGTGCAGAAAAGGGTCAAGCTTGATGTTTTAGATACAGAGGAGTCGTACACATTATTTGAGAGGGTGGTGGGTGGTATCAAGGATTCAAGACGGCAACAAATGGCAGAGAAAGTGGCCAGGAAGTGTGCAGGTTTGCCTCTTCTACTTTGCACGCTGGCAGGAACTCTGAAGGACAAGGATATCGATATATGGCAGGATACTTTGAAAGGGCTATCAGATCGCAACGATGAGGAAATAAATAAGAAAGTTCACTCCGTTCTAAACTCGAGCTATAATCATTTGCCTACTGAAGAAGTCAAGTCATTTTTCTTGCTTCTTGGTCTATTTACAGATGCTGATCTTCTCATCTCAGACTTGTTGAAGTACAGTATGGGCCTGGGTCTACTCAAAGACGTACGTAGAATGGAAGATGCTAGAATTAGAGTTCATCGGTTGATTGTAATCCTCAAAGCCTCGTGCTTGTTGTTAAACAGTGAAACGGATGGGTTTGTCAAAATCCATGACGTTGTTCAAGAATTTGCTGCCTCCAAACGTCAAGATGCACTCAAGAAGGCTGGCGCTACGTCGGAGTATTTTCGAAGAATCGATATTAAAAATTACACCAGAATTTTTCTGGAAGAGTCTGACGTTTTTGAGTTCCTTACGATGAAGTTCCCATGTTCAGAGATAGAGTTCTTTCACTTATCCCCGAAAGATCGTTCCCTTAAGATCCCTGATTCAGCGTTTGAAGGGATGACGAAGCTCCGAGTACTGGATTTCACAGATATGCATTTCTCGTCTCTTCCTCTATCCCTGGGTTCCCTAACAAGCCTCTGTACCTTGTGTTTGCACTTCTGTAGATTGGAGAACATATCTGTCGTTACGCAGCTAAAGAATCTTGAAATCCTTAGCCTTTTGGGCTCTGAAATTGTTGATTTGCCAAGAGATCTGGCGCAATTGACTCGATTGAAGATGTTAGATTTGAGCGGTTGTTCCAAACTCGAATTCATTCCGGAAAATCTCTTGTCACAGTTATCCCTGTTAGAAGAACTGCTCATTGGCGACAACAGCTTTGTTAACTGGGATGTCAAACGACCCGATAATCAGAGTAATGTAAGTCTGTCCGAGTTGGAGCACTTGTCTCGCCTAACAAATTTGGAGATTCATGTTCCAGATGACAAGAAACTACCGAAGACGCTGTTTTCTAAGGGATTGGAACGATACAAGATATTCATCGGAGATGTGTGGGACTGGGATGGCGAATATCAAACTTCAAAAACGTTAAAACTCAAGCTGAATACAAGCATTCACTGGAAGCATGGGGTGAAGACCTTATTGAAGGACGTAGAAGATCTTTATTTGGATGAAATGAAGGGAATTGCCAATGTACAGTATGATCTAGATATTGAAGGATTTCAGCAGTTAAAGCATCTCCATGTCCAAAACAGCGAAGGGATTCGACACATCATGGACTCACAAAGGCGGGTGCATCGGGGTACCTTTCCTGTCCTAGAGTCGTTGATTCTGCACAATCTGGTGAACCTAGACAAGATTTGCTGTGGGAATCTTATGGATGAGGATTTCTGTAAATTAGGCACGGTAAGAGTAATAGGTTGCAATAGATTGAAGAATCTCTTTCCACTTTCTATGGTTAGAAGAAACCTTCAACAGCTTCGTGAAATGGAAATAATGGACTGCAGTGATATGGAAGTGATATTTGTTGATGAAAGTGATGAAGAAGAAGGGGAGGATAAGAATGAAGCGGTGGAGTTCACTCAATTAAATTCCTTGAAACTAAGACGGCTGCCACAGCTCCGAAGCTTTTGCTCGAAAGTGAGAGAGTCTCCCGCATCCACATCCGCGTCTCATTTGAGACAAAATCAATCCGCAAGTGATCCACCGTTCAAGGAAATTGTATCGGCGAGTGATACTTCATTCCCCATATTTAACGGAAAGATATGGTCTTCCGCTACTCTCTTGGCATAAATCACATTCTAGCTGTACGTTTTATTTGGTTTTTTGACTGTGGGTGGGGCCAAGATGGGTCGTTTGGGGCACAAACATGGATTTCTTGTGTTGGGACAGTTGAGAACTCAAGAACATCATTTAATTCTTAATTTAATTTAGGGAGAAAGAAGAATATGAAATTTTAATATCATATAATTTTGTAGAAAGTAAGTTTAATATTTTCGATTGCTTTGATTATCTATTCACGTCGCCGATATGTTATACAAGAAGAATGCAATTCACCAACTTTCATAACTTTTAGTTACCTTAGATTTATCTTGGCTTTACATAAGTGTGTATGAGAAAATTAATTGTTAAACTTGAAGTTAAAAAATTATTTTAAATTGTATATTTAATAATATTTTTTAAAAATAAATTTATTTTTATATTAATAAAATATATTTTATTTTAATTTATATTATTAAAATTAAATTTTTTAAAAATATTTTAAAGTGCTTTTTTTATGTAAAGATATTTTTAATAATTAGCTAAAAGGATATTTTTTTATCTTAATAATAGTATTTTTTAATATATTTTTTATAATAAAATATATTTTTATAATTATAAAATAACTTAATGAGTCTGTTTTATTTTTATTTTAAAAATATTCTAACATTAATTATTGAAACGAAATTTGTGATTGCAGATTGATTTTCCAAATTTGAAAGAGATGTATTTGTCCTCAATCAACGTGGATAAGACGTGGGACGACCAATTTGGAAACTCCTTCCGCAAATTAACAAGCTTGACCGTGAAAGCTTGCGGAAATCTCAATTATCTATTTCCATCATCGACGCTGAAAATTCTTGCACAACTCCAAACACTTGAGATAAGTGACTGCAACTTAATGAAGGATGTAATAGCTACTGAAGGGGAAATTATAGGCAAGGCCGCATTTCCTAATCTTGAATTCCTAAATCTCAAAGGTCTTCCAAAGCTCAGCACATTCTGCACCGGTGACTTAATAGAATTCCCCAACTTGAAAGGGCTTTGGATAGAGGATTGTCCTGAGTTAAAGGCATTTATCTCCGATTCTGTTGCAGTCAATACTGGATCCAAGTTAGCTCTATTTGATGAGAAGGTGAGGTGCTTTACTTTGTCATAAACTTACATTATTTTCTGGCCACTATGAAACTGTCCATTTTTATGTTGGAGCAAGAATCATAATTTGGTCCATAAACATATCAAATGATCCTGATTTGGTCCCCCAGTTAATTTTATTTCAAATACCAATTCCCCTATATTCTCAAATATGTGTATTTTAATTCCAACATAACAAAACAAAATGCATCTTTTTTCCCTAAAAAGAACGCTAGAGAAAAGGGTCCATGATAATTCTTTGCATTCTAAATTTGGTTTCATGTTTGTGTCCAACTCAGTTTTGAGGTATTCTTAGACACTTGTTTTCTACCTTTCTTACAGGTAGCATTCCCCAAATTGGAGGAATTGCGTATTGTTGATATGGATGGGTTAAAGATGATATGGCACACCGAACTTCACGAGTGTTCCTTTCGCCTACTGAAATCTATGATCGTAAAACGTGCCAACGAACTGCTGAATATTTTCCCATCCGCTATGCTGATGAGCAGGCTCCTCAATCTAGAGAATCTGGAGTTGGATGATTGTGCATTACTAGAAGAGGTGTTTAACCTTCAACTCCCAGGATTGAAAAATTCCAGAACACAAGGATTGCCAGCTAGTCGCCTGAGGACGTTGAATATAGCAGACATGCCAAATTTGAAGCTCGTCTGGAATAAGCATCCCCAAGACAGAGAAATCATCTCCTTCAATGATCTACAAGTGGTGGAGGCTTATAATTGCCCAAATCTGAAAAGCATTTTTTCAGCCTCCATTGCCAGGGGTCTTCTGCAGCTTGAAGATGTCGACCTAATCTTGTGTGGGATTGAGGAAATTGTTGGGAGAGATGAGGGGACAGAAGCTATTGCTAGGTTTGAATTTCCTAAATTGACCACTCTAAGGCTTGGTTGGTTATGGAAACTCAAGACACTCTACTCAGGGATGCATACTTGTGAATGGCCGATGTTGAAAACATTAGATGTTTGGGATTGTCCCAACATTGAATTATTTACTTCAGAAAGTGGGAGTGTGCAGGAAACCTGCCGGGGAAGCCAATTGGATATTCCCTTTCAACAGCCATTCATTTCAGTTGAGAAGGTACGGCATAGACTCTAAATTATGGGTGTCCATCATCAACATATTCTCCATAGAGTTGGATTGTTCTAATCAAGAAATCGTCTAAAAATACCCTTAGCCAATATCTGTGTTAGGCACAGCAATATTAGACTGTTTGGTAAGAATTTTTCATGGTAAAATATATTTTCCATCTCAACTTGTATTATTAAAATAAGCAATTATTTTAAGTTGGCAATAGTAAAATATATGACCATAAGATGATTTTTCTCTTTATTTGTTGAAATTATTTAATATTTTTATCTTTTTAAAAAAAAAAAAACTTAAAATTAATATAAATGGTACTTAAAAATAAAATTATATTAAAAAATTTGAGAAATTTATCTTTTTTTAAAAAAATATATATTTTTATAAAAAAACTAAATTTATGTTTTACTATAAAAATATTTAAAATATAATAAAAAGTTAAGTAAAAAAATAGTATTTAAATGTCAAAATATCATTAATTAGTTATAACATACCTTATAATTGCATCTAAGTCGATTAATTGTATTAAATTTATTTTAAAATTTTTTTAAAATTAACGTGATATTTATTGTAAGTGGTAAAATTTTATATTAACAAATAATTTTTCATTTGATTGAAACAATTCAACATTGACCAAATTGAACAACTATCCATTCTAAAATCCAATATTACAAAAGATTTGTGCTGCTTGATTATTGGCCTACAGGGCATTCCCTCCTTGGAAGAATTGACATTGCCCAGTAAGGATGCACGAATGATACGGGCTGCTCAAATTCCGGAACACTTTTTCTATGAAGTGAGGTGTCTCCGTCTGAAAGGGTCTGACGAGAAGTCAGCGTCATTTTCCTTGGATCTCCTGCGAAGATTCCCCAATTTGGAAACACTCCGAATTCAAGCTAACAATGGGCTCGAGGAGATGTTCTCCTGTGAAGGATCTGTCGGTGGGGAGAATCAAGGGAGTATTTGGAGAGGAGATTGCCCGCTGGAACGTACATTCGAACATATTGAGACTCTAAAACTATCGGAGTGTCCCAGTCTGATTAGTTTGGCGCCTTCTATTGCATCTTTCGGAAATCTGTCCCTTCTGGACGTATGGTTTTGTAACGGTTTATTGAATCTGGTAACGTCCTCGACTGCCCAATGTATGAGGCATCTAACAACATTGCGCGTAACTGATTGCGATCTGGTGGAGGAAATAGTGGCAAGAGAGGAAGACGACAGAGAAGACCAGATCACTTGGGGCAATTTGAAAAGTTTGGAACTCGATCCTTTGGAAAGCCTCACTTGCTTCTCCTCTGCATGTCACACCTTCCAATTTCCATCTTTGGAGGAGGTAATCGTAACAGGATGCCCCAAGATGAAGACTTTCTCGGGAGGAATCTCAATCACATCAAAGCTCAAGGGAGTAAAAGTGGAATCGGGAGATGCCGAGGGGCGTTGGGAGGGCGATCTCAACACCACCATACAAAAGTTGTGTGCGGATCTGGTTAGCGTCTATCACTGTATCCTATTTTGGCTACTAAATAGTGCTTATTGCCACGTTCCTTTTTTCTTTCGTCATATTTAATTTGATGAACAAGCCATAATATTTGACTTCTCCAGGTTGGACAACTTTGTGGCCTATGGCGTCTGAAGCTCTCAGAGTTTCCTGAGTTAAAGGAAATATGGACTAAGGAAAATTTTCCGGCCAATGTCCTCTCCCAATTGTTGTTTCTGGTGGTGGACGAATGTGTATACAACTCCAATGCTGTCCCATCCAATTTATTACGGTCCTTGGGCAATTTGAGGTTGCTTACGGTGAAAAATTGTGATTCAGTGGAAGAAGTATTTGATGTCACTGCGCCCAATGCCTCCGATGGGCAAATCAAGAAACTGCCCATGCTATACGAATTACAATTGATTGACCTACCAAGGTTGAAGCAAGTATGGAAGGCGGACCCTAACGGGGTGTTTCACCTTGGAAGCCTTGGAGTGCTCAAAATACACAACTGTAGCACTTTGAGATACCTATTTACTCCAACCACGTGCTGGGGCCTTGTGCATCTCCGGGAGCTAGAGGTAAAAAGCTGTCCTCTAATTGAGGAAATCATCACAAAAGGAGCAGCATCAGGGTCAACAGTTGATAACATCATGTTTCGGAAGTTAAACTCTGTTTCTCTCAAGTGTTTGCCCAACTTGACAAGCTTCTACTCTGGAAGTGGGACGGTTCAATGTGCTTCCTTAAAAATCATCAATATCATTGAGTGTTCAAGTACATTCTCATCTGCATTTCTGAATGAATGCCCACCATTCAATACTAATGGAGCTACACAACCAAAGGTCAGTCTTCTGCTGTGCATTTTTTTTGGTTTTGTCATCATAATTGGTAGTATGAATTTCTTGAGCTAGAGACACTAGGGAGACAAAAATTCGGACCCAAGGAAAAAAAAAAGGTACAAAAAGAGTTTGGTCCAAGAGTCTTTACAAAAACTTAGAAGCCTAGGCTTCAGGGAGAACAAGCAGAGAGAGACAGCACTTCAAGCTCTTAGGAGAGGAAAACATCTCCCAAAAGAGCAACTGGTGAAAATTCTGCAAGAGAGCTCTCAAAAGCAGCACAATAGCTCAAATTCAATGTTAAGACTACATAATCCCTACTTTATTTTGCTCTGATTGCATCCTTTAATCTTAGCAGATTGTGTTCCCTAATTTGGAGGAGCTGAAGTTATCCTCAATCGGAGTGGAGAATATGCAGTGTGGCCAATTTGTAGATCAGTCTTCCCTATTCAGCACACTAACAAACTTGGTGGTGGAGGGTTGTGGGAATCTAAATTACTTGTTATCACCGACTGCTGCCAAAAGTCTTTCACAACTTCAGCAACTTAAGATATGTGATTGCAAGTCAATGGAAGAGGTAGTAGTTCCAGAGGGAGAAATGCTAAGGAAGATGTTGTTCCCTAGACTAAAATTCCTGCAGCTCAAAGGTCTTCCAAAGCTCGTCAGATTCTGCCTTGGTGACGAAATAGAATTCCCCTGCTTGGAAGAGCTGCGGATAGAGAATTGTCTGGAGTTAAAGACATTTATCTCCAATCATTTCACTGCCAGTACAGCAGCCATCTCAGCCCTCTTTGATGGAAAGGTCCTCTTTTTTCTAGAATAAACTTCCATTTATTCAACAGGCCTTCCCAAAAGTCACAGGATTCAAATTGGCAGCATGAAAAGAAGCCCATTCATGCCAAAAGTCCTGATTTCCCTTAAAAACCAAGATAGAAAAAAAGGGTTCTTCTAAGATCTGCTTATGAAAATAAAATAAGTTAACTTTGATACCCTTAGGTCTGTTGTCATATAAGCAATCAGAATGGCTCTCCCCTCCAGCCCTCTCTCACACCTATATTACTGTTTGCTTTGGCATTGAGAAGGTCATTGATGTTAGAATAAACATGTGCAGGTTGCATTGCCGATGTTGAAGACGCTAAAAGTCTGCTACCTGGATAGGTTGAAGATGATATGGCACAATGAACTCCACAAAGAGTCTTTCTGCAAAGTGAAAAACTTGACCGTAAAGCATTGCAGAGAACTATTGAAAATTTTCCCGTCCATTATGCCGACAAGATTCCAGGATCTAGAGCAATTGGATGTACGAGACTGTGACTCCCTGGAAGAGGTGTTCAATCTTCAAGTTCTGATGGATATAAAGGAGACACATGAAGAAAGGGTCACTCAGTTAAGAACTGTGTATTTAGGAAATCTACCAAATCTAAAGCATATTTGGAAGGAAAATCGTCAAATAAATATTTCCTTTCGGAGTCTTCGTTTGGCACATGTTTGGGACTGTCCACTTCTTAAAAGTATCTTTCCAGCCTCTATAGCCGAAGGTCTTTGGCAACTTGAAGACCTCAATATCGATTCTTGTGGTGTGAAGGAAATTGTTGCAGTGGAGGGAGCAGGAGGAAAAGAAGCTCCTATTACTAGGTTTATGTTCCCCAAACTAAACTCTTTGACGCTATGGAAATTGTCAAAACTGGACAAATTTTACCCGGGAATACATACTACAGAATGGCCAGCGTTGAAAACACTGAATGTAAAAAGGTGTGAGAAGATGAAGATGTTTTCTTTTGAATCTCATAGTTTGCAGGGACCATGTGAAGAAGAGCAACCTGATATCCAAGTTCTGCAGCCACTTTTCTCATTTCAAGAGGTATGGTTCTCTACTCTATTCCATATTTATCCCTGTCCTGGAATGATAATCAACTTCTTCGTTATATTCAAAGTTGTCTCTGCTGGTATGGCTAGTGGATGTGTCTTTCATCTCAGGCATATTATCAAATCATTTAAAAAGGCAGTGGCAATTAATTAGGTACTTTAGATTCATAATGTAACAAGAACCATTATGTTTGATAATGACAGAACGATTATGATTAACTTGTAAACAAATCACACACACCTGTCACATCCAACAAACTTGGTCATAGGCCAATGACATATTCCCACATAAAACTGAGCAACACAGCAATTTGGTCACCTGGAAAGTCTAGATTATTTTTCTGTTTAAATATTCCTCCAAAAAGAAAAAAAAAAATCTGTTTAGACATCACTCAAACAGCCACACCTTAGCGGCCTTTGCCTCTCTGCTTGCAATCTGCCCTGGTGCTTATTTTTCCTTTTAATTCCAATGTCTATTCGTTTGACCAGCCACTTCTGTTGCATTATAAATTTCGTCTCCTTTCTCATTTGTTTCATTGGAAGTGTGTCAGGAAAATGTTATTTCTATATATTCCAAATGATTTTTCTTTTTATTTGTTAAAATTATTTAATATTTTCATTTTTTTGAAATAAAAAAAAACTTAAAGTTAATATAAATAACATTTGAAAATAAGATTGTATTAAAAAATTCAAAAAATTTATCTTTTTTTTTGAAAATATGTTTTTATAAAAAAAATTATATTTATATTTTATAATAATAATATTTAAAATATAATACAAAATTAAATAAAAAATAATATTTAAATGTCAAAATATTATCAATTAACTATCACATTCCTCACAAATGTATCTAAGTCGATTAATTATGTTAAATTTATTTTAAAATTTTCTTAAAATTGACATGGTATTTATAGTTAGTGGTGAAGTGTTGTATTAACAAATAGTTTTTCATTTGGTCGAAACAATTCAACATTGACCAAATTGAATAACTACAGTGCCGCTTCGTTTATTTATCCATTCTAAAATCCAATATTACAAAAGATTTGTGCTGCTTGATTATTGGCCTACAGGGCATTCCCTGCTTGGAACAATTGACACTGGGCAGTAAGGGCGCACGAATGATACGGGCTGCCCAAATTCCGGAACACTTTTTCTATGAAGTGAGGTGTCTCCATCTGGTAGGGTCTGAAGAGAAGTCAGCGTCATTTTCCTTGGATCTCCTGCGAAGATTCCCCGAATTGGAAACACTCCAAATTAGCCGTATCGATGGGCTCGAGGAGATGTTCTCCTGCGAAGGATCTGTCGGTGGGGAGAATCAAGGGAGTATTTGGAGAGGAGATTGCCAGCTGGAACGTACATTCGAAAATATTGAGACTCTAGAACTATTTTTGTGTGACAGTCGGATTAGTTTGGCGCCTTCTATTGCCTCTTTCGGAAATCTGTCCCATCTGGATGTATGGGGTTGTCGCGGTTTATTGAATCTGGTAACGTCCTCGACTGCCCAATGTATGAGGCATCTAACAACATTGCGCGTAAGTTACTGCAAGTTGGTGGAGGAAATAGTGGGAAGAGAGGAAGACGACAGAGAAGACCAGATCACCTGGGACAATTTAAAATGTTTGCAACTCCATCATTTGGGAAGCCTCACTTGCTTCTCCTCTGCATATCACACCTTCCAATTTCCATCTTTGGAGAAAGTAATCGTAACACAATGCCCCAACATGAAGACTTTCTCGGAGGGAATCTCAATCACACCAAAGCTCAGGAGAGTAAAACTGGCATGGGGAGATGCCGAAGAGCGTTGGGAGGGCGATCTCAACACCACCATACAAAAGTTGCCCGCAGAACTGGCTAGCGTCTATCACTGAGTCCTCTTTTGGCTACTAAATAGTGCTTATTGCCATGTGCCTTTTTTCTTTCATCATATTTAATTTGATGAACAAGCCATAATATTTGACTTCTCCAGGTTGGACAACTTCATGGCATACATCATGTGACGCGCTTCGATTTTCCCGAGTAAAAAGAAATATATACTAAGGAAAATTTTCCAGCCAATGTCCTCTCCCGATTGTCGTTTCTGGTGGTGGACGAATGTGTATACAACTCCAATGCTGTCCCATCCAATTTCTTACGGTCCTTGGACAATTTGGAATGGCTTACGGTGAAAAATTGTGAGTCAGTGGAAGAAGTATATGATCTCACTCCTCCCAATGCCTCCGATGGGCAAATCGAGACACTGCCCAAGCTATACGAATTAAAATTGATTAAGCTACCAAGGTTGAGGCAAGTACGGAAGGAGGAGCCTAAAGGGGTGTTTCACCTTAGAAGCCTTGTAAGTGTTCAAAATACACAACTGCAGCACTTTGAGATACCTATTTACTCCAACCACGTGCTTGGACCTGTTTACTTGTCACTCTATGGATGAGTGATGCCGAAACAAAGCGCTTTTGAGATGTAAACGTAAAGTGTAAATGGCTCCATGTAAGCAATTATCCGTCGTTTGAATGATGTGTGTTTTTTGGGGTTCTTGGACTGTTTCTCCTTCTTGTAATTGTAAGGCCTGCTATTGCCATCGTCCAGGAAATCTTGGTGCACAAGTAGCCTGTTATAAAGTCATGTTACGATGGAAGTTTATAGAGTATTATGAATCTTTCTAATTTGAGCCATTGAAATTGGCCTTTCCAAGAGTTGTTATAGCATATTTTTGAAATGCTGAAGAACAACAGAGAGTCTATTACAAGTAGGGCAGTAGAATATGGGAAACTGTGTAATGTTCTCCCAGAAGCCGCCAAAAGAACCAGGCATGCTGTGGCACAAAGAAAGGAGAAGTGGAAGAAATAGAATAGTACACAAAAAGCTTCCCTACCTAAACCTCGAGAGATATTTCACAATGTAAAAATTCTTAGAACTCACATCTCCTCCACCAAACTAATATACTAAGGCAATGTATGGAAAGAATATTTACATTATGCACACATGAGGCAAGTATTACTTTTAAATATTAAGGCATGGCAAGCTAAAAGGTACTAGCAGCCTTAAAACCAATTTTCTTCTCGAGGGCAAGCATAATCTTTCCTTCATGCACCCCGAATTTCAAAGATCAATTCAAGGGATATTCATCAAATGTCTTCAAAGTAGAAATCAAACTTGAAATAGACCACTGAATAGGGGACGATAGCCCCAAGCGTGCCTGCCCCCAAATCAAATACCAACTGATTAACAATACAACGTCACATGTTCAGATTACACTGGCTTGGTGTATTATTGAGTTCATTGTTGCAACCTATTGTAATCTTTTGTTACTTCGGCAATAAAATCTTCACTTATCCCAAAAAAAGCAATTCTGTAATGCCGAGAAAACAAGGGGGAAAAATCAAACATTTTGTTCTGCATCCACACAAGCGACCAATCAGCCAACCAACCATAGTTATTGATACACAGGCAGGTGTGGCGAAGACAAAGGAAAATAAAGCAAATTGGCAGCCATCAAATACAGTTACAGGGAACGTACAAGTCCATTGTGGATGCCAGTGATGGGCACATACAAGAAAGGCCTAAGCTTGCCGCCTCCACTAACAGAAACCCCATTGTTCAAAACCTTGAAAAGCACTTGTTTCAACATAATCCACGCACAGAAACGTGCACCTGTTCGTATACCCAATAGCGAAGGAAAAACAAAAAGACAAAGAAAAGGTTAAATTAAAACAATTTCAATGGCATTGAAGAAAGTATATATTTCTTTTTTAACAAAAGGGGGAATTTTTAAAACCCAAAATGGAGATGATTAAACAGGAAAATTTGAAGGTACAAAGGTAAATCAAAAGCGTAGAAGAGTTTATCTGGAGCATTTTATCGAACTGGAAACGTGCACAAAACCATAAAACATTGCCGTACAGAACGAGGAGGAACCGAGCTTCGTGGGAGAAAGTAGACCTCTGTCGGAGTTTATTTCATTAAAGAGAGCTGAACAGAGTACAAAGAATTGGTTTTATTCGCTGACAAAAGTTTGATCCATTCGACCCTCGTCGGCATAAGAAGAGGTAAGCGACATGGAAAAACAGTATATATTTCAAGTGCGCGAGGATTGAAACGCACTTAAAAGCGAGAGATTGCGCCAATGCCACCGCAGAAAAAATGTTGTGCAGACGCAGCTTTAGGCGTACAATTATTATGATTATTAAATTAAATATTTATAATTTTATCTTTTAAAAATAATAATTTTAATTACACTCTTTTAATTTTAATTTTACTTTCGATGAATTAAAATAAAAAACATTAGAGTTCTTATAATAAAAAAATTATTTTTTTCCTTTTAAAGGTAAAGTAATACCATTTTTACAATTAAATCTTATATTAGATTAATTACAATAATAATAAAATCTTAATATAATAATTACAAATTTTAATAATAAAATTAAAATTTAATATTTGATTTTTAATTTTTATAAATAAAAAAATCTTAATTTAATTTTAATTAGGATCTATAATATTAATTTTAATACTTGAAAAATTCATATATACAATATCAAATAAATTTATAAGTAATAAAAAAAAAGAACGTACACATATATGCATGCCGAAAAAAGGAAATGATGGAAAAAAATAGAAATAATCTAAAATATCAGTTCATCGTCCACTTGTTTAGGAGGAAAAAAGGGAAAATATATAAGCTCCTCCTCCTAAATGCATATCCACTTGCATGGGAATTGACCTTGCAGTAAAAGGAAAACCAGGATGGTACATAATGCATTTCCACTACATAGCCTACTCAGTCTATCATAATCACATTTCCAGGGATCGATGAAGAATCGATCCCCCAGATGTCTAGCCGAGGATCCTTGCCAGCCAAGTGCAGGAAAGCATGACACTGTGTGGGAAAATCTACCCAACTTGGACCACGGAATATCCATGATGCCAGCTTCTATTCTTGAGCTTCCTGGAGCCCTGTAAAATGGTTTAGATGCATTAACCCGCCTCAAAACTACAACTTTAATACCCTGGTTAGTGTCTTTCAGCACTTCAACCATGTCAGATTCGCCATTGCCCTGTTCTGCACATGTTGAGTCCGAAATCCAGTTATTGTGTATGGCCCAAATCGCGACTTTTCTTGGATAAACTTTAAATCTATTCTTACCAGTGATTTCAGCTTTCAGCTGATGAGAAAACTCCGCAAGAGATGCAACCATTAGTTTACTATTTTTAACTCTGAATGTTCCGCATGCAACAAACTGTGTCCCATCTTTAATGATAAAAATATATTTAATTTCATATTAATAATTTAAATTAATTAAAAATTACTTATAAATTTTATTTTTTAAAAAATTTAAATAAAAATCTATTTAAATTTTTTTAACCTATCTCTTTATTATTATAAAAAAAGAGAAATTTTTGACTATTTTTGTGTGATTTGATTTATTAAGATTTAAGAGCTTTTTAATCTAAATATAAAATTAAAAAGATTAATTAAATTAAATATTTTAAGTAATTTTTTATTATTTGAAAATAGACAATAAAAAATAATTATTTTTAATTATTTTATTAATTGTATTTTAATTTAAATTAATATCTTTATTTTATAATAATTAATCTTTTTATAATTCAATAATACACTTTTTATAATATTACATTATGTAACACTTTTTTACATAAACATATAGTTTTAATATCTCATAAACACTCATATGATATTTTTTTTATTAAAAAAGTAATTTGTTACGTACAAATATGAATAAAACTCTTATTATCATTTTGGTGATTATTTAAAATATTTGTTTTTTTTTATAAATCGATTGGTAAGACATTTTTATTTATAAAAGGTTATTGTAACTTACAACATTTTAAAAAATGAAGACAACAAACTAAAGGTTACACAAATTAATCCTTGATTAATTAAATAACAGACTAATTTTTGATTAAATAAATAATTTAAAATATGTGATTAACTAAATAAATATAATAAAATAAAAAGTATTAATAAATTTAATTTAATTTATAAGAATATTAAAAATTTTATTTTTTTTACAAAATTTTTACATTAAAAACAAGTATTAATTTTGACATATAATTATATAATTTATAATAATAAAATAATTAAATTTTATTATAATATTTAATTAAATTTATATCCGGATTTTCGAATAAAATCACGAGAAATTGAAAACAAAATGTTTTTAAATAGATTTGTCTTCTTGTGTGAGTTGGCATCCATATGTATGTGTGGAAGAACTGCTTTGGTGCGCGTAATTATCACAGTCCTAGTAATAATAATAAAGAGAAGAGAGAGGACTCCAGAATTATTGGTTTAGATGACTATTTCCGGTTACCGTTTAATCCATAAAGTATTGGTTTCCTGTGTGCACTCAAGCACACCCAGATCACACACGACAATCTTCTTTTCCCACAATTGCACTACTAATCAAAATCCATGTCGCTGCATTTAGAAAAATGAAAAGCGAAGCAAGAAGCAAAATGGCAACAACCGAATGGGAAGGAGCCACGAAAATCCAAATCCACGGCCAGAAGGGTAGTTCCCTCGAGTTTCCGAATCCATTCGGAAAATCCCACAGAATTAAATAAAGATGAATTGAAAGAGACATAAAGAAGTGCAAAATAATATCAAACTAATAAAATGCCACTTTGTGGAATTTTTCCGAATTCAACTCGAATCACGCTCTGGAATTCCTAAGCTCTCCATCACAATTCCCATAGAATCCAAAGCCAAAAACTCTCTCTCACAAGAGTGGCGGCACAGTGGGTTGGTTCTGATTTGCCACGGCCTGGCCACCTTACTAGTGACGGTCCAAATTTTAAGTGGTCAACGGCCCATCTTCTGCGGCACCTCCGTTGAACCCCTCCATTGTTTCCTCGCCTTTGAAGCCGATGATTGCCTCTGCTACTCTCTCTCTCAAAACAGTGGCATTAGTCCACTGTATAAATGTATGTAAGGTCCTTTTAAGGTAGTAGAGCTATCTTACACATTGGAGCAACCTGCGACTTCATTGCAAAATCATCGATTAGCTATATTCCTGGTTGAGTTCATGGGCAAGTACTAGTAACTGATAACTTCTGGTCAGCGGCAAATTTGTTTCTTTTCTGTCGTTGCATTTTAAACTTGATTATGCCTAGTTCCTGGAGATAGACAGGCATACTGGGATTTGATGTAGGTGTTATACCGTTTCTATTGACTAGCTTTTCTGATCTAGGAATTGTGAAGGTTGAGAATGTTTCGGAATATCTCTCTGCCTATCCCTGTGGCAATATCATATATAAAGAGAAAGAATGACCTATTTTTAAAATTGCAAAGTGAGTTCTTTGATTCCGTTTCCGAAAATCTTCTGCGAGCTTTTCATTTCCTTCTCTTAAAATGTAGCATTTCCGTGTTCCTCCAAGCACTGGAGCGTATGTCATTGCTATGTGACCCGGTTTGACCATCATTGTGGCTGGATGTTTTGTATTATATCCCTACCAATCTCTCTTACAGATTCTTGCACTTATGTTTAGCTCTTGTTTGAGGTGCCTTTCTGGCAGTTGCAAATAGTTTTTTGGTTTTCTGCTTAAAGTTGTTCATTATTGCAGAATAATTGTATAAAGGAGAGAAGTACACGATACTTCTTGGCTTTCTTTTTGTGGCTTTCCTTTCTATTAAAACAAAGGTAAGATAAAAAAAAAAATCATTTTTAAATTTTAATTTTAATTTTTTTAAAAAAAATTATAATTTAAATATTTTTTATTTTAATTTTTTAAATAAAATTTAATTAAAAATATATTTTTGTAACTAATATTATAAATTTACGAAATTTTAACTTTCACTTTTTCAATAGTAAATTTTATTTAATTATCTTTTCATAATTTATAAGTTTTAATTGTTTCTTCTATCATGTGGCAACTTCTCTTTAATTCATAAATTAAGAAGAAAGAAGAAAAAAAAATTCTCAAGAATTTTTCTTTTTACTTTTTTTAAAAAATACTCAAATTTTAATTCTTTTTATACTTTTCTCTCTTTTGAAAAAAAATTAATTTATGCATAGAAATTACTTATAATTTAAATATATATTCACTTTCATTTCTTCAATAATAAAATTTTATTTAATTACCTTTTAATAATTTATAAGTCTTAATTATTTTTTTTACAATGTAGTAACTTCTCTTTAAGTCATAAATTAAGAAGGAAAAAGAAAAAAATTATACTATCTAATTCTTTTTGAAAAGACTACTCACAATTTAATTTAAATATATATTAATTTTTTCTTTTTTTAATAATAAAAACATATTTAACTTCATGCTAATAATTTAAATTAATAAAAATTACTTATAATTTTTTAAAAAAATAAGTAAAAATTTATTTAAAATTCTTTAACTTATATATTTATTGATGTAAAAGAAAAAGAACTATAATGTAAGTCTTTTATCACTCTTTTTTAACTTTTTTTTGTGTGATTTGTTTTTTTATTAAAGTTTATGAGTTTTTTTTTTCACTTGGATGTAAAATTAAAAGGATTAATTAAATCAAATAATTTAAGTGACTTTCTTTCATTATTAAAGAATAGCTAATGAAAAGAAAAAATAAAAAATTTAATTATATTATTAGTTTAATTTTAATTTAAATTAATATCATTATCTTGTGATAATCAGTTTCTTTACAATTTAATAACACATTTTTTATGATATTATGGTGTTGACATTTTTTTCTTTTTTTTATAAAAAAACTCAGTTTTAATTATATGTTCGTAATAAATACTTATTTAATATTTTTTTATTTAAAAGAAGAGATTTGTTATATACAAATGTAAACAAAATTCTTATCATTATTTGATAATTATTTTAAGAATTTTTTTTTATAAATTGATTGTTATATTATAAAGTATTTGTATTTTTAAAGAACAATTAGAACTTATAATATTTTTAAAAATAATGATAATAAATAAAATATTATACAAATTAGTTTTTAATCAAATGAGTGACAAACTAATTTTTGATTAAATAAATAATTTAAAATATATTACTAACCAAATAAATGAAATAAAAGTAAAAATATTAATAAATTTAATTGAAATTATAAAAATATTAAAATTTTTATTTCTTTGGAAATTTTTATCTTAAAAATTAGTTTTAATTTTGATATATAATTATATAATTTATAATAGTAAAATAATTAAATTTTATTATAGTATTTAATTAAATTTATATTAAGGCTTTTTAATAAAATCTATTTCTTCCGTGTGAGCGGCCAATTGTTCACGAGAAATGGAAAAGAAAATTGTTTCTAAATAGTTTTGTCTTCTTGTGCGAGTTGGAATCCATATGGATGGGTGTAAGAAGTGCTTTGTTGCGCGTAAATATCGCTGTCCCAGTAATAATAATAATAATAATAATAATAATAATAATAATAATAATAATAATAATAAAAACAGGGAGAGACAGGTCATTAACAAATACCATGTGCAGCTGAAGAAATACAAGGCATTAACAAATATCACTGTCCTTGCTTTCATTACTCATAAATTCTACTCCTTAAAAAATTAAATAAAAAGTTATTTAAATTTTTTAACCTATTTTTTATTATTGTAAACGAAGGAGACTAAAATGTAAGTTTTTTATCACTCTTTTAAATCTTTAACTTTTTTGTGATTTTTTTATTAAAATTTATGAATTTTTTACCTAAATATAAAATTTAAAAAATTAAATTAAATATTTTAAGTGACTTTCTTTTGTTATTAAAAAATAACAAATAATGATAAAAATTTTAATTATTTTATTATTTTAATTTTAATTTAAATTAATATTTTTACCTTGTGATAATTAATTTCTTTTACACATTTTTTATGGTATTATGATGTTGGACACTTTTTTTTTTGGTAAAAAACATATTTTTAATTATGATTTTATTATAAATACTCATTTGATTTTTTTCATTTAAAAAAAATTATCATATACAAATAATAATATAACTTTTATCATCATTTAATAATTATTTTTTTAAAAAAATTATTATAAATTGATTACTATGACATTTACATTATAAGATATTTTTATTTATAAAAAGTTATTGTTAACTTACAATATTTTTAAAAATAACAATAACAAATAAAATGTTATGTGGTAGGTTGATTTTTTATGAAATAAATAAAAAATTAACTTTTAATTAAGTACATAATTTGAAATATGTGATTAAATAAATAAATAAAATAAAATGAAAAATATTAATAAATTTAATTAAATTATATAAATGTTAAAAATTCTAATAAAATCAATTTCTTCCGTGTGAGTGTGCATATGTTCAGGAGAAATTGAAAAGAAAATGTTTCTAAATAGTTTTGTCTTCTTGTGTGAGTTGGGATCCATATGTATGTGTGTAAGAAGTGCTTTGGTCCGCGTAAATATCACTGTCCCAGTAATAATAATAATACTAATAATAACAGACAGAGAGACCAGGCATTAACAATGCCATGTGCAGCTGAAGGAGTACAAGGCATTAAGATAATATTTCATAATATAAATGTGAGTTGGAATCCATATGTGTGTAAGGAGCGCTTTGGTCACTGTCCCACTAATAATAATAAAAAAAAGGAGGGAGAGACAAGGCATTAACGAATACCATGTGCAGTTGAAGAAATACAGGGCATTATCAAATATCACTGTCGCCGCTTTCTCTATTCATAATTATTTTTTTTCAGAAAATTAAATAAGAATTTATTTAAATTTTTTTAACTTATTTCTTTATTGCTGTAAAAGAAAGAGAATTATAATGTGAGCTTTTTATCATTTTTTTTTAAATTCTTTACTTTTTTTGTATAATTTGTTTTTTATTAAAATTTATAAATTTTTAATTTATATTTAAAATTAAATATTTTAAGTGACTTTATTTTCTTAATAAAAAAGTAGCCAATGAAAAGAAAAAATAAAAAATTTTAATTATTTTATTAGTTTAATTTTAATTTTAATTTGAATTAATATGTTTATCTTATAATAATCAATCTCTTTTACATATATTTTTTTTATAATTCTACAATATTTGACCTTTTTTTTGTAAAAATATAATTTTAATTATATTTTTATAATAAATAATAATTTGATATTTCTTTTTTATTTAAAATAAAAAATTTATTATATACAAATATGAACAAAATTTTTATCATTATGTGTTGATTATTTTTTAAAAAAATTATTATAAATTAATTGTTATAACATTTATATTAAAAGATATTTTTATTTGTAAAGAACTACTAGAACTTACAATGTTTTTAATAATAATAATAATAATAATAATAATAAATAAAATATTACAAAATTTGATTTTTAATCACAAGAATTACAAATTAATTTTTAATTAAATAAATAATTTAAAATATATTACTAACTGAATAAATAAAATTAAATTATGAATATTAATAAATTTAATTTTAAATTATATAAATGTTAAAAATTTTATTTTTACAAAATTTTAATATTAAAAATAAATATTAATTTTAATATATAATTATATAATTTATAATTATTAAATAATTAAATTTTATTGCAGTATCTACTTAAATTTATATCAGGCTTTCTAATAAAATCAATTTCTTCCATGTGAATGGACAATTCTTCACGATAAATTGAAAAGAAAATGTTTCAAAATAGTTTTGTCTTCTTGTGTGAGTTGGAAACCATGTGTGTGTAAGAAGTGCTTTGTTGCTCGTAAATATCACTGTCCCAGTAATAAAAAAAAAAAGAAACCAGAGAGACACAAGGATTAACAAATACCATGTGCAGCTGAAGAAATACATGGCATTAACAAATATCACTGTCCCTGCTTTCTTTACTCATAAATTCTTTTTCACAAAAAATTAAATAAAATTTTATTTAAATTCTTTTAATTTATTTCCTTATTACTGTAAAAAAAGGAAAACTATAATGTAAATTTGTTTATCACTCTTTTAAATTTTTTATTTTTTTGTGTAATTTGTTTTTTTATTAAGATTTATGAGTTTTTTTTACCTAAATATAAAATTGAAGAAATGAATCAAATAAAATATTTTAAGTGACTTTTTTATTAGTTAAAAATAGCCAATAAAATAAAAATAAATAAATTCAATTATTTTATTAATTTAATTTTAATTTACATGAATATCTTTATCTTATGATAATTAACTGTTTTTGTACACTTTTAATGGTACTACAATCTTTGACACATTTTTTTCATAAAAACACAATTTTAATTATATTTCTATAATAAACACTCATTTCATATCTTTTTTTTTTAAGAGAAGAGATTTATATAAATATAAATAAAATTTTTATCATTATTTGATGATTATTTAATTTTTTTTGTTATAAATTGATTATTATGACATTTATAATGTAAAATATTTTTAGTTATAAAGAATTAATACAAATTACAATATTTTTAAAAATAACAACATCAAATAAAATATTATATAAATTAATTTTTAATTAAATAAATAATTTAAAATATGTGACTAATTAAATAAAAATAAAAGTATTAATAAATTTAATTTAAATTATTAGAATAATAAAAATTTTACATTAAAAATAAGTATTAATTTTAATATATATTTATATAATTTATAATAATTAAATAATTATATTTTATTACAGTATCTAATTAAATTTATATCAGGCTTTCTAATAAAATCAATTTCTTCCGTGTGAGCGGACAATTGTTCAGGAGAAATTGAAAAGAAAATGTTTCTAAATAGTTTTGTCTTCTTGTGTGAGTTGGGATCCATATGTATGTGCAGCTGAAGAAATACAGGGCATTAACAAATATCACTGTCCCTGCTTTCTTTACGCGTAAATTCTCCTATTTAAAAATTAAATAAAAATTTATTTAAAAATTTTTAACCTACTAAATAAGAACTAAAATATAAGTCTTTTATCATTTTTTTAAATTTTTAACTTTTCTTGTGTGATTTATTTTTTATTAAGATTAATGAGTCTTTTTACCTAGATATAAAATTAAAGAAATTAATCAAATCAAATGTTTTAAGGGATTTTTTATTATTAGAGAATAATCAATAAAGTAAAAAATAAAATTTTTTAATTTATTTATTAATTTAATTTTAATTTGGATCAATATTTTTATTTTATGATAATCAGTTTTCTTTATATAATTAATATTACAATATTTAACACTTTTTTTAAAACATAATTTTAATTATATTTTTATAATAAATATTTACTTAATGTTTTTTTAAAGAGCGATTTATTATATATAAATATAAACAAAATTCTTATCCTCTTATAATTATTTTAAATTTTTTATAAATTAATTATTATGATATTTATATTATGAGATATTTTGTTGTTTGTAAAAACTTATTTTAATTTACAATATTATTTAAAATAACGATAATAAATAAAATATTACAGAAATTGATTTTTAATCAAATGTCACATGGGTGTAAGAAGCTTTGGTGCGCGTAAATATCACTGTCCCAGTAATATTAAGAAATAAATATATAAATAAACGGACGGAGAAACCAGGCATTAACAAATACCATGTGCAGCTGAAGAAGTACAAGGCATTAACAAAATATCACTGTCCCTTCTTTCTTTAGTCATAAATTCTCTGTCTTAACAAATTAAATAAAAATTTATTTAAAATTTTTTAACTCATTTTTTATTACTGTAAAAAAAACATAATATAAGTATTTTATCACATTTTTAAATTTTCAACTTTTTTGTGCAATCTTTTATTAAATAATTTATATTAAAATAATTAATTAAATTAAATATTTTAAGTAATTTTTTTATTTTTAGAGAATAGACATTTAAAAATTTAATTATTTTATTACTTTAATTTTAATTTAAATTAATATTTTATTTTGTGATAATTAGTCTTTTTTATACATTTTTTATTAATATTTATATTTTATATTTTTTGGAAAAAATAATTTAATTTTTATTATTTTTTTAGAAAAAATTATAGCATTTAAGATTTTTTTTTAAATTTTAATTTAAATACATATTAACTTTCACTTCTTTAAAAATAAAAATATATTTAATTACCTTTTAATAATTTGAAAGTTTTAGTTGTTCCTTCTTTGTAACCACTCTTTAATTCATAAATTAAGAAAGAAAAAAATCTTCTCATATTTTTTATTTTATTAAAAAAGGACTCAAAATTTAATTCTTTTTATATAATTCTATTTTTAAAAAAATAATAATTTAATTTTTTAAATTCTTTTATAAATAATTATACTATCTAATTTTATGTTTTTTACAAAAAAAAAAGACTACTCACGATTTAATTTAAGTATATATTAGTTCTCACTTTATTATAATAAAAACATATTTAATTTTGTGTTAATAACCTAAATTATTTAAAAAAATAATCATAATTTTTTTAAAAAAAAATTTATTAAAATTTTTTTTATCTCTTTACTCTTATAAAAAAAGGAAAACTATAATGTAAGTCCTTTATCATTCTTTTAAAATTTTAACTTTTTTTTTTGTGTGATTGGTTTTTCTTATTAAGTTTCATAGGTATAAGATATAAGATATAAGATTGAAAAGATTAATAAAATATAATATGTTAAGTGACTTTTTTTCATTATTAAAGAATAGTTAGTGAATAAAAAAATAAAAAAATATAATTATTATATTAATTTAATTTTAATTTAAATCAATATCATTATTTTGTGATAATCAACCTCTTTTACAATTCAATAACATATTTTTTATAATATTACGATATTTAACACTTTTCTTTTTCATGAAAACACAATTTTAATTATGTCTCCAATGTAAATAGTCATTGATATTCCTCTTGTATTGAAAAGAAGATATTTGTTATATACAAATATGAAAAAAAAAACTCTTATTATTATTTGATAGTTATTTTAAATACAACATACTTTATTTGTAAAGAATTATTGCAACATACAACATTTTAAAAAATAACAACAACAAATAAAATGTTATACAAATTAGTTTCTGATCAAATAAATAGAAAATTAACTTTTAATTAAATAAATAAGTTAAAATATTTGACCAACTAAACATACAAAATAACATACATTTTATAATATTATGATATTTGACCTTTTATTTTCATAAAAACACAATTTTAATTATATCTTTTTAGTAAATACTTATTTGATATTTTTTTTATTTAAAAGAAGAGATTTGTTTTATATAAATATAAACAAAACTCTTCTCATTATTTGATGATTATTTTAAAAATTATTTTTTTATAAATTAATTATTGTGATATTTAAATTATGAGACTTTTTTTTCTGTAAAGAATTATTGCAACATACAACATTTTGAAAAATACAACAACGAATAAAATGTTATACAAATTAATTTTTGATTAAATAAATAATTTACAATATTTGATCAATTAAATATAGAAAATAAAATTAAAAATATTAATAAATTTAATTTAATTTATAGTAATATTAATATTTTTAAAAATTTTACATTAAAAATAAGTATTAATTTTGATACATAATTATATAATTTATAATAATAAAATAATTAAAGATTTTTCCAAGTTGTTACTTTCCTGAACGCCAAATTACAAATTGGCAAATTGATGGACGTGGGCCAGAAAAAAGGACAATAATTCACACAGAGTTGTCGAGTCAATGTCACGAAATTGCTATGCTGTGGACCTTTGTTTTGGAAAATCATACATACATTAATTTGCCTTCAGCCTTCTCGGAACAAACGTACGTGGACTGGGATTATTGATCGCTCTATGATTTTCTAACCCACCCGTTCACACCCACGCTGGGAAAATTAGCAAATTGCTTTTGATCAAATAAATAATTGAAAATATTTGACCAATTAAATATATAAAATAAAATTAGGAACTTTAATAAATTTGATTTAAATTACAAAAATATTAAAATTTTTATTTTTTACAAAAATTTCACATGAAAAAATGATATTAATTTTGATATATGATTATATAATTTATAATAAAAAAATAATTAAAAACTTTTCCAAATCGTTACTTTCCTGAATGACAAATTGGCAAACTGATGCATGTGGGTCAGAAAAAAGGACAATAATTCACATAGAGTTGTCGAGTCAATGTCACGAATGCCGTGGACCTTGGATTTTGGAAAGCCTTACGCACAGTAATTTGCCTTCAATAATTCCATAGCCGCCTTCTTTGAACAAAAGTATGTGGACTGGAATTACTTATCACTCTATGATTTTGTAACCTGCCCGTTCTCACACAGTTGGGGAAATTGACTAGACAACTCGGGTATCTTCAATGTGCTTTGCTTTGGTTGTGGGAAAATTATTATTTAGATGTAATTATGTATATTATTATTGATAAAGTTGAAAAATTTTTAATTATTTTTTTACTTGGTAATTTTGTTAATTCATAAATTAAAGATATGTTAATTTTTTATTTATAAATTAAAAAAATAATTAAAAATATATACTCTTATTTTTTTCTTGAAAAGATATTTTAAATTTAATTTTTTTAGAATTTTTTTTATTTTCATTTGATGATTATTTTAAAAAATTTTATAAATTGACTTATATAATATTTATATTATGAGATATTTTTATTTGTAAAAAACTATACTAAATAAGAATATTTTAAAATATAACGATAATAAATACATAAATTGATTTTTATCAAATAAATAATAAATTAATTTTTAATTATATACATAATTAAAAATATGTGACATATAAAAAAATAGAATAAAATTAAGATTATTAATAAATTAAATTTAAATTATACAAATATTTTAAATTTTATTTTTATTACAAAATTATTATATTAAAAATAAATAATAATTTTATTACAGTATCTAATTAAATTTATATCAGGCTTTCTAATGAAATCAATTTCTCGCGTTAGTGGACAATTGTTCCCGAGAAATTGAAAAGAAGATGTTTCTTAATAGTTTTGTCTCCTTGCGTGAGTTGGAATCCACGCGTGTTGTGCGCGTAAATATTGGTTTAGATGACTTTTTCCGGTCACCGTTTACTCCACAAAGGATTGGCTTCCTTCGTGCACCTAAGCACGCCCAGATCTCTCTCGCTTTCCCCTCAAACACGACAATCTTCGTTTCCCATAATTCCCTACGTACTTCACTTCCCCGTCCACACTAATCATCGTCGTCTGCTAATCCGTGAAAGTTTCTTTGAATTCCTCCAGCACTGCGTGTTTCTGTCCCGCTCTGAACATCCAAATACCATGCTATAAACCGCTACTCTTCCTTTGCTTTCCCTGCTCCTCTTTCTCATTTCGCTTTCCCTTTACCAATTACCATCAGTCCATTCCTGCTACTTCACTCTGTTTCTGCTACTCATAAGCAACTACTCTATACGCCATCTATACCCACCAAACCAACACATTTGAAGCTATTTCTGTACATTAACTTTCTTCCGTTTTGCTACCCTTTAAATCGCTTCTCAATCCTATTTCCTTACTTTCCCATTGTCTGCTTTCCTTTGCTATCACCGTCTTCCCTTCTACTCCACTGTGTATTTGTCCAACGATTCCCATTGCATATCCTTTCTTGTGGACATATTCCCGTTTTCAAATATTTTACATCAGTTTCCCAAGAAAATTAATTAAAAAAAAAGGTGGTCAGAAGCAAACAATGGCTCTGGATATCATTCCTGGTTTAGTTGGCACCGTTCTGGAGTACACTCTCACCCCTGTTATACGGCATGCGGGTTATGCTTTTCGCTACGCAAAGAAGGTTAGAGAGCTCGAGAAACAGGCTGTGAAGATGAGGACTACAAGAGATAGTTTGCAGAACCTTGTTGAACAAGCTATAAGGAGTGGGGACGAGATCCAGCCTGACGTTAAAGAGTGGCTGACTGATGCGGAGAATGCCATTAAAGGGGCTGCGGAGCTTACTGAACGCGAAGAAGAAGAGGCAAAGAAGAAGTGTTTTGCTGGGGGGTGTCCCAACTTAAAGACCCGCTATCAGCTTGGCAAGAAAGCTGCCAAGGATGCTTCGCGTATTCGAGATCTGGAGGGAAAAGGAAAATTTGATCCAAGTCAAATATCCTACCGTGCGGCTCCACAGCAGATAGTTTCTTCATCGGTTCATGGTTTCGAGGGCTTGCCTTCGAGAGCTTCTGTTTTCAAAAAAGTTATGGATGCACTATCAGATCCCAACATCAACAGAATAGGTGTCTGCGGCATGGGCGGAGCGGGTAAGACCACTCTGGCGAAGGAAGTCCACAAGCAAGCAATCGAAGGGAAATTGTTCGATGTCGTGGCTATGCCAGAGTTATCTATAAAACCAGATCTCAAAGCGATTCAAACGAGAATTGCAGAGGTGCTGGACTTCAAACTTGAGGAGGAGACGGAAGATGGGAGAGCAGATCGACTACACCAGCGGTTGATGAAGGAGCGCAGGGTCCTTATAATTTTGGACAATCTTTGGGAAAAAATTGATTTGGAGAAATTGGGAATTCCATTAACCAATGAGAAATTAGTCAAGGGTAGAGGAGCTCACTCTGTACATGAAGGTTTTCAGTTCAATTCTCAGTTGGAACCAAATGAACAAAAAAGAAATTATCTCAATGAATGCAAGCTATTAATGACCTCAAGAGATCGGAAACTGTTAAAAAATGACATGGAAGTGCAGATAGAGGTCAAGCTTGATGTTTTAAAAGGAGGAGAGTCCTACACATTATTTGAGAGGATGGTGGGTGGTATCAAGGACTCAAGACTGCAACCTATAGCAGAGGAATTGGCCAGGAAGTGTGCAGGTTTGCCTATTCTACTTTACACGCTGGCAGGAACTTTGAAGAACGAGCAGCTCGAAACATGGAAGGATACTTTGAACCGGCTGTCGACATTTGAGGATGAGGACATACAAAAGAAAGTTTACTCCGTTCTAGAGTTGAGCAATGATCATTTGCCTACTAAAGAAGTCAAGTCATTTTTCTTGCTTCTTGGTCTATTTACATTTCCTGATATTCCAATCTTAGACTTGTTGAAGTACAGTATGGGCCTGGGTCTACTCAATGACGTACGTAGAATGGAAGATGCTCGAATTAGAGTCCATCGGTTGATTGTAAACCTCAAAGCCTCGTGCTTGTTGTTAGACAGTGAAAGGGATGGGTTTGTTAAAATCCATGACGTTGTTCAAGATGTTGCTGCCTCAATTGCATTCAGAACTCAACATGCATTGAAGAAGGTTGGCGCTACGTCGGAGGATTTTCGAAGAATCGATATTAGAAGGTGCACTAGAATTTTTCTGGAAGACACTGACGTTTTAGAGTTCCCTACGATGATGTTCCCATGGCCAGAGATAGTGTTATTTAGCTTATCCCCGAAAGATAGTTCCCTTCATATCCCTGATTCAGCGTTTGAAGGGATGACGAAGCTCCAAGTACTGGATTTCACAGATATGCATTTCTCGTCTCTTCCTCCATCACTGGACTCGCTAACAAGCCTCTATACCTTGTGTTTGGACTTCTGTGGATTGGAGGACATATCTGTCATTACGCAGCTGATGAATCTTGAAATCCTTAGCCTTAGCGGCTCTCAAATTGTTGATTTGCCAAGAGATCTGGCGCAATTGACTCGATTGAAGATGTTAGATTTGAGCGGTTGTTCCAAACTCGAATTCATTCCGGAAAATCTCTTGTCACAGTTATCCCTGTTAGAAGAACTGCTCATTGGCGACAACAGCTTTGTTAACTGGGATGTCAAACGGCCCGATAATCAAATTAATGTAAGTCTGTCTGAGTTGGAGCACTTGTCTCGCCTAACAAATTTGGAGATTCATGTTCCAGATGGCAAGAAACTACCGAAGACGCTGTTTGCTAGGGGATTGGAACGATACAAGATATTCATCGGAGATGTGTGGGACTGGGATGGGGAATATCAAACTTCAAAAACGTTAAAGCTCAATCTGAATAGAAGCATTCACTGGAAGCATGGGGTGAAGGCCTTATTGAAGGACATAGAAGATCTTTATTTGGATGAAATGAAGGGAATTGCCAATGTACTGTACGATCTACATACTGAAGGATTTCAGCAGTTAAAGCATCTCCATGTCCAAAACAGCGGAGAGATTCGACGCATCCTGGACTCACAAAGGCGGGTGCATCGCAGTGCCTTTCCTGTCCTAGAGTCGTTGATTCTGCACAATCTGGTGAACCTAGACAAGATTTGCCGTGGGAATCTTATGGCTGAGGATTTCTGTAAATTAAGCATCGTAAGAGTAACAAGTTGCGACAGATTGAAGAATCTCTTCCCGTTGTCTATGGTTAGAAAAAACCTTCAACAGCTTCGTGAAATGGAAATAATGGACTGCAGTGATATGGAAGTGATATTTGTCGATGAAACTGCAGAAGAAGAAGGGGATGATGAGAATGAAGCGGTGGAGTTCACTCAATTAGATTCCTTGACACTACGATGGCTGCCACAGCTCCGAAGCTTTTGCTCGAAAGTGAGAGAGTCTCCCGCATCCACATCCACGTCTCATTCGGGACAAAATCAATCCGCAAGTGATGCACCGTTCAAGGAAATTGGATCGGCAAGGTATACTTCATTTCCCATATTTAATGGAAAGGTATGGTCTTACTCTACTCTCTTTGCATAAATCACATTCTAGCTGTACGTTTTTATTTGGTTTTTTTTACTGTGGGTGGGGCCATGATGGGTCGTTAGGGAACACAAACATGGATTTTTTGTGTTTGAACATTTGAGAATTCAAGAATATGGTTTAATTTTTAATTTAATTTAGTATAAAAAAATATAAAATTTTAACATTATATAATTTTGTAAAAAGTAAGTTTAATATTTTTGGATGCTTGGTCATGTATTCACGTCGCTGATAGGTTATAAAAAAAAAAAATGCAACTCACCGAGTTTCATAATTTGTGTTATCATAAATTTATTTTTATTTTTTTAATATATGTGAAAAAATTAATTATTAAATTAAAAATTAAATTAAATTAAAAATAAAAATTTATTTTAAATGTAATTTACATTATCAAAATTAAAATTTTAAAAACTCTTTTAATATTTTTTTATATAAAAATATTTTTAATAATTATTTAAAAAGATATTTTTTTGATATTAATAAATATAATTTTTTAATTTATTTTTTTATAAGAAATATTTTTTTATAATTATCAAATAAATTTGAAAACGTGTTTTATTTTTATTTTAAAAATGTTCTAACATTAATAACTGAAATTAAAATTTGTAATTGCAGATTATTTTTCCAAATTTGAAAGAGATGTTTTTGTCCTCAATCAACGTGGATAAGACGTGGGACGACCAATTTGCAGATTCCTTCCGCAAATTAACAAGCTTGACCGTGAAGGCTTGCGGGAATCTCAATTATCTATTTACATCATCGACGCTGAAAAATCTTGCACAACTCCGAAAACTTAAGATAAGTGACTGCAACTTAATGGAGGATGTAATAGCTACAGAAGGGGAAATTCTAGGCAAGGCCGCATTTCCTAATCTTGAATTCCTAAAGCTCAAAGGTCTTCCAAAGCTCAGCACATTCTGCATCGGTGACTCAATAGAATTCCCCAACTTGAAAGAGCTTTGGATAAATGATTGTCCTGAGTTAAAGGCATTTATCTCCGATTCTGTTGCAGTCAATACTGGATCCAAGTTAGCTCTATTTGATGAGAAGGTGTGGTGCTTTACTTTGTCATAAACTTACATTATTTTCTGGCCACTATGAAACTGTCCATTTTTATGTTGGAGCAAGAATCATAATTTGGTCCATAAACATATCAAATGATCCTGATTTGGTCCCACAGTTAATTTTATTTCAAATACCACTTCCTCTATATTCTCAAATATGTGTATTTTAATTCCAACGTAACAAAACAAAATGCATCTTTTTTCCCTAAAAAGAACGCTAGAGAAAAGGGTCCATGCTAATTCTTTGCATTCTAAATTTGGTTTCCTGTTTGTGTCCAATTCAGTTTTGAGGTATTCTTAGACGCTTGTTTTCTACCTTTGTTACAGGTAGCATTCCCCAAATTGGAGGAATTGCGTATTGTCGGTATGGATGGGTTAAAGATGATATGGCACACCGAACTTCACGAGTGTTCCTTTCGCATACTGAAATCTATGATTGTAGAACGTGCCAACGAACTGCTGAATATTTTCCCATCCGCTATGCTGATGAGCAGGCTCCTCAATCTAGAGAATCTGGAGTTGAATAATTGTGCGTTACTAGAAGACGTGTTTAACCTTCAAGTCCAAGGATTGAAAAATTCCACAACACAAGGATTGCCAGCTAGTCGATTGAGAACGTTGAGGATACGATACATGCCAAATTTGAAGCTCATCTGGAATAAGCGTCCCCAAGACACAGAAATCATCTCCTTCAACGATCTACAAGTGGTGGAGGCTTATGATTGCCCAAATCTGAAAAGCGTTTTTTCAGCCTCCATTGCCAGGGGTCTTCTGCAGCTTGAAGATGTCGACCTAGGCATTTGTGGGATCGAGGAAATTGTTGGGAGAGATGAGGGGACGGAAGCAATTGCTAGGTTTGAATTTCCTAAATTGACCACTCTAAGGCTTCAATTTTTATTCCAACTCAAGACATTCTACCCAGGGATCCATACTTGTGAATGGCCGATTTTGAGAACATTAAATGTTCGGGATTGTCCCAACATTGAATTATTTACTTCAGAAAGTGGGAGTGTTCGGGAAACCTGCCGGGGAAGCCAATTGGATAATCCCCTTCAACAGCCATTCTTTTCAGTTGAGAAGGTACGGCATAGTGTCCATCATCAACATATTCTCCATAGAGTTGAACTGTTTTAATCAAGAAATCATCTAAAAATACCTGTAGCCAATATCTGCATTAAGCATAGCAATATTAGACCGTTCATCTCAACTTGTATTATTAAAATAAGTAATTATTTTGAGTAGAATAACAATATTCATTATGATTATAAAATAAATTTTTTTTTATTTGTTGAAATTATTTAATATTTTTAATTTTTTGAAATTAAAAAAAAACTTAAAATTGATATAAATGACATTTAAAAATAAAATTGTATTAAAAGGTTTCGATTGATTTTTTTTTTTTTGAGAATATGTTTTTATAAAGAGAAAAATAGTTTAAATTTATATTTAACGATAAAAATATTTAAAATATAATAAAAAATTAAGTAAAAAAATTACATTTAAATGTCAAAATATCATTAATTAGTCATAGTATACCTCACAATTGCATCTAAGTCAATTAATCATATTAAATTTATTTTAAAATTTTCTTAAAATTAACGTGATATTTATAGTCAGTGGTGAAGTGTTGTATTAACAAATAGTTTTACATTTGGTCAAAACAATTCAACATTGACCAAATTGAACAACTACAGTGCCGCTTCGTTTATTTATCCATTCTAAAATCCAATATTACAAAAGATTTGTGCTGCTTGATTATTGGCCTACAGGGCATTCCCCCCTTGGAACAATTGACATTGGGCAGTAAGGATGGACGAATGATACGGGCTGCCCGAATTCCGGAACACTTTTTCAATGAAGTGAGGTGTCTCCATCTGGAAGGGCCTGACGAGAAGTCAGCGTCATTTTCCTTGGATCTCCTGCGAAGATTCCCCAATTTGGAAACACTCCAAATTAGCGATAACGATAGGCTCGAGGAGATGTTCTCCTGTGAAGGATCTGTCGGTGGGGAGAATCAAGGGAGTATTTGGAGAGGAGATTGCCAGCTGGAACGTACAATCGAACATATTGAGACTCTAGAACTATCGGCGTGTCCCAGTCTGATTAGTTTGGCGCCTTCTATTGCATCTTTGGGAAATCTGTCCCATCTGGACGTATGTTTTTGTCACGGTTTATCGAATCTGGTAACGTCCTCGACTGCCCAATGTATGAGGCATCTAACAACATTGCGCGTAACTTGGTGCGATCTGGTGGAGGAAATAGTGGCAAGAGAGGAAGACGACAGAGAAGACCAGATCACCTGGGGCAATTTGAAAAGTTTGAAACTCGATCGTTTGGGAAGCCTCACTTGCTTCTCCTCTGCATGTCACACCTTCCAATTTCCATCTTTGGAGGAGGTAATCGTAAGACGATGCCCCAAGATGAAGACTTTCTCGGGAGGAATCTCAATCACACCAAAGCTCAAGGGAGTAAAAGTGGAATCGGGAGATGCCGAGGGGCGTTGGGAGGGCGATCTCAACACCACCATACAAAAGTTGTGTGCGGATCTGGTTAGCCTCTATCACTGTATCCTATTTTGGCTACTAAATAGTGCTTATTGCCACGTTCCTTTTTTCTTTCGTCATATTTAATTTGATGAACATGCTATAATATTTGACTTCTCCAGGTTGGACAACTTCGTGGCCTATGTAATTTGATATACCATAACTCAAGCTCTCAGAGTTTCCTGAGTTAAAAGAAATATGGACTAAGGAAAATTTTCCGGCCAATGTCCTCTCCGGATTGTCGTCTCTGGTGGTGTCCAACTCCAATGCTGTCCCATCCAATTTATTACGGTCTCTGGGCAATTTGTATCGGCTTACGGTGAAAAATTGTGATTCAGTGGAAGAAGTATTTGATCTCACTGCGCCCAATGCCTCCGATGGGCAAATCAAGACACTGCCCGAGCTATACGAATTACAATTGATTGACCTACCAAGGTTGAAGCAAGTATGGAAGGAGGACCCTTACGGAGTGTTTCACCTTGGAAACCTTGAAGTGCTTAAAATACACAACTGTAGCACTTTGAGATACCTATTCACTCCAACCACGTGCTTGGGTCTTGTGCATCTCCGGGAGCTAGAGGTAAAAAGCTGCCCTCTAATTGAGGAAATCATCACAAAAGGAGCAGCATCAGGGTCAACAGTTGATAACATCATGTTTGAGCAGTTAAACTCTGTTTCTCTCGAGTGTTTGCCCAACTTGACAAGCTTCTACTCTGGAAGTGGGACGGTTCAATGTGCTTCCTTAAAAATCATCAATATCATTGAGTGTTCAAGTACATTCTCATCTGCATTTTTGAATGAGTGTCCACCATTCAATACTAATGGAGCCACACAACCAAAGGTCAGTCTTCTGCTGTGCATTTCGTTTGGTTTTGTCATCGTAATTGGTAGTATGAATGACTCGACCTAAAGACACTTGGGAGACAAAAAATTGGGACCCAAGGAAAAAAAAAAAAAGGTACAAAAAGAGTTCTGTCCAAGAGTCTTGACAAAAACTTAGAAGCCTAGGCTTCAGGGAGAACAAGCGGCGAGAGAGAGCACTTCAAGCTCTTAGGAGAGGAAAATCATCTCCCAAAAGAGCAACTGGTGAAAATTCTGCAAGAGAGCTCTCAAAAGCAGCACAATAGCTCAAATTCAATTTAAAGACTACACAATCCCTACTTTATTTTGCTCTGATTGCATCCTTTAATCTTAGCAGATTGTGTTCTCTAATTTGGAGGAGCTGAAGTTACCCTCAATTGGAGTGGAGAATATGCGGTGTGGCCAATTTGTAGATCAGTCTTCCCTATTCAGCACACTAACAAACTTGGCGGTGGAGGGTTGTGGGAATCTAAATTACTTGTTATCACCAACTGCTGCCAAAAGTCTTTCACAACTCCAGCAACTTAAGATATGTGATTGCAAGTCAATGGAAGAGGTTGTAGTTCCAGAGGGAGAAATGCTAATGAAGATGTTGTTCCCTAGACTAAAATTCCTGCAGCTCAAAGGTCTTCCAAAGCTCGTCAGATTCTGCCTTGGTGACGAAATAGAATTCCCCTGCTTGGAAGAGCTGTGGATAGAGAATTGTCTGGAGTTAAAGACATTTATCTCCAATCATTTCACTGCCAGTACAGCAGCCATCTTAGCCCTCTTTGATGAAAGGGTCCTTTTTTTTCTTGAATAAACTTGCATTTATTCAATGGGCCTTCCTGAAAGTCACAGGATTCAAATTGGCAGCATGAAAAGAAGCTCATTCATGCCAAAAGTCCTGATTTCCCTTAAAAACCGAGATAGAAAAAAGGGGTTCTTCTAGGATCTGCTTATGAAAAAAAAATAAGTTGACTTTGATACCCTTAGGTCTGTTGTAATATAATCTATCAGAATGGCTCTCCCCTCTAGCCCTCTCTCACACCTATATTACTGTTTGCTTTGGCATTGAGAAGGTCATTGATGTTAGAATAAACACATGCAGGTTGCATTGCCCATGTTGATGACGCTACAACTCCTCAACCTGGATAGGCTGAAGATGATATGGCACAATGAACTCCACAAAGAGTCTTTCTGCAAACTGAAAAACTTGACTGTAAAGCATTGCAGAGAACTATCGAAAATTTTCCCGTCCATTATGCTGACAAGATTCCAGGATCTAGAGCAATTGGATGTACGGGACTGTGACTCCCTGAAAGAGGTGTTCAATCTTCAAGTTCTGATGGATATAAAGGAGACACACGAAGAAATGGTCACTCAGTTGGGAACTGTGTATTTAGGAAATCTACCAAATTTAAAGCATATTTGGAAGGAAAATTGTCAAATAAATATTTCCTTTCGGAGTCTTCGTTTGGCACATGTTTGGGACTGTCCACTTCTTAAAAGTATCTTTCCAGCCTCTATAGCCGAAGGTCTTCTGCAACTTGAAGACCTCAATATCGATTCTTGTGGTGTGGAGGAAATTGTTGCAGTGGAGGGAGCAGGAGGAAAAGAAGCTCCTATTACTAGGTTTATGTTCCTCAAACTAAACTCTTTGACGCTATGGACATTGTCAAAACTGGACAAATTCTACCCGGGAATACATACTACAGAATGGCCAGCATTGAAAACATTGAATGTAAAAAGGTGTGAGAAGATGAAGATATTTTCTTTTGAATCCCATAGTTTGCAGGGACCATGTGAAGAAGAGCAACCTGATATCCAAGTTCCGCTGCCACTTTTCTCATTTCAAGAGGTATGTTTCTCTACTCTATTCCGTATTTGTTCCTGTCCTGGAATGATAATCAACTTCTTCGTTATATTCAAAGTTGTCTCTGCTGGTATGGCTACTGGATGTGTCTTTCATCTCAGGCATATTATCAAATCATTTAAAAAGGCAGTGGAGATTAATTAGGTACTTTAGATTCATAATGTAACAAGATCCATTATGCTTGATAATGACAGAATGATTATGATTAACTTGTAAACAAATCACACACATCTGTCACATCCAACAAACTTGGTCATAGGCCAATGACATATTCCCACATAAAACTGAGCAGCACAGAAATTTGGTCACCTGGAAAGTCTAGATTATTTTTCTGTTTAAATATTCCTCCAAAAAGAAAAAAGAAATCTGTTTAGACATCACTCAAACAGCCAAACCTTAGCTGCCTTTGCCTCTCTGCTGGCAATCTGCTCTGGTGCTTATTTTTCCTTTAATTTCAATGTCTATTCCTTTGACCAGCCACTTCTGTTGCATTATAAATTTCGTCTCCTTTCTCATTTGTTTCATTGGAAGTGTGTCAGGAAAATGTTATTTCTATATATTCCTAAAGTTGATAGGGGAACATCAACAGTGTGTTGCCTTTGATTATTTGGTATCCAGGTCGTCCCTGGCTTGGAGGAACTATCACTGAACAATGAAGATGCCACAATGATATGGAAAAGCCAATTTCCAGCAAACCTCTTTGACAAAGTCAGAGCTCTTCAGCTGAATTGCTTTCATGACCAATCTACAGTTTCTCCATTTGAATGCCTTCACAGATTCCGTAATGTGGAGAAACTTCTTGTTGCATGTAGTCAATTCAAAGAGCTATTTGCATCTGAAGAACTTTTTGACAAGGAGGAACATAAAAGGGCGCTGGCTCAAATACGGCATTTAAAATTGGATTGTCTACCTGATCTAGAACATATATGGAATCAAGAGTCTCAGCCGGACCATGTTCTTCCAAGACTTTCAACCCTAGAAGTATTGAATTGTGACAATTTGAGAAATCTAGCACCATCTTATGCTTCTTTCCGAAGCCTAACAGCATTGGAAATGAAAAAATGCCATGGATTAATAAACATAGCGGCTTCCTCAACTGCCAAAACTCTGGTGCATTTGAGAACAATGAAGATAATAGAATGCAATGTGGTGATCGAAATAGTAGCCAGTGACGGATGGAAAACTGAAGAGGAGATCATGTTCAGAAAATTAGTCACTTTGGAACTCAATTGTTTACCAAGTCTCACTAGCTTTTGCTCAGCAAATCACAGCTTCAAATTTCCGTCTCTGACAGAAGTTATTGTGAGCCAATGCCCAAAGATGGAGTTTTTCTCAAAAGGTGCCTTGATTGCTTCGGAGCTTGAGAGAGTAGGACGAACGGGAGAAGATTACGAAGGCTGCTGGCATAGAAATCTTAATGCCACCATACAACAGTTGTTTACTGAAAGGTACATAAATAGAAATCCTCGGGTAAAGAAGAAATATTAGGCCAAAGTAAGAGAATTTATTATCTATAATTCACGATATCCATTTTTTATAATGTATGTAAAATTCAACATATGTGAAAAAATTTAATTAGGTTAAAAGAGATATAGTTTTTATTAATATTAAAATACCCTTTACAATAAAAATTTTATTTTTTTAATATATTTTTAATTTTGTGATTTAAAATAATTATACTTCTTTGATAAGTATATTATTAAGTAGTAAAAAATATATAATCACTACAAGTCTTTTAAAATTTTATAAAATTTGCATATTTCATTTATATTTATAAAATGTATTTAGTAAAATAATTGTTAAAAATAATACTAAAAAAATATATTTTATTTGTTATTTTTAAATGTAAAGAATCAATCTAAATTTTATTTACTATTTTAATGTTTTATTTTATAAAAATTATTAAGTTATAGTAAGACAATATGGTCACTTTACTAAAATTAATATTCAAATATATAAGTTTTAATATAAGTTTATATTAAATTTTTGTGAAACTTTTTTCATATCTAGATTTCTAATTTATTTCTAATGTGGATGGTATTATTTTGTAATTTATGTTCTAATGTATATCTTTTTGACTTCCTTAACCACTGAAATTTTGTGCAACTTACAGGAATAAGCACAATTGAGTTTGAAGCAGTGGGAATTGTATATAATCTCACAAATCTTGTGTTTTGGAAATCACAACTTCACTTTCCCTTTCTTCGAAGAGGTAATTTTGTAAGAATACTTAATATGAAAATTTTTTTTTAGGTTAACTAGAGTATAAACAAATTTTCTTTTCAAGTTAACTAGAGTATAAATAAGATGAATTGTGATGAGACAAACAAAAGATGTATTTTTGGTTTTTAAATTATTGTTGGACTCAAAATTTAAGATGGTATCATTTTCTTCTTGAACTGAACCTAGTTTCACAACGTTTTTTACAGGATGTTGCAAATGCGCAAGGGTGTTATGGCCGATCTTCGCTGTACTCTAGATAGATGCAAGAGCTCGTATTTGTTTAACTGAAGCAATGGTCCAAGTTACTTTAGTTCCCCACTTGTATTCCCTTTGTTTTTTTTTCTGTACAAACTTTCCAATTCGTTGGTTTCAGAGGTTCATATGCATACTGGCCTGTAATATACCAAATCTACCAATTAGTCAACAAGCATCACTTTGAACCATCTGTGGCATCCACCATATTTGACCCGTGTGGGGAAGAACAATTCCCAAGGAGCCTTTTCCTTACAGGTCTAAAAAGGCTCTTACCACGCAGCTTCCACAACTTGAATACTTCTATATCGACACTTTGGATGCATGGAGGAACTTGTTTCGAAGGAAGGAGGGAAAAAGTTCTGGAGTTTGCATTCCCTAAATTATGGATTTATTACTCTGTAATTCCCATAACTGAAGAGATTCTGTGGTGGAATGTATGCTGCAAAACACTATCCCAATGTTTAGCCCATTTTATCTCTTAGCGATGTTGAGCAAAAGACACCAGGCCTTCGGTGACGGCCTACAAAATAATTAAGTACATGCGGTAAAAACAAAAAAACCAAGATGAATAAAACAAACTTAAGCATAAGGTATTGCTCTTGAAAAGTTGATGATTCTCAGAATTATATCAGCCATGCCTTCCTTTATAGAAAATAAAAGTTACTAACACAATTCCTGGTCCCTCAATGGTAAGTTCCAGTATAGATGAAACTTAATTTAGTCGAGATAAACTTTGATATCAATCCCATTATCAATAAGTGACTGAACTACAGCCCTGATCTTCCCTTCAAACTTATCCCTCTCCCTTGGGGTATAAGAAGCAGTGTAGACATCAGCTTCTCTTGCCCTCTCTGCTAATATGCGGCCGATGGCCAAACAAGCAGGTATGTCCGATCGGGATTTCAATACAGCTTTAATGTCTTTAGAGTTAGTACCAGCAACTGCAACCTGTTTACTTGTCACTCTATGGGTGAGTGATGCCGAAACAAAGCGCTTTGAGATGTAAACGTGTAAATGGCTCCATGTAAGCAATTGTCCGTTGTTCGTGTGTTTTTTGGGGTTCTTGGACTGTTTCTCCTTCTTGTAAGTGTAAGGCCTGCTATTGTCATCGTCCAGGAAATCTTCCACACCAAAAAAGCTTCTCGGTGCACAAGTAGCCTGTTATGAAGTCATGTTACCAGGGCAGTTTATAGAGTATTCTGAATCTTTTCTAGTTTGAGCCATTGAAATTGGCCTTTCCAAGAGTTGTTATAGCAGATTTTTGAAAATTTTCAATGCTGAAGAACAACAGACAGTCTATTAAAAGTAGGGTACTAGAATATGGGAAACTGTGTAATGTTCTCCCAGAAGCCACGAAAAGAACCAGGCATGCTATCAACCCAAAGAAAGGAGAAGTGGAAGAAATAGAACAGTACACAAAAAGCTTCCCTGGCTAAACCTCAAAAGATATTTCACAATATAAAAATTCTTAGAACTCACATCTCTTACACCAAACTAATATGCTAAGGCAATGTATGGAAAGAATATTTACATTATGCCTCTGCTATTACTTTTTAATATTAAGGCATGGCGAGCTGAAAGGTAGTAGCAGCCCTAAAACTGATTTTCTTCTCGAGGGCATGCGTAATCTTTCCTTCATTCACCCCAAATTTCAAAGATCAATTCAAGAGATATTCATCAAATGTCTTCAAAGTAGAAATCAAATTTGAAACAGGTCACTGAATAGGGATGATAGCCCCAAGCATGCCCACCCCCAAATTGAATACCAACTGATTAAGAATACATGTCACATGTTCAGATTACACTGGCTTGGCGTATTATTGAGTTCATTGTTGTAACCTATTGTAATCTTTTGTTAATTCGGCAATAAAATCTTCACTTATCAAAAAAAAAAAGAAAAAAGCAATTTTCTAATGCCGACAAAACAAAAGGGAAAAATCAAACATTTTGTTCTGCATCCACACAAGCGACCAATCAACCAAACAACCATAGTTATTGATACACAGGCAGATGTAGCAAAGACAAAGAAAAATAAAGCAAATTGACAGCCATCAAATACAGTTACAGGGAACGTACAAGTCCATTGTGGATGCCAGTGAAGGGCACATACAAGAAAGGCCTAAACTTGCCGCCTCCACTTACAGAAACCCCATTGTTGAAAACCTTCAAAAGCACTTGTTTCAACATAATCCACGCACAGAAACGCGCACCTGTTCGTTTACCCAATAGCGAAGGAAAAACAAAAAGACAAAGAAAAGGTTAAATTAAAACAATTTCAATGGCATTGAAGAAACTATATATTTCTTTTTTAACAAATGGGGGAATTTTTAAAACCCAAAATGGAGATGATTAAACAGGAAAATTTGAAGGTATAAAGGTAAAGCAAAAGAGTAGAAGAGTTTATCTGGAGCATTTTATCGAACAGGAAACGTGCACTTAACCATAAAACATTACCAGATAGAGCAAGAAGGAACCGAGCTTCGTCGGAGCAAGTAAACCTCTGCCGGAGTTTATTTCATTAAAGAGGGCTGAACAGATTGCAAGGAATTGATTTTATTCGCTGACAAAAGTTTGATCCATTCGACCCTCGTCAGCATAGAAAAAATGTTGAGCAGACGCAGCATTACAAGGCATACAATTATTATGATTATTCAATTAAATATTTATAATTTTATTTTTATAAAATAATAATTTTAATTGTACTTTTTTTTCTCCTTTTATTGAACCAAAATAAAAATATTAAAATTTTTATGATAAAAATTTATTTAAAAAAAAGTAAGATCACTCTTATAATTAAATTTTATATTAAATTAATTATATTAATAATAAAATTTTAATCTAATAATTATAAAGTTTAATAATAAAATTAAAATTAAATTAAATTTTTTATTTTAAAATTTAATTTTTTATTTTTATAAATAAAAAAATTTTAATTTAATTTTAATTAGAATCTATAATATTAATTTCAATATTTAAATAATTTATAAGTATAATATCAAATAAATAGTTAAGTAACAAAAAAAAAAAATAAACGTACACATAAACATGACTGAAAGAGGAAATGAAGGACAAAAATACAAATAATCTAAAAGATCAGTTCATCATCGACTTGTTTGGAAGGAGAAAGGGGAAAATATATAAGTTTCTCCTAAATGCATATCCACTTTCATGGGGATTGACCTTGCAGTACAGGGAAAACCAGGATGGTACATAATGGATTTCCTCTGCAGAGCCTACTCAGTCTATCATAATCACATTGCCAGGGATCGATGAAGAATCGATCTCCCAGGTGTCTAGCCGAGGATCCTTGTCAGCCAAGTGCAGGAAAGCATGACACTGGTTGGAAAATCTACCGAACTCGGACCGCGGAATATCCATGGTGCCAGCTTTTATTCTTGAGCTTCCTGGAGCCCTGTAAAATGGTTTAGATGCATTGACCCGCCTCAAAACTACAACTTTAATACCCTGGTTAGTGTCTTTCAGCACTTCAACCATGTCATATTCGCCATTGCCCTGTTCTGCACATGTTGAGTCCGAATTCCAGTTCTCGTGTATGGCCCAAACCTCGCCTTTTCTTGGATAAACTTCAAATCTATTCTTCCCAGTAATTTCAGCTCTCAGCTGATGAGAAATCTCTCCAAGATATGCAACTATTAGTTTACCATTTTTAACTCTGAATGTTCCGTATGCAACAAACTGTGTCCTCTCTTTAATGATAAAAACATATTTAATTCCATATTAATAATCTAAATTAATTAAAAATTTATTTATAATTTTTTATTTTTAAAAAAAATTAAATAGAAATATATAAAATTTTTAACCAATTTCTTTATTATCGTAAAAAAAAGAGAAATTTTTGATTATTTTTGTGTAATTTGATTTTTTTATTAAGATTTAAGAGATTTTTAACTTAAATATAAAATTAAAAAGATTAATTAAATTAAATATTTTAAGTAATATTTTTATTATTTGAGAATAATCAATAAAAAATAACGAGTTTTAATTATTTTATTAATTATATTTTAATTTAAATTAATATCTTTATTTTATAATAATTAATTTTTTATAATTCAATAATACTCTTTTTTTATAAAATTCTTATAATTATTTTGGTGATCATTTGAAATATTTGTTTTTTTTTTCTATAAATGGTCTGGACACACGAAAGTTTCCAATCAGCCTTCCATTCCACGGCTTATTGGACAACAAATTGGTCCGTTCTCGCTCTCCCCCTCTCTTCCTCCTTTCCCTTTGTCATTTTCCCTTCGTCCTTCCCCTCTGGTCATATGATTATTATAATTAAAAAAAAAAAACATACTATAATAATGACACAATTGAAGGTCAAGGTCTTTCTTTCTAACATTTGTTTTTTTTTCTTTTGGTGACTTTTTTGTTTTTTTTTGGCCGATTTCATTACCAGTAACTCATTGGTTTAATGCTTTCTTTCATCTTAGTGCCGCAAGCAACAAAGTCTTTTTCCGGGTGCCTTCTTACGGGATATTTAGATTTAAACAATGAAGTCTTTTCACGAGTCTTTGAAAAAAATAATAAATTTGAGTTAAACAAAGAATAAACTTTTCCAGGTCTTTTTTTAACATTTTTCAATTTAAACAATAAAGACTTTTTCCATTGTTTTTTTTTAATTTTTAGATTTAAACAATAAAGACTTTTCCAAGTTGTTACTTTCCTGAATGACAATTTGGCAAATTGATGGATGTGGGGAAGAAAAAAGGACAATAATTCACATAGAGTTGTTGAGTCAATGTCACGAAATTGCTAATGCCGTGGAATCTCTGGATTTAGAAAACCATACACACGTTAACTTGCCTCCAATAATTCCATAGCCGCCTTCTTTGAACAAAACTATGTAGACTGGAATTATTTATCGCACTATGATTTTCTAACCCACCCGTCCACACACGCGCCGGGGAAATTGTCTAGACAACTCGGGTATATTTAATATGCTTTGCTCTGGTTGTGGGAAAATTTATATTTAGATGTAATTATGTATATTATTATTGTTAAACTTGAAAAAATTTTAACTATTTTTTACTTGACAATTTTGTTAATTCATAAATTAAGGTTATGTTAATTTTTTATTCATAAATTAAAAGAATAATTAAAAATATCTACTTTTTTTGTTTTCTTAAAAAATATTGTAAATTTAATTTTTTAAGAATTTTTTTAAAAAATTAATAATTTAACTTGATGATTATTATAAAAATATAAATATAAATAAAACTTTTATTTTTATTTGATGATTATTTTAAAAAATTTTATAAATTGACTTATATAATATTTATATTATGAGAATTTTTATTTATATATAACCATACCAACTTACAATATTTTAAAATATAATAATAATAAATGCATAAATTGATTTTTATCAAATAAATGACAAATTAACTTTTAATCGTATAAATAATTAAAAATATGTATCAGACAAAATAAATAAAATAAAATTAAGAATATTAATAAATTTAATTTAAATTATAAAAATATTTTAAATTATATTTTTATTAGAAAATTATTGTGTTAAAAATGAGTAATAATTTTATTATTTATAATAATAAAATAATTAAATTTTATTACCGTATCTAATCAAATTTATATCAGGGCTTTATAATGAAATCAATTTCTTACGTGAGTGGACAATTGTTCCCGAGAAATTGAAAAGAAGAGGTTTCTAAATAATTTTGTCTCCTTGCGAGAGTTGGAGTTCATGCGCGTTGTGCGCGTGAATATTGGTTTAAATGACTTTTTCCGGTCACCGTTTAGTCCACAAAATATTGGCTTCCATTGTGCACCTAAGCACACCGGGATCTCTCTCGGTCTCCCATCACGCACGACAATCTTCGTTTCCCATAATCCACTACAGACTTCACTTCCCCGTCCACACTAATCATCATCGTCTGCTAATCCGTGCATGTTTCTTTGAATTCCTCCACTACTGCGTGTTTCTGTCCCGCTCTGAGCATCCAAATACCATGCTATAAACAGCTACTCTTCCTTTGCTTTCTCATTTCGCTTTCCCTTTACCAATTACTACCATCAGTCCATTCCTTCTACTTCACTCTGCTTCTGCTACTCATAAGCAACTACACTATACGCCATCTATACCCACCAAACCGACACATTTGAAGCTATTTCTGTACATTAACTTTCTTCCATTTTGCTACCCTTTAAATCGCCTCTCAATCTTATTTCCTTACTTTCCTATTGTCTGCTTTCCTTTGCTATCACTGTCTTCCCTCTAGTCCTCTGTATTTGTCCATCGATTCCCATTGCATATCCTGTCTTGTTGACATATTTCCCATTTTCAAATATTCTACATCAGTTCCCCAAGAAAATTAATTTTATAAAAAAAAGTTCATAAGCAAACAATGGCTCTGGATATCATTCCTGGTTTAGTTGACACCGTTCTGAAGTACACTCTCGCCCCTGTTATACGGCATGCGGGTTATGCTTTTCGCTACGCAAAGAAGGTTAGAGAGCTCGAGAAACAGGCTGTGAAGCTGAGGACTACAAGAGATAGTTTGCAGAACCTTGTTGAACAAGCTATAAGGAGTGGGGACGAGATCCAGCCTGACGTTAAAGAGTGGCTGACTGATGCGGAGAATGCCATTAAAGGGGCTGTGGAGCTTACCGAACGCGAAGAAGAAGAGGCAAAGAAGAAGTGTTTTGCTGGGGGTGTCCCAACTTAAAGACCCGCTATCAGCTTGGCAAGAAAGCAGCCAAGGAAGCTTCGCAGATTCGAGATCTGAAGGAAAAAGGCAAATTTGATCGAAGACAAATATCCTACCGTGCTGCTCCACAGCAGCTAGTTTCTTCGTCGGTTCATGGTTTCGAGGGCTTGCCTTCGAGAGCTTCCAATTTCAAAGAAGTCATGGATGCACTATCAGATCCCAACTTCAACAGAATAGGCGTCTACGGCATGGGCAGAGCGGGTAAGAGCACTCTGGCGAAGGAGGTCCACAAGCAAGCACTCGAAGGGAACTTGTTCGATGTCGTGGCTAGGCTAGATTTACCCGAAAAACCAGATCTCAAAGCGATTCAAACGAGAATTGCAGAGGTGCTGGGCTTGAAATTTGACGCGGAGACCGTAGATGGGAGAGCAGATGAACTATGCCAGCGGTTGATGAAGGAGAGTAGGGTGCTTATAATTTTGGACAATCTTTGGGAAAAAATTGATTTGGAAAAATTGGGAATTCCATTAGCCAACAATAAATCAGTCAAGGGTAGAGGAGCTCACTCTGTGCGTGAAGGTTGTCAGGAACCAATTGAACGAAAAGGAAAATGCAAGCTGGTAATGACCTCAAGACATCAGCAACTGTTAACCCATGACATGGAAGTGCAGAAAGAGGTCAAGCTTGATGTTTTAGATAAAGAGGAGTCATACACATTATTTGAGAGGATGGTGGGTGGTCTCAAGGACTCAAGACTGCAACCTATAGCAGAGGAACTGGCCAGGAAGTGTGCAGGTTTGCCTCTTCTACTTTTCACGCTTGCAGGAACTTTGAAGGACAAGGAGTTCGAAATATGGAAGGATACTTTGAACCGGCTGTCGACATTTGAGGATGAGGAAATAAACAAGAAAGTTCACTCCGTTCTAGAGTTGAGCTATGATCATTTGCCTACTGAAGAAGTCAAGTCATTTTTCTTGATGCTTGGTCTATTTACATATCCTGATCTTCGCATCTCAGACTTGTTGAAGTACAGTATGGGCCTGGGTCTACTCAAAGACGTACGTAGAATGGAAGATGCTAGAATTAGAGTCCATCGGTTGATTGTAAACCTCAAAGCCTCGTGCTTGTTGTCAGACAGTGAAACGGATGGGTTTGTCAAAATCCATGACGTTGTTCAAGATGTTGCTTTCTCAATTGCAATCAGAACTCAACGTGCATTCAAGAAGGCTGGCGCTACGTCGGAGGATTTTCAAAGAATTCATATTAAAAGTTGCACTAGAATTTTTCTGAGAGACTCTGACGTTTTTGACTTCCCTACGATGATGTTCCGATGCCCAGAGATAGTGTTCTTTCACTTATGCCCAAAAGATCGTTACTTTAAGATCCCTGATTCAGCGTTTGAAGGGATGACGAAGCTCCAAGTACTGGATTTCACAGATATGCATTTCTCGTCTCTTCCTCCATCATTGGACTCCCTTACAAGCCTCTATACCTTGTGTTTGGACTTCTGCAGATTGGAGGACATATCTGCCATTACGCAGCCGAAGAATCTTGAAATCCTTAGCCTTAGGAGCTCTCGAATTGTTGATTTGCCAAGAGATCTGGCGCAGTTGACTCGATTGAAGATGTTAGATTTGAGCGGTTGTTCCAAACTCGAATTCATTCCGGAAAATCTCTTGTCACAGTTATCCCTGTTAGAAGAACTCCTCGTTGGCGACAACAGCTTTGTTAACTGGGATGTCAAACGGCCCGATAATCAGAGTAATGCAAGTCTGTCTGAGTTGGAGCACTTGTCCTGCCTAACAAATTTGGAGATTCATGTTCCAGATGCCAAGAAAATACCAAAGACGCTGTTTTCTAAGGGATTGGAACGATACAAGATATTCATCGGAGATAAGTGGGACTGGCGTGGCAAATATCGAACTTCAAAAACGTTAAAGCTCAAGCTGGATACAAGCATTTACGGGAAGCATCGGGTGAAGACCTTATTGCAGGACGTAGAAGATCTTTATTTGGATGAAATGAAGGGAATTGCCAATGTACTGTATGATCTATATACCGAAGGATTTCAGCGGTTAAAGCATCTCTATGTCCAAAACAGCGGAGAGATTCGACACATCCTGGACTCACAAAGGCGGGTGCATCGCAGTGCCTTTCCTGTTCTAGAGTCGTTGATTCTGCACAATCTGGTGAACCTAGACAAGATTTGCCGCGGGAATCTTATGGCTGAGGATTTCTGTAAATTAAGCATCGTAAGAGTAACAAGTTGCGACAGATTGAAGAATCTCTTCCCGTTGTCTATCGTTAGAAGAAACCTTCAACACCTTCGTGAAATGGAAATAATGGGCTGCAGGGATATGGAAGTGATATTTGTTGATGAAAGTGAAGAAGGAGGGGATGATGAGAATGAAGTGGTGGAGTTCACTCAATTATATTCCTTGAAACTCGGGCTGCCACAGCTCAGAAGCTTTTGCTCGAAAGTGAAAGAGTCTCCCGCATCCACATCCACGTCTCATTCGAGACAAAATCAATCCGCAAGTGATGCACCGTTCAAGGAAATTGTATCGGCAAGGGATACTTCATTTCCCATATTTAATGGAAAGGTATGGTCTTACGCTACTCTCTTGGCATAAATCACATTCTAGCTGTACGTTTTATTTGGTTTTTTTTACTGTGGGTGGGGCCATGATGGGTCGTTAGGGGGCACAAACATGTATTTTTTGTGTTAGAACAGTTGAGAATTCAAGAATATGGTTTAATTTTTAATTTAATTTAGTATAAAAGAAAAATATAAAATTTTAACATCATATAATTTTGTAAAAAGTAAGTTTAATATTTTTGGATACTTGGTCATGTATTCACGTCGCTGATAGGTTATAAAAAAAAAAAATTGCAACTCACCGAGTTCCATAATTTGAGTTATCATAAATTTATTTTTGTTTTTCTTAATATATGTGAAAAAATAAAATAAAATTAAAAATAAAAAATTATTTTAAATATAATTTATATTATCAAAATTAAAATTTTAAAATTTTTTTGGTGTTAATAGATATATATTTTTTAATTTATCTTTTTATAAGAAATATTTTTTATAATTATTAAATAAATTTTAAAATATGTTTTATTTTTTTTAAACATATTGCAGATTGTTTTTCCAAATTTGAAAGAGATGTTTTTGTCCTCAATCAACGTGGATAAGATGTGGGACGACCAATTTGCAGAGTCCTCCCGCAAATTAACAAGCTTGACTGTGGAGGCTTGCGGGAATCTCAATTATCTGTTTACATCATCGACGATGAAAATTCTTGCACAACTCCAAAAACTTGAGATACGTCGCTGCAACTTAATGGAAAATGTAATAGCTACAGAAGGGGAAATTATAGGCAAGGCCGCATTTCCTAATCTTGAATTCCTAAAGCTCGAAGGTCTTCCAAAGCTCAGCACATTCTGCAGCGGTGACTTAATAGAATTCTCCAACTTGAAAGAGCTTTGGATAAAGGATTGTCCTGAATTAAAGGCATTTGTCTCCGATCCCGTTGCAGTCAATACAGAATCCAAGTTAGCTCTATTTGATGAGAAGGTGTGGTGCTTTCTTTTGTCATAAACTTATAATTATTTTACGGCTTCTATGAAACTGTCCGTTTTCAAGTTGGAGCAAGAATCGTAATTTGGTCCATAAACATATAAAATGATTTTGATTTGGTCCCACAGTTAATTTTGTTTCGAATACGACTTCCCTTAAATTCTCAATTATGCGTATTTTAATTCCAACGTAACAAAATAAAGAAGCATCGTTTGTCCCTAAAAAGAGCACCAGAGAAAAGGGTCCATGCTAATTCTTTGCATTCTAAATTTGGTTTCACGTTTGTGTCCAATTCAGTTTTGAGGTATTCTTAGACGCTTGTTTTCTACCTTTCTTACAGGTAGCATTCCCCAAATTGAAGGAATTGCGTATTGTCGGTATGGATGGGTTAAAGATGATATGGCACACCGAACTTCACGAGTGTTCCTTTCGCAAACTGAAATCTATGATTGTAGAACGTGCCAACGAACTGCTGAATATTTTCCCATCCTCTATGCTGATGAGCAGGCTCCTCAATCTAGAGAATCTGAAGTTGGATGGTTGTGATTTGCTAGAAGAGGTGTTTAACCTTCAACTCCAAGGATTGATAAATTCCAGAACACAAGGATTGGCAGCTAGTCGATTGAGGACGTTGAGTATAGAAAACATGCCAAATTTGAAGCTCATCTGGAATAAGCATCCCCAAGACAGAGAAATCATCTCCTTCAACGATCTACAAGTGGTGGAAGCTTTTTATTGCCCAAATCTGAAAAGCGTTTTTCCAGCCATCATTGCCAGGGGTCTTCTGCAGCTTGAAGATATCCACCTAGGCGGTTGTGGGATCGAGGAAATTGTTCGGAGAGATGAGGGGACGGAAGCAATTGCTTGGTTTGAATTTCCTAAATTGACCACTCTAAGCCTTCGTTATTTAGGGGAACTCAAGACACTACCCAGGGATGCATACTTGTGAATGGCCGATGTTGAAAACATTACATGTTAGGGATTGTCCCAACATTGAATTATTTACTTCAGAAAGTGGGAGTGTTCAGGAAAACTGCCGGCGAAGTCAATTGGATAATCCCCTTCAACAGCCATTCTTTTCAGTTGAGAAGGTACGGCATAGACTCCTATTTATGGGTGTCCATCATCAACATGTTCTCCATAGAGTTGAACTGTTGTAATCAAGAAATCGTCTAAAAATACCCGTTGCCAATATTTGTGTTAAGCACAGCAATATTTGTGTTTGGTAAGAATTTTTCGCGAAAAAATTTATTTTCCATCTCAGCTTGCATTATTAAAATAAGTAATTATTTTGAGTTGACAATCCTAAAATAACAATATTTATTATAAGTTTTTCTATTTATTTGTTGAAATTATTTAATATTTTTATTTTTTTAAAATTAAAAAAAATTTAAACTTGATACAAATGACATTTGAAAATAAAATTGTATTAAAAGATTTGAAAATTTTGTCATTTTCTTTTTAAAAATATATTTTTATAAAGAGAAAAAAAATTTAAAATTTATGTTTTATGATAAGAATATTTAAAATATAATAAAATGTTAGGTAAAAAATAATATTTAAATGTCAAAATATCATTAATTAATTATAACGTACTTTCAAATTGTATCTATATTCTATTAATTACGTTAAATTTATTTTAAAATTTTACTAAAATTGACGTGATATTTATAGTTAGCGGTGAAGTATTGTATTAACAAATAGCTTTTCATTTGGTTCAACATTGACCAAATTGAACAACTACAGTGCCGCTTCGTTTATTTATCCATTCTAAAATCCAATATTACGAAAGAAAGATTTGTGCTGGTTGATTATTGGCCTACAGGGCATTCCCTACTTGGAAGGATTGACATTGGGCAGTAAGGATGCACGAATGATACGGGCTGCCCAAATTCCGGAACACTTTTTCTATGAAGTGAGGCGTGTCTGTCTGGAGGGGTGTGACGAGAAGCCAGCGTCAATTTCCTTGGATCTCCTGCGAAGATTCCCCAATTTGGAAACACTCGAAATTTGCAATTACTATGGGCTCGAGGAGATGTTCTCCTGTGAAGGATCTGTCGGTGGGGAGAATGAAGGGAGTATTTGGAGAGGAGATTGCCAGCTGGAACGTACGTTCGAACGTATTGAGACTCTAGAACTTTTGGGGTGTCCCATTCTGATTAGTTTGGCGCCTTCTATTGCATCTTTCGGAAATCTCTCCCATCTGGACGTATGGCTTTGTGACAGTTTATTGAATCTGGTAACGTCCTCGGCTGCCCAATGTATGAGGCATCTAACAACATTGTGGGTAGGTTGGTGCAATCTGGTGGAGGAAATAGTGGCAAGAGAGGAAGACGACAGAGAAGACCAGATCACCTGGGGCAATTTGAAAAGTTTGAAACTCGATCATTTGGGAAGCCTCACTTCCTTCTCCTCTGCATGTCACACCTTCCAATTTCCATCTTTGGAGGAGGTAATCGTAACAGAATGCCCCAAGATGAAGACTTTCTCGGGAGGAATCTCAATCACACCAAAGGTCAAGGGAGTAAAAGTGGGATGGGGAGATGCCGAAGACCGTTGGAAGGGCGATCTCAACTCCACCATACAAAAGTTGTGTGCGGATCTGGTTAGCGTCTATCACTGAATCCTATTTTGGCTACTAAATAGTGCTTATTGCCATATTTCTCTTTTCTTTCATCATATTTAATTTGATGAACAAGCCATAATATTTGACTTCTCTAGGTTGGATGACTTCATGGCATACGGTATCTGAAGCTCTCAGAGTTTCCTGAGTAAAAAGAAACATGGCATAAGCAAAATTTTCCAGCCAATGTCCTCTCCAAATTGCGGTCTCTGGTGGTGGACGAATGTGTATATAACTCCAATGCTGTCCCATCCAATTTATTACGGTCCTTGGACAATTTGGCAGAGCTTGAGGTGAAAAATTGTGATTCAGTGGTAGAAGTGCTTGATCTCACTCCGCCCAATGCCTCCGATGGGCAAACCAGGACACTGCCCAAGCTATACAAATTACAATAGATTGACCTACCAAGGTTGAAGCAAGTGTGGAAGGAGGAGCCTAAAGGTGTCTTTCACCTTAGAAGCCTTGAAGTGCCCAAAATACACAACTGTAGCACTTTGAGATACCTATTTACCCCAACCACATGCTTGGCCCTTGTGCATCTCCGGGAGCTAGAGGTAAAAAGCTGTCCTCTAATTGAGGAAATCATCACAAAGGGAGCAGCACCAGGGTCAACAGTTGATAACATCATGTTTCAGCAGTTAAACTCTGTTTCTCTCGAGTGTTTGCCCAACTTGGAAAGCTTCTACTCTGTAAGTGGGACGGTTCAATGTGCTTCGTTAAGAAGCATCGCTATAATTGAGTGTTCAAGTACATTCTCATCTGTACATTTCAATGAATGCCTACCATTCAATACTAATGAGCTACACAACCAAAGGTCAGTCTTCTGCCGTGCATTTTTTTGGGTTTTCTCATCGTAATTGGTAGCATAAATGACTTGAGCTAAAGACACTTGGGAGACATAAACTCGGACCCAAAAAAAAAAAAAAGTACAAAAAGAGTTCAGTCCAAGAGTCTTGACAAACTTAGAAGCTTAGGCTTCAGGGAGAACAAGAGGAGGGAGAGAGCACGTCAAGCTCTTATGAGAGGAAAATCATCTCCCAAAAGAGCAACTGGTGAAAATGCTGCAAGAGAGCTTTCAAAAGCAGCACAATAGCTCAAATTCATTGTTAGGACTAAATAATCCCCTACTTTATTTTGCTCTGATTGCATCCTTTAATCTTAGCAGGTGCTGTTCCCTAATTTGGACAAGCTGAAGTTGTCCTCTATCGGAGTGGAGAATATGTGGTGTGGCCAATTTGTAGATCAATCTTCCCGATTCAGCAGACTAACAAACTTGGCGGTGGAGGGTTGTGGGAATCTAAATTACTTGTTATTCCCATCTGCGGCCAAAAGTCTTTCACAACTCCAGAAACTTAAGATATGTGATTGCAAGTCAATGGATGAGGTTGTAGTTGCAGAGGGAGAAATGCTAAGGAAGATGTTGTTCCCTAGACTAGAATTCCTGCAGCCCAAAGGTCTTCCAAAGCTCCTCAGACTCTGCCTTGGTGACGTAATCGAATTCCCCTGCTTGAAAGAACTGTGGATAGAGAATTGTCTGGAGTTAAAGACATTTATCTCCAATCATTTCACTTCCAGTACAGCAGCCATCTCAGCTTTCTTTGATGGAAAGGTCCTCTTTTTTATAGAGTAAACTTCCATTTATTCAATGGGCCTTCCCGAAAGTCACAGGATTCAAATTGGCAGTATGAAAGGCAGCTCATTTGTGCCAAAAGTTCTGTTTCCCTTAAAAACAGAGATAAAAAAAAAGGGTCCTAATATCTGCTTATGAAAATAAAATAAGTTGACTTTGATACCCTTACGTGTCTTGTCATATAAGCAATCAGAATGCCTCTCCCCTCCAGCCCTCTCTCACACCTGTATTACTGTTTGCTTTGGCATTGAGAAGGTCATTGACGTTAGAATACACATGCAGGTTGCTTTGGCTATGTTGAAGACGCTACAAGTGCTCAACCTGCATAGGCTGTAGATGATATGGCACAATGAACTGCACAAAGAGTCTTTCTGCAAACTGAAAAACTTGACCGTAAAGCATTGCAGAGAACTATCGAAAATTTTCCCGTCCATTATGCTGACAAGATTCCAGGATCTAGAGCAATTGGATGTACGGGACTGTGACTCCCTGAAAGAGGTGTTCAATCTTCAAGTTCTGATGGATATAAAGGAGACACACAAAGAAATGGTCACTCAGTTGAGAACTGTGTATTTAGGAAATCTACCAAATTTAAAGCATATTTGGAAGGAAAATTGTCAAATAAATATTTCCTTTCGGAGTCTTCGTTTGGCACATGTTTGGGACTGTCCACTTCTTAAAAGTATCTTTCCAGCCTCTATAGCCGAAGGTCTTCTGCAACTTGAAGACCTCAATATCGATTCTTGTGGTGTGGAGGAAATTGTTGCAGTGGAGGGAGCAGGAGGAAAAGAAGCTCCTATTACTAGGTTTATGTTCCTCAAACTAAACTCTTTGACGCTATGGACATTGTCAAAACTGGACAAATTCTACCCGGGAATACATACTACAGAATGGCCAGCATTGAAAACATTGAATGTAAAAAGGTGTGAGAAGATGAAGATATTTTCTTTTGAATCTCGTAATTTGCAGGGACTGTGTGAAGAAAAGCAACTTGATATGCAAGTTTCACAGCCACTTTTCTCGTTTCAAGAGGTATGGTTCTCTACTCTTTTCCATATTTTTCCCTGTCCTGGAATGATAATCAACTTCTTTCTTATATTCAAAGTTGTCTCTACTGGTATGGTTACTCAATGTGTCTTTCATCTCAAGCATATTATCAAATCATTTAAAAGGCAGTGGCGATTAATTAGGTACTTTAGATTCATAATGTAACAAAAACCACTATGTTTGATAATGACATAACGATTATGATTCACTTGTAAACAAATCACACACACCTGTCACATCCAACAAACTTGGTCATAGGGCAATCACACATTCCCACATATAACAGAGCAACACAGCAATTTGGTCACCTGGAAAGTCTAGATTAATTATCTGTTTGGATATTCCTCCAAAAAAAAAAAAAAAAAAATCTGTTTAGATGTCACTCAAACTGGCAAACCTTAGCTGCCTCCGGTTCTCTGCTGGCAATCTGCTCTGGTGCTTATTTTTCCTTTAATTCCAATGTCTATTCATTTAACCAGCCACTTCTGTTACATTATAAATTTTGTCTCCTTTCTCATTTGTTTCATTGTAATTGTGTCAGAAAAATGTTATTTCTATACATTCCTGGGAACATCAACAGTAGGTTGCCTTTGATTATTTGGTATCCAGGTCGTCCCTGGCTTGGAGGAGCTATCACTGAACAATGAAAGATGCCACAATGATATGGAAAAGCCAATTTCCAGCAAACCTCTTTGACAAACTCAAAGCTCTTCAGCTGCATTGCTTTCATGACAAATCTACGGTTTTTCCATTCGAATGCCTTCACAAATTCCGTAATGTGGAGAAACTTCTTGTTGCATGTCGTCAATTCAAAGAGCTATTTGCATCTGAAGAACTTTTTGACAAGGAGGAATGTAAAAGGGCGCTGGCTCAAATACGGCATTTAAAATTGGATTGTCTACCTGATCTAGAACATATATGGAATCAAGAGTCTCAGCCGGACCATGTTCTTCCAAGACTTACAACTCTAGAAGTATTGAATTGTGGCAATTTGAGAAATCTAGCACCACCTTATACTTCTTTCCAAAGCCTAACAACATTGGAAATGAAAAAATGCCATGGATTAATAAACATAGTGGCTGCCTCAACTGCCAAAACTCTGTTGCATCTGAGAACGATGAGGATAATAGGATGCAATGTGGTAATCGAAATAGTAGCCAGTGATGGATGGAAAACTGAAGGGAGATCATGTTCAGAAAATTAGTCTCTTTGGAACTCAATTGTTTACCAAATCTCACTAGCTTTTGCTCAGCAAATCACAGCTTCAATTTTCCGTCTTTTGACACAAGTTATTGTGAGCCAATGCCCCAAGATGGAGTTTTTCTCAAAAGGTACCTTGAGCGCGTCGAAGCTTGAGAGAGTAGAACGAACGGGAGAAGATTGCGAAGGCCGCTGGCATAGAAATCTTAAAGCCACCATACAACAGTTGTTTACTGAAAGGTACATAAATAGAAATCCTCGGGTAAAGAAGAAATATTATGCCAAAGTACGAGAATTTATTATCTATAATCCATAATATCCATATTGTATAATATATGTAAAATTCAATATATGTGAAAAATTTTGATTAGATTAAAAGAGATATACTTTTTATTAACATAAAAATGTCATTAATAATAAAAATTTTACTTTTATAATATATTTTTTATTATATAATTTTAAAATAATTATATTTTTTCAATAGACACGTTACTAAGTAATAATAAATATAAAATCACTATAAGTCTTTTGAAATTTTATAAAATTTACATATTTTATTTATATTTAAAATATATATTTAGTAAAATAATTATTAGAAATAATATCAAAAAAATCTTTTGTTTGTTATTTTCATGTATAAAGAATCAATTTAAATTTTATTTTTTATTTTAATATATATGTTTTTAATTTATTAGACTATAATGAAATAATGTGATCACCTTATTAAAATTAATATTTTAATATATAAATTTTACTATTTGTTTATGTTAAATTTTTGGGAAACTCTTTTCATATCTAGATTCTTAATTTATTTCTAATTTGTATGGTATCATTTTGTAAAACCTTGAAAAGCACTTGTTTCAACATAATCCACGCACAGAAACGCGCACCTCTTCGTATACCCAATCGCGAAGTTAAAAAAAAAAGAAAAAAGACACAGAAAAGGTTAAATTAAAACATCTTCAATGGCATTGAAGAAACTATCATTTTTAACAAAAGGGGAAATTTTTAAAACCCAAATGGAGAAGATTAAACAGGAAATTTGAAGGTGTAAAGGTAAAGCAAAAGAGTAGAAGAGTTTATCTGGAGCATTTTATCGAACAGGAAACGTGCACCGAACCATAAAACGTTACTCGACAGAAGGAGAAGGAACCGAGCTTCGTCGGAGCAAGTAAACCTCTGTCGGAGTTTATTTCAGGAAAAGAAGCTGGACAGAGTACAAAGAATTGATCCATTCGACCCTCGTCAGGCATAAGAAGAGGTGAGCGAAACAATACATATTTCAAGTTGCAGAAACGCACATAAAGGTGTACAATTATTAAATTTATTTAATTATCTTTTAATAATTTGTAAATCTAAATTATTCTTCTTCTCTTATGTACCAATTTCTCTTTAATTCATAAATTAAGAAAAAACTTTCTCAATTTTTTTATTTTTTTAAAAAAACTAAAATTTTGATTTTTAATATTTTTCTCTTTTTTAAAAGAAATATTAATTTGATTTGATTTTTATTTTTTAATTTTTTCTTATAGAGAAAAAAAATAATATTATCTTTTTTTTTTTACAAAAAAAAGACTACTTACAATTTAATTTAAATCTATATTCATTCTCACTTTTTTAACAATAAAAACATATTTAATTTCATGTTAATAATCTAAATTAATAAAAAAATTACTCATAAATTCTATTTTTAAAAAATTAAATTGAAATTTATTTAAATTTTTTAACTTATCTCTTTATTGTTGTAAAAGAAAGAGAACTATAATATAATTCTTTTATCATATATTTAAATTTTCAACTTTTTTTATATGATTTGATTTTTTTATTAAGATTTATAAGATTGAAAAGATTAATTAAAATAAATATTTTAAGTGATCTTTTTTATTATTAGAGAATAGCTAATAAAAAATAAAGAGTTTAAAATATTTAATTAATTAAATTTAAATTTAAATTAATATTTTAATTTTGTAATAATCAATTTTTTTATAGTTCAATAATACACTTTTAATGGTATTACGATATGTGACATTTTTTTCATAAAAATATAATTTTAATTATATGTGGTAAACACTTGTTTGATATTTTTTTTATTTAAAAAAATAGATTTGTTATATACAAATATGAATAAAACTTTTATCATTATTTTTATGATTATTTTAAAATTGTTTTTATTTTATAAATTGATTGTTGAGACATTTTTATTTGTAAAAAATTATTGCAACTTACAATATTTTAAAAATTAAGGACAATAAGTAAAATATTACACAAATTGATTCTTGATTAAATAAATAGTAAATTAGTTTTTGATTAAATAAATAATTTAAAATATATGATCAATTAAATGAATAAAATTAAATAAAAATATTAATAAATTTGATTTATATTATAAGAATATTAGAAATTTTATTTTTTTTACAAAATTTTGACATGAAAAATGAGTATTAATTTTGATATATAATTATATAATATATGATAATAAAATAATTAAATTTTATTAGAGTATTTAATTAAATTTATATCAGGATTTTCTAATAAAAAATGTTTTAAAATAGTTTTGTCTTCTTGTGTGAGTTGGAATCCATATGTATGTGAGTAAGAAGTGCTATGGTGCGCGTAAATAATCACGGTCCCTGTAATAATAATAAAAGGAAGAGAGAGAAACGAGGCATTAACAGATACCATGTGCTAGAAGACTCCAGAATTATTGGTTTAAATGACTATTTCCGGTCACCGTTTAGTTCCTTTGTGCACTTAAGCACACCCATGTCTATCTCGCTCTCCCATCACGCACGACAATCTTCTTTTCCCATAATTGCACTACTAATCAAAATCCATGTCGCCCACGCATTTAGAAAAATGAAAAGCGAAGCAAGAAGCAAAATGGCGACGACCGAATGGGAATGAGCCACGAAAATCCAAATCCATGGCTAGAAATGTAATTCCATCAAGTTTCCGAATCCATTCAGAAAATCCCACGGAATTAAATAAAATGCCACTGTGGAATTTTTCCAAATTCAACTCGAATAACGCTCTGGAATTCCTAAACACCAACCAAATTCCCATAGAATTTAAAGCCAAAAACTCTCTCTCTATAGAATGGCCGCACGGTGGGTTGGTTCTGATTTGCCACGGCCTGGCCACCTTACTAGTGACGGTCTAAATTGTAAGTGGTCAACGGCCCATCTTCTACGGCACCACCGTTGAACTCCTCCATCGATTCCTCGCCTTTGAAGCCTATGATTACTCTCTCTCTTTGAAAACAGAGGCATTTGGGTTTCTATCTATGATTTGTTTTCTTTTTGTATCTTGCTATTGATTTGGTTCTCTTGGTGTGGTTTAAGCGGGCGTTTTGAGGCCCCCTTAAAAATTTTTAATATTCTTATACCCAATTTTAAAATTTTACTACTTTTTACAAAATTTTTACATGAAAAAAGAGTATTAATTTTAATATATAATTATATAATTTATAATAATAAAATAATTAAAATTTATTACTGTATCTAATTAAATTTATACCGGGATTTTCTAATGAAATCAATTTCTTGCGTGAGTGGACAATTGTTACCGAGAAATTGAAAAGAAAATGTTTCTAAATAGTTTTGTCTCCTTGCGTGAGTTAGAAACAAGAACAGACTAGAATTTGGTTTTTGTCTGATCTTTTTCCTTCTATCATCTGCTGCTGCAGCAGCAGAACCAGCAGAATTTTCCTTTTTGGCTGCTGCACCACTAACAAATTCTTTCATCTCATTCACAGTGCTGCCAGATGCTCCATTTCCCTTTGATCTCTTTGCTGCAGGAGAAACAAAATCATCATCATCAATTAAGTTTTCCTTGGAAGTAACATGCTGCTTCTGCCTTGAAGATCTTCTAGGTTGGCGATTTCCACTGGTTGCAGAATTCCGTGCAGAATCATAGGCTCGAATTTCTGGTGACACAACATTATCTTCACTATCACTGCTGTCTGTGTCATGATTCCCACTGGCTTCAGGTACCAACTTCCTTCCTCTCTTTCTGTCCCCAAATTTTGAAGTTCCTGAGCTCCTGGGTTTTGTTGCATCAGGCTTGGTAACGGAGACACTGTTCTGAGCTTCCACATCTATGTGCCAATTGATTTTCTCTACAGCACTTTGTGCTTTTGTCTCTTTAAGTTTAGAAGTATGACTTACATTAACTGCCTTTTTCGGTCCGTGCACTAGATCCAACACGGTAAAACCATGCAAGGAACTCACACCGGAAGGTTTCGCTCCATTATTTTGCAGCGGAACATTACAGGGACCATTTGTTCTATCAACAAATTGACTCCATGAGGGTAAAGGTGGCACACCCCGAATACCGAAGTCCTGGGCAATAAAATTCTGCTTGCAATTTTCACGAAGTAACACTTTATTTCGAAACTCTTGAAAGTATTCATATTTCCTATCACAAGACCAGCAGCATGCCCAGAATGTTGGATGAGAGGGCTGCTGATAAGTACGTGAGGTCATGTACCGTGAAAAAGGAGGATTAGTAAACCTGTTTGCCAATCCATGCTGCTTCTTACCATCAAAGCCCCTACTTGACTTATGCGGCACTGGCTTTGCTACAACAGGTCTCACTTGATATCTTAGCTTCATATCGTATAAAGGACGCTTGGTTGCATCTGCAAGAACCCTATTTGCTTCACAAATAAGCTTGAAAGCAGCCTCTGCACCTGCAAACTTGTTCTTGTCGGGATGAAGCAAGAATGCCAGCCTTTTGTATTGCCTTATAATGGCAGACTCGTTAGAAAATTGCCCAATCTGGAGGATCTCATACCAGTCCATCTCAGACCCATTTGCTTTGTTTTGTGCAGAACAATGAACCTCACAGACCAGTAACAATTGGGAGATGTTGTCAACCTCGGGACAAAGTTGTTGGGCTTCTTTAGCAATCTTCCGTGCGCCATCGTAATCTCCATTTTTCATTTTCCTTTCTGCCATTTCCTCTGCCCTGTTGGCCTCCTCTTTGTTACATTCCATGACTGGTCAAGACTCAAGGGTAGCTATCAAGACACACTCTGCTGTATTGACAGAGACAGAAAAAAAGAGCCAGCAACTGCTCTTTCCTTAAATAGCCCAACTAAACAATCATCTAAATTCCTCTCCCTGCATCAATAATAGCCAATAAGATTTAGTCTCAAATGTTGAAAAATTATGTGCCCACCAGGAATGCATCAAAAGCACCATAAAAATATTATTCACCTGTTGAACCATTGTAAGGATATTCCAAATGGGAAAGAACCGGAAAACCACACCACTGCACCTTTTACGATTAGAAGTATTCAAGCAACCCCTAGTCCAGGCATCAGACTGGACCCAGGAGCATAAACTTTAAAGTCTGAGAACTGAAAGCCATATCAAAATGTCACATATCAGACCATTTGCCAACTATCCGAAGGAAAAAATCAACTATCGATTTTTTTTTTTTGAAAAAAAAAACTCTAAATTTAATTCTTTTTATACTTTTCTCTTTTTAAAAAGAAAAAATTAATAATTTAATTCCTTTTTCCTTATAAGTGAAAAAAAAAATACCTTTTAAGTTTTTTTTTAGCCAAAGAAAACTATTTACAATTTAAGAAAATATAGTTTTCTTCTCTTTAAAAATAGAAATTTATTTAATTTTTTTTAATAATCTAAAATAATGAAAGAGTTAGTCAGAAATTATCTTTTTTAAAAAATTAAATAAAACTACATTTAAATTTTTTTAATCCATTTCTATCATTATTTATCTATCTATTATTGTGAAATAACTACATAATAATAAATGCTATAATATAATTTTTAGTTATTTTTAAATGATTAACTGTTTTTATAAATTCTTTCTCTCTCTTTTCATTTTTTTTATGTATGATTATACTTTTAAATTTAAGTTTTGGTTATTTCTAGATTTTAATTTTAATTTTTTTATCATTCAATGAGTTACTTTTACCACATAATAAAAAATGATGAGTTAAAGTATAAATTTTACTATTTCTAAATGTTAACTTTCTTCTAACATTTAATTTGAAAAATGTTTGGTTTTTTATCTAAATTTTAAACAATATGAAAGATGTTTATTATTAATTTTAACAAAATTAAGTTTGCAAGATTGAACTTATTTTTTTAGATTAATTTTATTATATTATTCAACACCTATTTGAATATATTAGTATTTTTTGCAATAATTTATCTTAATTATCAATATAACTTATAATAACATTCTTTAAAATTTAATTCTTTTTATATTTTATCTTTTTTATTTTCCAAAAAAAGAAACATAATATCATAAAATTTATATCTATTCTCTTAAAAATGAAAAAATATAAGAAAAAAGATTATCCCTTAATTTTTTTTATAAAAAATAAAAATATGCTAAGTTTGCCTATTTTAAAAAAAACAAAAAAACCCAAATTATTTTTTTATTAAAATAAAAAGTAAGATAAAAAATCACTTCTAAATTTCACTTTTTGTTTTCTTAAAATAAACTTATAATTTAAGTATTTTTTGTTTTTATTTTTTAAAATAAAACATAATTAAAAACATATTTTTTAACTAATATTATAAATTCATTCAATTTTAACACTAATTTATATTAATATTATGGAAGTTAGCAATGTCACTTGACAACGTCTACTTAAGTCATAAATTAAAAAAAATAAAAAAAATATTTTGAAATTTTCCTTTTTTTGAAAAGGAAAAACAAACTTGAAATTTAATTATAATTATATTTATATTTAAAAAATAATTTAATTATTTTTTATTTTTCCTTTTTATTCAAAATTATACCATTTAAGTTTTCTTTAAAAAAAGAACTAATAATTTAAGTACATATTAACTTTCACTTCTTAAAAAATAAAAATTTATTTAATTACCTTTCAATAGTATATAAATCTCAATTGTTCCTTTTTTTGCTATATAGCAACTTCTTTTTAATTCATAAATTAAGAAAAAAAATCTTCTCAAAATTTTTTTATTTTCTTAAAAAATATTTTAATTTTAATTTATTTTATTTTTCTCTTTTTCGAAAGAAATACTAATTTAATTCTATTTTTATTTTTACTTCTTTCTTATAAAGGAAAAAAATTATACCATCAAATTTTTTTAGAGAAAAAAAGACTACTCATAATTTAATTTAAGTATATATTAGTTCTTACTTTTTTAATGATAAAAATATATTTGATTTCATATTGATAATCTAAATTAATAAAAAAATTTCTCATAAATTCTATTTTTTAAATCTATCTGTTTATTATTGTAAAAGAAAAAGAATTATAATATAAGTCTTTTATCACTTATTTAAATTTTTAACTTTTTTTTGTGATTTAATTTTTATTAAAGTTTATGAGCTTTTTTTACCTAAATATAAGATTGAAAGAATTAATTAAATAAAATATTTTAAGTGACTTTATTATTATTATTATAAAATAGTCAATAAACAAAATAAAGAGTTTTAATTATTTTATTAGTTTAATTTTAATTTAAATTAATATTCTTATTTTGTAATAATCAATCTCTTTTATAATTCAATAATACACTTTTTATGGTATAACAATACGTGACATGTATTTTCATAAAAATATAATTTTAATTATATCTTGTAAACACTTATTTGATATTCCTTTTTTATTAAAAAAGGAATTTGTTATATACAAATATAAATAAAACTTTTATCATCATTTTGATGATTATTTGAAAAAAATATATTTTTTTTATAAATTGATTGTTAAGACATTTTTATTTGTAAGAAATTATTGCTAACCTACAACATTTTAAAAAATAAGGACAACAAATAAAATGTTACACATATTGAACTAAAATAAATAATTTAAAAAATATAATCAATTATATAAATGAAATAAAATTAAAGATATTAAAATTTTTGATTTAAATTATAAAAATATTAAAAATTTTATTTTTTTACAAAATATTTACATTAAAAATGAGTATTAATTTTGACATATGATTATATAATTTATAATAATTAAATAATTAAATTTTATTACAATATTTTATTAAATTTATATCAGGACTTTCTAATAAAATCACGTGAAATAGAAAAGAAAATGTATTTAAAGGGTTTTGTCTTCTTGTGGGAGTTGGAATCCATACTTGTGTAAGAAGTGCTCTGGTGAGCGTAAATACCACAGTCCCAGTAATAATAATAAAAAGAAGAGAAAGAGAGAAACAAGGCATTAACAGATACCATGTGCTAGAAGACTCCAGAATTATTGGTTTAGATGACTATTTCCGGTCCCCGTTTACTCCATAAAATATCGGCTTCCTTTGTGCACTTGAGCGCGCCCAGGTCTCTCGCGCTCTCCCATAACACACGACAATCTTCTTTTCCCACAATCGCACCGATCAAAATCCATGTCGCCGCATTTTCGAAAAATGAAAAGCGAAGCAAGAAACAAAATGGCAACGACCGAATGGGAAGGAGCCACGAAAATCCAAATCCATGGCTAGAAATGTAATTCCATCAAGTTTCCAAATTCATTCAGAAAATCCCACGGAATTAAAGAAAGATAATTGAAAGAGACAAAAAAAAAAAAGTAAAAAATAATATAAAACTAATAAAATGCCACTTTATGGAATTTTTCTAAATTCAAACCCGAATCGCTCTGGAATTCCTAGACTGTCCATCACAATTCCCTTAGAATCTAAAGCCGAAAACTCTCTTTCTCAAGAGTGGCGGCACAGTGGGTTGGTTCTCATTTGCCCCGGCCTGGCCACCTTACTAGTGAGGGTCTAAATTTTAAGTGGTCAGCGGCCCATCTTCTGCGGCACCACCGTTGAACCCCTCCATTGTTTCCTCGCCTTTGAAGCCGATGATTGCCTCTTGTACTCTCTCTCTTTGAAAACTGAAGCATTTGGGTTTCTATTTATGAGTTGTTTTCTTTTTGTATCTTGCTATTGATTTGGTGCCCTTGGTGTGGTTTAAGGGGGCGTTTTGAGGCTGTGTTTGGATACTGGCGCCAATGTAATAATCTCCATTTAGCATTTCTGTTGTAATTGGCCTAATCCTGTATTTCTGTGATGGTTTGCTTAATTGTAAGGTTAAATTAGTTGCTCGTGCTTTTGTATGTTTGTGAATGTAGTGCTTGTATCTGGTGGGTCATACATGTTATGGCATTGGAATCAAAAGATTAGATTATCAATTATCTTTGGCATATCGGAGAAATTTGAATGCGTGTTGAGTTTTGGCATTTATGACTATTTAATTATGGGGCGATGGAGAGTGGAGATATTTCTTGCAGATTGTGTATGGTAAGAGAGAGTTGCATTCACTTAATATTTCTTAAAGTAATCTTGCATGAAAGCACTAAATCTATGGTTTGAGTAAGGTGGGTAAGGGGAATTATGCAAATGGATTGAGTGATTGGCACTTGGTTAGAGTTGTCGCAGTTTGTAGTCAAGTTAAAGGTGATGGGTTTGATTTTCTGCCAGTGTTCAGTTGGGTGCTTATGGAGTTTGCTCTTTTGATGAGCGCAAGCCTCCCTAACATACCACTCTTATTTTCCTTTTTCTTCTTTTTTTTTATAATAAAAAGGAGAAGTAGAGTTGCCAAAGGCAGAAAGAAAAGGAATTTTGCACGTTTCCTTCATGTTTGCTTGTGGTACTGTGTTTATGGCACTAGTCCAATGTATAAAAGTTTGTAAGGTCCTTTTAAGGTAGTAGAGCCATCTTATACATTGGAGCAACCTGCTACTTCATTGCAAAATCATCGTTTAGCCATATTCCCGGTTGAGTTCGTGGGCATGTACTAGTAACTGATATTTTTGTTCAATTGCAAATTTGTTTCTTTTCTGCCGTTGCATTTTAAACTTGATTACACCTAGTTCTTGGAGATACACAGGCCTACTGGGATTTGATGTTGTTATACCGTTTCTATTGACTAGCTTTTCTGACGCAGGAATTGTGAAGGTTGAGAATGTTTTGGAGTATCTCTCTGCCTATCCCTATGGCAATATCATATATTAAGAGAAAGAATGGCCTATTTTTAAAATTCCAAAGTGAGTTCTTTGATTTCGTTTCTGAAAATCTTCTGCCGAGCTTTTCATTTCCTTCTATTAAAATGTAGCATTTCCCTGTTCCTCCAAGCACTGGAGTGAATGTGATTGCTGTGCAACCCGGTTTGACCATCATTGTGGCTGGATGGTCTGTATTATATCCCTACCAATTTTTTTTTACAGATCCTTGTACTTATGTTTAGCTCTTGTTTGTGGTGTCTTTCTGGCAGTTGCGAATACTTTTTGGGTTTTTCTGCTTAAAGCTGTTCATTATTGCAGAATAATTGTATAGAGGAGAGAAATACACGATACCTCTTGGCTTTGCTTTTGTGGTGAGTGCTAAATGATTCATCAGCGGGTCCAAAATGGTCCGGAGATTGAATACATGTTTCTCAAAGATTGGTTCCTGGTAATGCATTTGCCATTCAAGCTAGAGTCTTAAATTCTATACAACAGATGAACCTAGAGAAGATTTGCCATGGATGGCTTGCGGCAGAAGCCTTCGGCAAGCTATGAATATTAACAGTAAGACATCTCAGTGGATTCTCATTGTCCATGATTACAAAGCTTTCACATCTTTGTGAATTGGAAGTTGTTTCTCTGGCTGGAGAAACAAGTGTTCTGGGGAGCGGACATTGAGAGGGCCATGCCTGCAGGAAGACCCAACCCAAGCTGGGCAAGACGCTACAGCCTGAATCTGTATTTTGCTCGACATGATGGAGAGGCCAAGCTGGTCGTTTGGAGCAAAGTCAGCCCGAGAGAACACTAAATCTGCATGCATGAGCCTGAGTCTATGTATCGAATAAGAGAGGTAGCAGGGAGACGCAAAGCCACAGGCGTGTGAGTTCTGTAGTGCGCTCCGATGAAAGGTCGAAGGGATTGGGACCCCTCAAGTCCTCAGTCGTTCATTCTCTTGCGGGTCCAAACCCCAACTCTGAGCCCAATTAACTTCTGGTGAGCTCCTCATCCATTATGAATATTTTTGTAAGTTGGGTCTGCAAAATAAAGAAAATTTGATAACAGTTGTAAGTAGGAATGACTCATGGAATAAAGAAAGGAATGAAACAATTTAGGGTTTGTGGATTGTATCATTCTCAAAGATGAAACATATACCTAAATAACAATGGTTTTTAAATATATTTAGATGACTAGAGTTGTTGGCTTGTTCTACGTTAATTAGGTACATGATACATTATTGAAAGTGGATTCTCAAGAAAACAATAATGTTATGGCGCCAAAGATGGTCTGGACACAAAAGTTTCCATTCAGCCGTCCATTCCACGGCTTATTGGACAACAAATTGGTCCATTCTCGCTCTCCCCCTCTTCCTCCTTCCCTTTGTTATTTTCCTTCCCCTTTGGTCATATGGTTATTATAATTAAAAAAAGACCATAGGATAATAATGATACAATTGAAGGTCAAGGTCTTTCTTTCTAACATTTGTTTTTTTTTTTGGTGACTTTTTTTTTTAATGCTGATTTCATTTCCAAGTTTCTCATTGGTTTAATGCTTTCTTTCATCTTAGTGCCGCAAGCAACAAATTCTTTTTCCGGGTGCCTTCCTACGGGATCTTTAGATTTAAATAATGAAGTCTTTTCATGAGTCTTTTTAAAAAAACGTTTTTTTTTGAGTTAAACAAACAATAAACTTTTCCAGGTCTCTTTTTAATATTTTTCAATTTAAACAATAAAGACTTTTTCCATTGTATTTTTTAAGTTTTAGATTTGAACAATAAAAACTTTTCCAAGTTGTTACTTTCCTGAATGACAATTTGGCAAATTGTGAAAGAAAAAAGGACAATAATTCCCATAGAGTCGTTGAGTCAATCTCACGAAATTGCTATGCTGTAGACCTATGGTTTTGGAAACCCATACACACATTAATTTGCCTCCAATAATTCCATAGCCGCCTTCTTTGAACAAAAGTATGTGGACTGGAATTATTTATCGCTCTATGATTTTCTAACCCACCCGTTCACATACACGCTGGGGAAATTATCTAGACAACTCGGGTATATTCAATGTGCTTTGGTTTGGTTGTAGGACAATTTATATTTATACGTCATTATTTATATTATTATTGTTAAAATTAAAAATATTATAACTATTTTCTTACTTGACAATTTTGTTAATTCGTAAATTAAGACTATGGTAATTTTTTTATTCATTAATTAAGAAAAACAATTAAAAAATCTACTTTTAATTTTTTTGTTTTCTTAAACAAAATTCTAAATTTATTTTTTTATAATTTCTTTAAAAAATTAATAATTTAATTTGATGATTATTATCAAAAAAAATATAAATATAAACAAAATTATTTTAAAATTTTTTTATAAATTAACTTATATAATATTTATATTATAAGATATTCTTATTTGTAAAGAACTATACCAACTTATAATATTTTAAAATATAATGACAACAAATAAAATGTTATATAAATTAATTTTTATCAAATAAATGACAAATTAACTTTTAATTATATAAATAATTTAAAATATGTGATTTATCAAATAAACGGAATAAACTTAACAATATTAATAAATTTAATTTAAATTATAAAAATATTAAAAATTTTACTATTTTTTATAAAATTTTTACTTAAAAAATGAGCATTAATTTTGATATATAATTATATAATTTATAATAATAAAATAATTAAATTTATACCTGGGCTTTCTAATGAAATCAATTTCTTGCGTGAGTGGACAATTGTTCCCGAGAAATTGAAAAGAAAATGTTTCCAAATAGTTTTGTCACTTTGCGTGAGTTGGAATCCATGCGTAAATATTGGTTCAGATGAGTTTTTCCGGTCACCGTTTTACTCCATAAAATATTGGCTTCCTTTGTGCACTTAAGCACGCCCAGATCTCTCTCGCTCTCCCATCACACGAATCATCATCGTCTGCTAATCCGTGCAAGTTTCTTTGAATTACTCCAGCACTGCGTGTTTCTGTCCCGCTCTGAACATTCAAATACCACGCTTTAAACAGCTGCTCTTTCTTTGCTTTCCCTGCTCCTCTTTCTCATTTCGCTTTCCCTTTACCAATTACCATCAGTCCATTCCTGCGACTTCACTCTGTTTCTGCTACTCATAAGCAACTACTCAATACGCCATCTATACCCACCAAACCAACACATTTGAAGCTATTTCTGTACATTAACTTTCTTCCGTTTCGCTACCCTTTAAATCGCCTCTCAATCCTATTTCCTTACTTTCCTATTGTCTGCTTTCCTTTGCTCTCACTGTCTTCCCTTCTACTCCTGTGTATTTGTCCAACGATTCCCATTGCATATCCTGTCTTGTTAACACATTTCCCGTTTTCAAATATTCTACATCAGTTTCCCAAGAAAATTAATTAAAAAAAAAGTTCAGAAGCAAACAATGGTTCTGGATATCATTCTTGGTTTAGTTGACCGCGTTCTGGAGTACACTTGCGCCCCTCTTATACGGCATGCGGGTTTTGCTTTTCGCTACGCAAAGAAGGTTACAGAGCTCAAGAATCAGGTTGATGACCTGAGGGCTAAGAGCGAGAGTTTGCAGAACTCTGTTGAAGAAGCTACAAGGAGGGGGGACGAGATCCAGCCTGACGTTAAAAAGTGGCTGACTGATGCGGGGAAAGCCATTGAAGAGGCTACGGGGCTTACCAAACGCGAAGAAGAAGAGGCAAAGAAGAAGTGTTTTGCTGGGGGGTGTCCCAACTTAAAGACCCGCTATCAGCTTGGCAAGAAAGCAGCCAAGGATGCTTTGCATATTCGAGATCTGGAGGAAAAAGGCAAATTTGATCGAAGTCAAATATCCTACCGTGCCGCTCCACAGCAGATAGTTTCTTCATCGGTTCATGGTTTCGAGGGCTTGCCTTCGAGAGCTTCCAATTTCAAAGAAGTTATGGATGCACTATCAGATCCCAACATCAACAGAATAGGTGTCTACGGCATGGGCGGAGCGGGTAAGAGCACTCTGGCGAAGGAAGTCCACAAGCAAGCACTCGAAGGGAACTTGTTCGATGTCGTGGCTAGGCTAGATTTACCCGAAAAACCAGATCTCAAAGCGATTCAAACGAGAATTGCAGAGGTGCTGGGCCTGGAATTTCGTGAGGAGACCGTAGATGGGAGAGCAGATCGACTACGACAGCGGTTGACGATGGAGAGTAGGGTCCTTATAATTTTGGACAATCTTTGGGAAAAAATTGATTTGGATATATTGGGAATTCCATTAACCAACGAGAAATCAGTCAAGGGTGGAGGAGCTCACTCTGAACGTGAAGGTTTTCAGGAACCATCTGAACGAAAAGAAAATTATCGTAAGGAATGCAAGCTGTTAATGACCTCACGACATCAGCAACTGTTAACCCATGACATGGAAGTGCAGAAAGAGGTCAAGCTTGATGTTTTAGATGAAGAGGAGTCATACACATTATTTGATAGGATGGTGGGTGGTATCAGGAACTCAAGACTGCAACCAATGGCAAAGGAAGTGGCCAGGAAGTGTGCAGGTTTGCCTCTTCTACTTTACACGCTGGCAGGAATTTTGCATGACGAGGACTTCGAAAAATGGAAGGATACTTTGAACCGGATGTCGACATTTGAGGATGAGGAAATACAAAAGAAAGTTTACTCCATTCTAGCGTTGAGCTATGATCATTTGCCTACTGAAGAAGTCAAGTCATTTTTCTTGCTTTTTGGTCTCTTTACAAATCCTGATATTTCGATCTTAGACTTGTTGAAGTACAGTATGGGCCTGGGTCTACTCAAATGCGTACATAAAATGGAAGCTGCTAGAAGTAGAGTCCATCAGTTGATTGTAAAACTCAAAGCCTCGTGCTTGTTGTCAGACAGTGAAACGGATGGGTGTGTCAAAATCCATGATGTTGTTCAAGATGTTGCTGCCTCAATTGCATCCAGAACTCAACTTGCATTCAAGAAGGCTGGTGCTACCGCGGAGGAACTTCAAAGAATCGATATTAAAAGTCGCACTAGAATTCTTCTGGAAGACTGTGACGTTTTTGAGTTCCCTACGATGATGTTCCGATGCCCAGAGATAGTGTTCTTTAGTTTATCCCTGAAAGATCGTTCCTTTAACATCCCTGATTCAGCGTTTGAAGGGATGACGAAGCTCCAAGTACTGAATTTCACAGATATGCATTTCTCGTTTCTTCCTCCTTCATTGGTCTCCCTAACAAGCCTCTATACCTTGTGTTTGGACTTCTGCAGATTGGAGGACATATCTGTCATTACGCAGCTGAAGAATCTTGAAATTCTTAGCCTTAGGGGCTCTGAAATTGTTGATTTGCCAAGAGATCTGGTGCAATTGAGTCGATTAAAGATGTTAGATTTGAGCAATTGTTCCAAACTCCAATTCATTCCAGAAAATGTCTTATCGCAGTTATCCCTGTTAGAAGAGCTGCTCATTGGCAACAGCTTTGTTAGCTGGGAGGTCAAATGTTCTGATAATCAAAGTAATGCAAGTCTGACTGAGTTGGAGCACTTGTCTTGCCTAACAAATTTGGAGATTCATGTTCCAGATGCCAAGAAACTACCAATGAGGCTGTTTTCTAAGGGATTGGAACGATACAAGATATTCATCGGAGATAAGTGGCGCTGGTATGGCAAATATCAAACTTCAAAAACGTTAAAGCTCAAGCTGTATACAAGCATTCACTGGAAGCATGGGGTGAAGACCTTATTGAAGGAAGTAGAAGATCTTTATTTGGATGAAATGAAGGGAATTGCCAATGTACAGTATGATCTAGATATTGAAGGATTTCAGCAGTTAAAGCATCTCCATGTCCAAAACAGCGAAGAGATTCGACACATCATGGACTCACAAAGGCCGGTGCATCGGGGTACCTTTCCTGTCCTAGAGTCGTTGATTCTGCACTATCTGCGGAACCTAGACAAGATTTGCCGTGGGAAACTTATGGCTGAGGATTTATGTAAATTAAGCATCGTAAGAGTAATAGGTTGCCACAGATTGAAGAATCTCTTCCCGTTGTCTATGGTTAGAAAAAACCTTCAACAGCTTCGTGAAATGGAAATAATGGACTGCAGTGATATGGAAGTGATATTTGTCGATGAAACTGAAGAAGAAGGGGAGGATAAGAATGAAGCGGTGGAGTTCACTCAATTAAATTCCTTGAAACTAGGACGGCTGCCACAGCTCCGAAGCTTTTGCTCGAAAGTGAGAGAGTCTCCCGCATCCACATCCATGTCTCATTGGAGACAAAATCAATCCGCAAGTGATGCACCGTTCATGTTTAATGGAAAGGTATGGTCTTACGCTACTCTCTTGGCATAATCACATTCTAGCTGTACGTTCTATTTGGTTTTTTGACTGTAGGTGGGGCGTCGTTTGGGGCACGAACACGAATTTCTTGGGTTAGAACAGTTGAGAATTTAAGAATATGATTTAATTTTTAATTTAATTTAACATAAAAAATATGAAATTTTAACGTCGTAAAAAGTAAGTTTAATATTTTTGGATACTTATCATGTATTTACGTCACTGATAAGTTATAAAAAAAGAATGCAACTCACCAAGTTTCATAATTTTTGAATTATCATAGATTTTTTAATAAAAAATTATTTTAAATATAATTTATATTATTAAAATAAAAATTTTAAAAATTCTTTTAATATTTTTTATACAAAAAAATATTTTTAATAATTATTTAAAAAGATATTTTTTGGTGTTAATAAATATAAATTTTTTAATTTATCTTTTTATAAGAAATATTTTTTTATAATTATTAAATAAATTTTAAAATAGGTTTTATTTTTATTTTAAAAATATTCTAACATTAATAATTAAAACTAAAATTTGTAATTGCAGATTGTTTTGCCAAATTTGAAAGAGATGTTTTTGTCCTCAATCAACGTGGATAAGATGTGGGACGTCCAATTTGCAGAGTCCTCCCGCAAATTAACAAGCTTGACTGTGGAGGCTTGCAGGAATTTCAATTATCTATTTACATCATCAACGGTGAAAAATCTTGCACAACTCCAAAAACTTGAGATACGTGACTGCAACTTAATAGAAGATGTAATAGCTACAGAAGGGGAAATTATAGGCAAGGCTGCATTTCCATATCTAGAATTCCTAAAGCTCGAAGGTCTTCCAAAGCTCGGCACATTCTGCACTGGTGAATTAATAAAATTCCCCAACTTGAAAGAGCTGTGGATAAAGGATTGCCCTGAGTTAAGGGCATTTGTCTCCGATCCTGTTGCAGTCAATACAGGATCCAAGTTAGCTCTGTTTGATGAGAAGGTGTGGTGCTTTTCTTTGTCATAAACTTTCTAGCCACTATGAAACTGTCCATTTTTAAGTTGGAGCAAAAATCATAATTTGTTCCGCATATCAAATGATCCTAATTTGGTCCCACAGTTAATTTTGTTTCAAATACCACTTTCCTTAAATTCTCAAATATGTGTATTTTAATTCCAACATAACAAAACAAAAGGCATTGTTCTTCCCTAAAAGGAGTGCTAGAGAAAAGAGTCCATAATAATTCTTTGCATTCTAAATTTGGTTTCATGTTTGTGTCCAATTCAGTTTTGAGGTATTCTTAGATGCTTGTTTTCCACCTTTCGTACAGGTAGCATTCCCCACATTGGAGAAATTGTGGATTTTCAATATGGATGCATTAAAGATGATATGGCACACCGAACTTCACGAGTGTTCTTTTCGCAAACTGAAATCTATGATTGTAGAACGCACAAAGGAACTGCTGAATATTTTCCCATCCGATATGCTGATGAGGAGGCTCCTCAATCTAGAGAATCTGGAGTTGAATAATTGTGCATTACTAGAAGAGGTGTTTAACCTCCAACTCCAAGCATCGATAAATTCCACAACACAAGGATTGCCAGCCAGTCGACTGAGGACGTTGAGGATACGAAATATGCCAAATTTGAAGCTCATCTGGAATAAGCATCCCCATGAAAGAGAAATCATCTCCTTCAACGATCTACAAGTGGTGGAGGCTTATGCATGCCCAAATCTGAAAAGCGTTTTTCCAGCCATCATTGCCAGGGGTCCTCTGCAGCTTGAATATGTCGGCATAGGCTTTTGTGAGATTGAGGAGATTGTTGAGAGAGATGAGGGGACAGAAGCAATTGCTAGGTTTGAATTTCCTAAATTGACCACTCTAAGGCTTCATTCTTTATGGGAACTCAAGACACTCTACCCAGGGATGCATACTTGCGAATGGCCGATGTTGAAAACATTAGATGTTAGGGATTGTCCCAACATTGAATTATTTACTTCAGAAAGTGGGAGTGTTCAGGATAACTGCCGGCGAAGCCAATTGGATAATCCCCTTCAACAGCCATTCTTTTCAGTTGAGAAGGTACGGCATAGACTCCAATTTATGGGCGTCCATCGTCGACATATTCTCCATAGAGTTGAACTTTTTTAATCAAGAAATCGTCTAAAAAATACCCGTTGCCAATATTTGTGTTAAGCACAGCAATATTTGTGTTTGGTAAGAATTTTCGTAGAAAAATTTATTTTCCATCTCAACTTGCATTATTAAAATAAATAATTATTTTGAATTGACATGTAGAATAATAATATTTATTATGACCATAATATGATTTTTTTTAATTTTAAAAAATTGTTTAATATTTTAATAAGATTGCATGAAAAGGCGAGGAATTTGTCATTTTCTCTTTCAAAATATGTTTTTACAAAGAGAAAAAAAAGGTCAAATTTATATTTTATAGTAAAAACATTTAAAGTATAATAAAAAGTTATGGTAGAAATATGACATTTAAATGTTAAAATATCATTAATTAGTTATGATATACCTCAAAATTGCATCTAAGTGTGTAAAATTTATTTCAAAATTTTGCTAAAATTCACTTTGGAATTTATAGTGAGCGTTGAGATGTTGTATTAACAAATAGTGGTTCATTTGGTTGAAACAATTTATTATTGACCAAATTTGAACAACTGCAGTGCCATTTCGTTTATTTATCCATACCAAAATCCACTATTACAAAAGGCTTTGTGCTGCTTAATTACTGGCCTGCAGGTCATTTCCAACTTGGAAGAATTGACATTGACCATTAGGGCCGCACGAATGATACAGGATGCCCAAATGCCAGCAAGCTTTTTCGATGAAGTGAGGTATCTCCGTCTGGAAGGTTCCAATGAGAAGTCAGCGTCATTTTCCTTCGATCTCCTGCAAAGATTCCACAATTTGGAAACACTCGAAATAATTGATAATGGGCTCAAGGAGATGTTCTCCTGTAATGGATCTGTTGGTGGGGAGAATCAAGGGAGTATCGTTGCCAGGATTCGGCTCATGAGGCTACTTGATCTTATCAATCTGAAGAGTATTTGGAGAGGGGATTGCCAGCCGGAACGTACGTTCGAACATATTGAGACTCTACAAGTATTTGCCTGTAACAGTTTGATTAGTCTGGGGCCTTCTATTGCATCTGTTGGAAATCTGTCCCGTCTGGACGTATTTCATTGTGACGGTTTATTGAATCTGGTAACTTCCTCGACAGCCCAATCCATGAGGCATCTAACAACACTGTGCATAAGCTACTGCGGTATGGTGGAGGAAATAGTGGCAAGAGAAGAAGACGACAGAGAAGACCAGATCACCTGGTACAATTTGAAAAGTCTGGAACTTCGTTGTTTGGGAAGCCTCACTTGCTTCTCCTCTGCGTATTACACCTTCCAATTTCCATCTTTGGAGGAAGTAATCGTAACACAATGCCCCAGGATGAAGACTTTCTCGGGAGGAGTCTCAATCACACCAAAGCTTAAGAGAGTAAAACGGGAACGGCGAGATGCCGAAGGGCAGTGGGAGGGCGATCTCAACACCACCATACAAAAGTTGTGTGCGGAAGTGGTTAGCGTCTATCACTGAATCCTATTTTGGCTACTAAATAGTGCTTATTGCCATGTTCCTATTTTCTTTCATCATAATTAATTTGATGAACAAGCCATAATATTTGACTTCTATAGGCTGGATGACTTCATGGCATATGGCATCTGAAGCTCTCAGAGTTTTCTCAGGTAAAAGAAATATGGACTAAGGAAAATTTTCCAGCTATTGTCCTCTCGCAATTGTGGTCTATGGTGGTGGATGAATGTGTATACAACTCCAATGCTGTCCCATCCAATTTATTACGGTCCTTGGACAATTTGGAACTGCTTGTGGTGAAAAATTGTGACTCAGTGGAAGATGTATTTGATCTCACTCTGCTCAATGCCTCTGATGGGCAAATCGGGAAACTGTCCAAGCTATACCAATTACAATTGATTGACCTACCAAGGTTGAAGCAAGTATGGAAGGAGGAGCCTAAAGGGATGGTTCACCTCAGAAGCCTTAAAGTGCTCACCAAACACAACTGTAGCACTTTGAGATACCTATTTACTCCAACCACGTGCTTGGGCCTTGTGCATCTCTAGCAGCTAGAGGCAACAAGCTGTCCTCTAATTGAGGAAATCATCACAAAAGGAGCAGCATCATGATCAACAGTTGATAACATCATGTTTCAGCAGTTAAATTCTGTTTCTCTCGAGTGTTTGCCCAACTTGGCAAGCTTCTACTCTGGAAGTGGGACGGTTCAATGTGCTTCCTTAAGAAGCATCGCTATCATTGAGTGTTCAAGTACATTCTCATATGCATTTTTGAATGAATGTCCACCATGCAATACTAATGGAGCTACACAACCAAAGGTCAGTCTTCTGCTGTGCTTGTTTTTGGTAATTGGTAGTATGAATACTTGAGCTAAAGACACTTGGGAGACAAAAATTGGGACCCAAGGAAAAAAAAAAAGGTACAAAAAGAGTTCGGTCCAATTGTCTTGACAAAAACTTAGAAAACTAGGCTTCAGCGAGAACAAGCGGAGAGAGAGAGCACGCCAAGCTCTTAGGAGAGGAAAATCATCTCCCAAAAGAGCAACTGGTGAAAATGCTGCAAGAGAGCTTTCAAAAGCAGCACAATAGCTCAAATTCAATGTTAGGACTAAATAATTCCTACTTTATTTTGCTCTGATTGCATCCTTTAATCTTAGCAAATTGTGTTCCCTAATTTGGAGGAGCTGAAGTTATCCTCAATCGGAGTGGAGAATATGTGGTGTGGCCAATTTGTACAATCAGTCTTCCCTATTCAGCAGACTAACAAACTTGGCAGTGGAGGGTTGTGGGAATCTAAATTACTTGTTATCAGCATCTGCTGCCAAAAGTCTTTCACAACTCCAGAAACTTGAGATATGTGATTGCAAGTCAATGGAAGAGGTAGTAGTTGCAGAGGGAGAAATGCTAACGAAGTTTTTGTTCCCTAGACTAGAATTCCTGCGGCTCAAAGGTCTTCCAAGGCTCCTTAGATTCTGCCTCAGTGACTTAATAGAATTCTCCTGCTTGAAAGAGCTGTGGATAGAGAATTGTCTGGAGTTAAAGACATTTATCTCCAATCATTTCACTGCCAGTACAGCAGCCATCTCAGCCCTCTTTGATGGAAAGGTCTTTTTTTTCTTTTTTCCTAGAATAAACTTACATTTATTCGTTGGGCCTTCCTGAAAGTAACAGGATTCAAATTGGCGGCATGAAAAGAAGCTCATTCATGCCAGAAGTCCTGATTTCCCTTAAAAACTGAGAGAAAAAAAGGGTTCTTCGAAGATCTGCTTACGAAAATAAAACCGTTACATCTCTTGTCATATAAGCAATCAGAATGCCTCTCCCCTGCAGCCCTCTCTCACACCTATATTACTGTTTGCTTTGGCATTGAGAAGGCCATCCATGTTAGAATATACATGTGCAGGTTGCATTGCCTATGTTGAAGACACTACAAGTCCTCAACCTGGATAGGCTGAAGAAGATATGGCACAATGAACTCCACAAAGAGTCTTTCTGCAAACTGAAAAAGTTGACCGTAAACAATTGCAGAGAACTATTGAAAATTTTCCTGTCCATTATGCTGACAAGATTCCAGGATCTAGAGCAATTGGATGTACGAGACTGCGACACCCTGGTAGAGGTGTTCAATCTTCAAGTTCTGATGGATATGAAGGAGACACATGCAAAAACAGTCACTTAGTTGAGAACTGTGTATTTAGGAAATCTACCAAATCTAAAGCATATTTGGAAGGAAAATTGTTGAAAAAATATTTCCTTTTGGAGCCTTTGTGTGGCACGTGTTTGGGACTGTCCACTTCTTAAAAGTATCTTTCCAGCCTCTGTAGCCGAAGGTCTTCTGCAACCTGAAGACCTCAATATCGATTCTTGTGGTGTGGAGGAAATTGTTGTGGTGGAGGAAGCAGGATGAGAAGAAGCTCCAATTACTAGGTTTATGTTCCCCAAACTAAACTCTTTGACGCTATGGAAATTGTCAAAACTGGACAAATTTTACCCGGGAATACATACTACAGAATGGCCAGCAGTGAAAACATTCAATGTAAAAAGGTGTGACAAAATGAAGATATTTTCTTTTGAATCTCATAGTTTTCAGGAACCATGCGAAGAAGAGCAACCTGATATCCAAGTTCCGCAGCCACTTTTCTCATTTCAAGAGGTATGGTTCTCTACTCTATTCCATATTTGTCCCTGTCCTGGAATGATAATCAACTTCTTTCTTATATTCAAAGTTGTCTCTGCTGGTATGGCCACTGGATGTGTCTTTCATCTCAGGCATATTATGAAATCATTTAAAAAGGCAGTGGCGATTAATTAGGTACTTTAGATTCATAATGTAACAAAAACCAATATGTATGATAATGACATAACGATTATAATTCACATGCAAACAAATCATGCACACCTGTCACATCCAACAAACTTGGTAATAGGGCAATGACATATTCCCACATATAACAGAGCAACACAGCAATTTGGTCACCTGGGAAGTCTAGATTAATTATCTGTTTAGATGTTCCTCAAAAAAAAAAAAAAATCTGTTTAGATATCACTCAAACAGGCAAACCTTAGCTGCCTTTGGTTCTCTGCTTGCAATCTGCTCTGGTTCTTATTTTCTCTTTAGATCCATTGTCTATTCATTTAACCAGCCACTTCTGTTGCATTATAAATTCCGTCTCCTTTCTCATTTGTTTCATTGGAAGTGTGCCAGAAAAATGTTATTTCTTTATATTCCTAAAGTTGATAGGGGAACATCAACAGTAAGTTGCCTTTGATTATTTGGTATCCAGGTTGTCCGTGGCTTGGAGGAACTATCACTGAACAATGAAGATGCCACAATGATATGGAAAAGCCAATTTCCAGCAAACCTCTTTGACAAACTCAAAGCTCTTCAGCTGAATTGCTTTCATGACCAATCTACAGTTTCTCCATTTGAATGCCTTCACAGATTCCGTAATGTGGAGAAACTTCTTGTTACATGTAGTCAATTCAGAGAGCTATTTACATCTAGAACATATATGGAATCAAGGGTCTCAGCCGGACCATGTTCTTCCAAGCCTTACGACTCTAGAAGTATTGAATTGTGACAATTTGAGAAATCTAGCACCATCTCATGCTTCTTTCCAAAGCCTAACAACATTGGAAATGAAAAAATGCCATGGATTAATAAACATAGTGGCTGCCTCAACTGCCAAAACTCTGGTGCATCTGAGAACGATGAGGATAATAGAATACAATGTGGTGATCAAAATGGTAGCCAGGGACGGATGGAAAACTGAAGGGGAGATCATGTTCAGAAAATTAGTCACTTTGGAACTCAAATGTTTACCCAGTCTCACTAACTTTTGCTCAGCAAATCACAGCTTCAAATTTCCGTCCTTGACTCAAGTTATTGTGAGCCAATGCCCCAAGATGGAGTTTTTCTCAAAAGGTGCCTGGAGCGCGTCGAAGCTTAAGGGAGTAAAACGAACGGGAGAAGTTTACAGAGGCCGCTGGCATAGAAATCTTAATGCCACCATACAACAGTTATTTACTTAAAGGTACACAAATAGAAATCCTCGGGTAAAGAAGAAATATTAGAATTTATTATCTATAATTCATAATATACATATTGTATAATATATGTAAAATTCAACATATGTGAGAAATTTTAATTCGGTTAAAAGAAATATACTTTTTATTAATACAAAAATATCTCTAATAATAAAAATTATAATAAAAATTTTACTTTTTCAACATATTTTTTATCTTATAATTTAAAATAATTATATTTTTTTAATAGGCATGTTACTAGATAGTAAAAATTATAAAATCATTGCAAATTTTATGAGATTTGTATATTTCATTTATATTTATGAAATGTATCTAATAAAATAATTATTAGAAATGATATTAAAAATATTTTTTTGTTTGTTATTTTCAGGTATAAATAATCAATTTAAATTTTACTTTTTATTTTAATATTTTGTTTTATTAAAATTATTAAGTTATAATAAGATAATGTAGTTACTTTATTAAAATTAATATTTTAATATGTAAATTATACTCTATATTTATATTAATTTTTTGTAAAATTCTTTTCATATCTGAATTTTTAATTTATTTTTAATTTGTATGGTATCATTTTGTAATTTATGTTCTAATATTTATTTTTTTTACTTCCTTGACCGTTGAAATTTTGTGCGGCTTCCATGAATAAGCACAATTGAGTTTGTGGAAGTGGAGATTGTTTACAATGTCACAAATCTTGTGTTTCAGAAATCGTTGTAAGAATACTTAATATGAAAATTCTCTTTAAATTAATTAGAGTATAAATAAGATGAATTGTGTTAGGACGGACAAAAGGTTTCTTTTTTCTTCCCTTCAAATGCGTTATACTTTGCTTTTTTCGGTTTTTAAATTGTTTTTGGACACAAAATTTAAGATGGTATCATTTTCTTCTCGAACTGAACTTAGTTTCACAACGTTTTTTACAGGATGTTGCAAATCCCCGAGGATGTTATGGCCGGACTTCGCTGTACTCTAGATAGATGCAAAAGCTGGTATTTGTTTAGCCGAAGCAATGGTCCAAGTAACTTAAGTTCCCCACTCGCATTCCTTTTTTTTTGGGTTCCAACTTTCTAATTCGTTCATTTCAGAGGTTCATATGCATACTGGCGTGTAATATACCAAATCTAACAATTAGTCAATTAGTCAATTAGCATCACTCTGAACCATGCGCATGTGGCATCTACCAAATTTGAAGCGTGTGGGGAAGAACAATTCCCAAGGAGCCTTTTCCTTTGAAATTCTTCGACTCGTGTTTGTAGAGTATTATACAAGTCTAAAGTGGCTCTTACCACGCAGCTTCCACAACTTGAATACTTCTATATCGACACTTTGGATGGATGAAGGAAATTGTTTCAAAGGAAGGAAGGAAAAAGTTCTGGAGTTTGCATTCCCTAAATTAACTGATTTATTACTCTGGGAACTCCCATAACTAAAGAGATTCTACGGTGGAATGTATGCTGCAAAACACTATCCCAATGTTTAGCCCATTTTATCTCCTAGCTATGATGAGCAAAAGACACCAGGCCTTTGGTGACGGCCTACAAAATAATTAAGTACATTGGGTAAAAACACAAAACCAAGAAGAATAAAACAAACATAATCATAAAGTATTGCACTTGAAAAGTTAATGATTCTCGAAATTATAGCAGCCATGCCTTCATTTATAGAAAATAAAAGTTACAAACACCATGCCTGGTCCCTCAATGGTAACTTCCAGTATAGATGAAACTCAATTTAGTTGAGATAAACTTTGATATCAATCCCATTTTCTTTAAAAAGAAAAGAAAATACCCAAATATTTTTTATTAAAATAAAAAAATAAAAATTACTCTTAAATTTTACTATTTGTTATGTTAAAAAAACTTATAATTTAAATATTATTTTTATCTTTTAAATAAATTATAAATAAAAATATGTTTCTGAACTAATATTATAAATTTATGTAATTTTAATATTAATTTATACTAATATTATAAAAGTTAAGGGAAAACTTGAATATTGCCACATGACAGAGTCTACTTAATTCATAAATTGACAAAAATAAAAAAGAGAAAAATACTTTGAAGTTTTTTTATTCGAAAATAAAAAAATTAAAATTTAATAATATTTATATTTTATATTTTTTGAAAAAAAGAATTTAATTTTTAGAAAAAAATTATAGCATTTAAGATTTTTTTTAAAAAAATATAATTTAAGTACATATTAACTTTCACTTTTTAAAAATTAAAAATATATTTAATTACCTTTTAATAATTTGTAAGTCTCGATTGTTCCTCATTTATAACTTCTCTTTAATTCATAAATTAAAAAAGAAAAAAATCTTCTCAAATTTTTTTATTTAATTAAAAAAGGACTCAAATTTTAATTTTTTTATATAATTCTATTTTTTTTAAAATGCTAATTTATTTTTTTATTTTTTTATAAATAATTATATTGTCTAATTTTATATTTTTTTAGAAGAAAAAAGACTACTCATAAAATTTAAGTATATATTAGTTATCACTTTACAATAATAAAAACATATTTAATTTTGTATTAATTACCTAAATTATTAAAAAATAATCATAAAATATTTTTAAAAAAATTTGTTTAAATTTTTTTAACTTATCTCTTTACTTCTATAAAAGAAGGAAAAATATAATATAAGTCCTTTATCATTTTTTTAAAATTTTAACTCTTTTTTACGTGATTGGTTTTTCTTATTAAGGTTCATAGGTTTTTTTTTTTTCTATTTAGATGTAAGATTAAAGGGATTAATGAAATGCAATATGTTAAGTGACTTTTTCTCATTTGATATTTTTTTTAATTTAAAAGAAAAGATTTGTTGTATATAAATATAAACAAAACTCTTATTATTATTTGATAATTATTTTAAAAATTATTTTTTTATAAATTAACTATTGTGATATTTAAAATATGAGACATTTTTTTTTTTTGGTGAAGAACTATTGCAACATACAACATTTTGAAAAATACAGCAACAAATAAAATGTTATACAAATTAATTTTTGATCAAATAAATAATTTACAATATTTGACCAATTAAATATATAAAATAAAATTTAAAATATTAATAAATTTAATTTAAATTATATTAATATTAATGTTTTTAAAAATTTTACATTAAAAATAAGTATTAATTTTGATACATAATTATATAATTTATAATAATAAAATAATAAAAGACTTTTCCTGAACGCCAAATTACAAATTGGCAAATTGATGGATGTGGGCCGGAAAAAAGGACAATAATTCACACAGAGTTGTCGAGTCAATGTCACGAAATTGCTATGCTGTGGACCTTTGTTTTGGAAAATCATACACACATTAATTTGCCTTCAGCATTCTCGGAACAAAAGTATGTGGACTGGGATTATTGATCGCTCTATGATTTTCTAACCCACCCGTTCACACCCACGCTGGGAAAATTAGCAAATTAGCTTTTGATCAAATAAATAATTGAAAATATTTGACCAATTAAATATATATAATAAAATTAGGAACGTTAATAAATTTAATTTAAATTACAAAAATATTAAAGTTTTTATTTTTTACAAAAATTTCACATGAAAAATGATATTAATTTTGATATATGATTATATAATTTATGATAATAAAATAATTAAAAACTTTTTCAAGTTGTTACTTTCCTGAACGACAAATTGGCAAACTGATGCATGTGGGGAAGAAAAAAGGACAATAACTCGCATAGAGTTGTCGAGTCAATGTCACGAAACTCGCACAGATTGAAGAATCTCTTCCCGTTGTCTAGGGTTAGAAAAAACCTTCAACACCTTCGTGAAATGAAAATAATGGGCTGCAGTGATATGGAAGTGATATTTGTCGATGACACTGAAGAAGGAGGGGATGATGAGGATGAAGTGGTGGAGTTCACTCAATTAAATTCCTAGAAACTAGTACGGCTGCCGCAGCTCCGAAGCTTTCGCTCGAAAGTGAGAGAGTCTCCCGCATCCACATCCGCGTCTCATTCGAGACAAAATCAATCCGCAAGTGATGCACCGTTCATATTTAATGGAAAGGTATCGTCTTACGCTACTCTCTTGGCATAATCACATTGTAGCTGTACGTTCTATTTCGTTTTTTTACTGTAGATGGGGCCAAGATGGGTCGTTTGGGGCACGAACACTTCTTGTGTTAGAATAGTTGAGAATTTAAGAATATAATAATTTTTAATTTAATTTAATATAAAAAATATGAAATTTTACCGTTTGTAAAAAGTAAGTTTAATATTTTTAAATATTTATTCACTGATAAATTATAAAAAAAGAATGCGACTCACCAAGTTTCATAATTTTTAAATTATCATAGATTTTTCAATAAAAAGTTATTTTAAATATAATTTATATTATTAAAATAAAAATTTTAAAAACTCTTTTAATATTTTTTATAAAAAAATATTTTTAATAATTATTTAAAAAGATATTTTTTGGTATTAATAAATATAAATTTTTTAATTAATCTTTTCATAAGAAATATATTTTTTATAATTATTAAATAAATTTTAAAATAAATTTTATTTTTAATTTAAAAATATTCTAACATTAATAATTGAAACTAAAATTTATAATTGCAGATTGTTTTTCTAAATTTGAAAGAGATGTTTTTGTCCTCAATCAACGTGGATAAGATGTGGGACGACCAATTTGCAGAGTCCTCCCGCAAATTAACAAGCTTGACTGTGGAGGCTTGCTGTTCTTGCACAACTCCAAAAACTTGAGATACGTCGCTGCAACTTAATGGAAAGTGTGATAGCCACAGAAGGGGAAATTATAGGCGAGGCCGCATTTCCTAATCTAGAAAACCTACAGCTCGAAGGTCTTCCAAAGCTCAGCACATTCTGCACCGGTGACTTAGTAGAATTCCCCAACTTGAAGAAGCTGGAGATAGGGAATTGTCCTGCGTTAAAGGCATTTGTCTCCGATCCCGTTGCAGTCAATACAGGATCCAAGTTAGCTCTATTTGATGAGAAAGTGGGGTGCTTTCTTTTGTCATAAACTTATAATTATTTTACGGCTTCTATGAAACTGTCCGTTTTCAAGTTGGAGCAAGAATCGTAATTTGGTCCATAAACATATCAAATGATTCTGATTTGGTCCCACAGTTAATTTTGTTTCGAATACGACTTCCCTTAAATTCTCAATTATGCGTATTTTATTTCCAACGTAACAAAATAAAAAAGCATCGTTTGTCCCTAAAAATAGCACCAGAGAAAAGGATCCATGATAATTCTTTGCATTCTAAATTCGGTTTCACGTTTGTGTCCAATTAAGTTTTGAGGTATTCTTAGAGGCTTGTTTTCTACCTTTCTTACAGGTAGCATTCCCCAAATTGGAGGAATTGGGTATTGTCGGTATGGATGGGTTAAAGATGATATGGCACACCGAACTTCACGAGTGTTCCTTTCGCAAACTGAAATCTATGATTGTAAAACGTGCCAAGGAACTGCTGAATATTTTCCCATCCGCTATGCTGATGAGCAGCTCCTCAATCTAGAGAATCTGGGGTTGTATGATTGTGCATTACTAGAAGAGGTGTTTAACCTTCAACTCCCAGGATTGATAAATTCCAGAACACAAGGATTGCCAGCTAGTCGATTGAGGACGTTGAGGATAGGAGACATGCCGAATTTGAAGCTCATCTGGAATAAGCATCCCCAAGACAGAGAAATCATCTCCTTCAACGATCTACAAGTGGTGGGGGCTTATAATTGCCCACATCTGAAAAGCGTTTTTTCAGCCTCCATTGCGAGGGGTCTTCTGCAGCTTGAAGATGTCGGCCTAGACAGTTGTGGGATCGAGGAAATTGTTGCGAGAGATGTGGGGACAGAATCAGTTGCTAGGTTTGAATTTCCTAAACTGACCACCCTAAGGCTTCAATTTTTATTCCAACTCAAGACATTCTACCCAGGGATGCATACTTGTGAATGGCCGATTTTGAGAACATTAAATGTTCGGCATTGTCCCAACATTGAATTATTTACTTCAGAAAGTGGGAGTGTTCGGGAACCTGCCGGGGAAGCCAATTGGATAATCCCCTTCAACGGCATTCTTTTCAGTTGAGAAGGTACGGCATAGTGTCCATCATCAACATATTCTCCATAGAGTTGAACTGTTTTAATCAAGAAATCATCTAAAAATACCTGTAGCCAATATCTGCATTAAGCACAGCAATATTAGACCGTTTGGTAAGAATTTTTCATGGCAAAATATTTTTTCCATCTCAACTTGTATTATTAAAATAAATAATTACTTTAAGTTAATAATGGTGGAATAACAATATTCATTATTACTCTAAAATGATTTTTATTTTTATTTGTTAAAATTATTTAATATTTTCATTTTTTTGAAATAAAAAAACTTAAAGTTAATATAAATAACACTTGAAAATAAAATTATATTAAAAAATTTGAAGAATTTATTCTTTTTTTATGAAAATATGTTTTTATAAAAAAAATTAAAATTTATAATATTTAAAATATAATAAAAAATTAAATAAAAATAACATTTAAATGTCAAAATATCATTAATTAATTATGATATTTCTCACAATTATATTTAAGTCGATTAATTATATTAAATTTATTTTAATTTTTTTTTAAAATTGACGTGGTATTTATAGTCAGCGGTGAAATGTTGTATTAACATTGACCAAATTGACCAACTACAGTGCCCCTTCGTTTATTTATGCATTCTAAAATCCAATATTACAAAAGATTTGTGCTGCTTGATTATTGGCCTACAGGGCATTCCCTCTTTGGAAGAATTGACATTGGGCAGTAAGGATGCACGAATGATACGGGCTGCCCGAATTCCGGTACACTTTTTCTATGAAGTGAGGTGTCTCCATCTGCAAGGGTCTGACAAGAAGTCAGCGTCATTTTCCTTGGATCTCCTGCGAAGATTCCCCAATTTGGAAACACTCCAAATTAGCTATTACTTTGGGCTCGAGGAGATGTTCTCCTGTGAAGGATCTGTCGGTGGGGAGAATCAAGGGAGTATTTCGAGAGGAGATTGCCAGCTGGAACCTACATTCGAACATATTGAGACTCTAGAACTATCTGGACGTATTTTTTTGTAACGTCCTCGACTGCCCAATGTATGAGGCATCTAACAACATTGCGCGTAAGTTGGTGCGATCTGGTGGAGGAAATAGTGGCAAGAGAGGAAGACGACAGAGAAGACCAGATCACCTGGGGCAATTTGAAAAGTTTGGAACTCTGTCATTTGGGAAGCCTCACTTGCTTCTCCTCTGCATGTCACACCTTCCAATTTCCATCTTTGGAGGAGGTAATCGTAACAGGATGCCCCAAGATGAAGACTTTCTCGGGAGGAATCTCAATCACACCAAAGCTCAAGGGAGTAAAAGTGGAATCGGGAGATGCCGAGGGGCGTTGGGAGGGCGATCTCAACACCACCATACAAAAGTTGTGTGCGGATCTGGTTAGCCTCTATCACTGTATCCTATTTTGGCTACTAAATAGTGCTTATTGCCACGTTCCTTTTTTCTTTCGTCATATTTAATTTGATGAACATGCCATAATATTTGACTTCTCCAGGTTGGACAACTTCGTGGCCTACGGCGTCTGAAGCTCTCAGAGTTTCCTGAGTTAAAAGAAATATGGACTAAGGAAAATTTTCCGGCCAATGTCCTCTCCCGATTGTGGTCTCTGGTGGTGGACGAATGTGTATCTAACTCCAATGCTGTCCCAACCAATTTATTACGGTCCTTGGGCAATTTGGGAAAGCTTAAGGTGGAAAATTGTGATTCAGTGGAAGAGGTATTTGATCTCACTCTGCCCAATGCCTCTGATGGGCAAATCAAGACACTGCCCATGCTATACGAATTACAATTGATTGACCTACCAAGGTTGAAGCAAGTATGGAAGGAGGACCCTAACGGGGTGTTTAACCTTGGAAGACTCAAAATACACAACTGTAGCACTTTGAGATACCTATTCACTCCAACCACGTGCTTGGGCCTTGTGCATCTCTGGATGCTAGAGGTAAAAGGCTGTCCTCTAATTGAGGAAATCATCACAAAAGGAGCAGCATCAGGGTCAACAGTTGATAACATCATGTTTCAGCAGTTAAACTCTGTTTCTCTCGAGTGTTTGCCCAACTTGACAAGCTTCTACTCTGGAAGTGGGACGGTTCAATGTCCTTCCTTAAAAATCATCACTATCATTGAGTGTTCAAGTACATTCTCATCTGCATTTCTGAATGAATGTCCACCATTCAATACTAATGGAGCCACACAACCAAAGGTGAGTCTTCTGCTGTGCATTTCTTTTGGTTTTGTCATCGTAATTGGTAGTATGAATGACTTGAGCTAAAGACACTTGGGGGACAAAAAATTGGGACCCAAGGACAAAAAAAAGGGTACAAAAAGAGTTCTGTCCAAGAGTCTTGACAAAAACTTAGAAGCCTAGGCTTCAGGGAGAACAAACGGAGAGAGAGAGCACTTAATCATCTCCCAAAAGAGCAACTGGTGAAAATTCTGCAAGAGAGCTCTCAAAAGCAGCACAATAGCTCAAATTCAATGTTAAGACTACATAATCCCTACTTTATTTTCCTCTGATTGCATCCTTTAATCTTAGCAGATTGTGTTCCCTAATTTGGAGGAGCTGAAGTTATCCTCAATCGGAGTGGAGAATATGTGGTGTGGCCAATTTGTAGATCAGTCTTCCCTATTCAGCAGACTAACAAACTTGGCGGTGGAGGGTTGTGGGAATCTAAATTACTTGTTATCACCAACTGCTGCCAAAAGTCTTTCACAACTCCACCAACTTAAGATATGTGATTGCAAGTCAATGGAAGAGGTTGTAGTTCCAGAGGGAGAAATGCTAAGGAAGATGTTGTTCCCTAGACTAAAATTCCTGCAGCTCAAAGGTCTTCCAAAGCTCGTCAGGTTCTGCCTTGGTGACGAAATAGAGTTCCCCTGCTTGAAAGAGCTGTGGATAGAGAATTGTCTGGAGTTGAAGACATTTATCTCCAATCATTTCACTGCCAGTACAGCAGCCATCTTAGCCCTCTTTGATGGAAAGGTCCTTTTTCTTCTAGAATAAACTTCCATTTATTCAACGGGCCTTCCTGAAAGTCACAGGATTCAAATTGGCAGTATGAAAAGAAGCTCATTCATGCGAAAAGTCCTGATTTCCCTTAAAAACTGAGATAGAAAAAAAGGGATCTTCTAAGATCTGCTTATGAAAATAAAATAAGTTAACTTTCATACCCTTAGGTCTGTTGTCATATAAGCAATCAGAATGGCTTTCCCCTCTAGCCCTCTCTCACACCTATATTACTGTTTGCTTTGGCATTGAGAAGGTCATTGATGTTAGAATAAACACATGCAGGTTGCATTGCCCATGTTGACGATGCTACAAGTCCTCAACCTGGATAGGCTGAAGATGATATGGCACAATGAACTCCACAAAGAGTCTTTCTGCAAACTGAAAAACTTGACGGTAAAGCATTGCAGAGAACTATCGAAAATTTTCCCGTCCATTATGCTTACAAGATTCCAGGATCTAGAGCAATTGGATGTACGAGACTGACTCCCTGGAAGAGGTGTTCAATCTTCAAGTTCTGATGGATATAAAGGAGACACATGAAGAAGTGGTCACTCAGTTGAGAACTGTGTATTTAGGAAATCTATCAAATCTAAAGCATATTTGGAAGGAAAATCGTCAAATAAATATTTCCTTTCAGGGTCTTCGTTTGGCACATGTTTGGGACTGTCCACTTCTTAAAAGTATCTTTCCAGCCTCTATAGCGGAAGGTCTTCTGCAACTTGAAGACCTCAATATCGATTCTTGTGGTGTGGAGGAAATTGTAGCAGTGGAGGGAGCAGAGCGACAAGAAGCTCCTATTACTAGGTTTATGTTCCCCAAACTAAACTCTTTGATGCTGTGGAAATTGTCAAAACTGGACAAATTTTACCCGGGAATACATACTACAGAATGGCCAGCATTGAAAATATTGAATGTAAAAAGGTGTGAGAAGATGAAGTTATTTTCTTTTGAATCTCATAGCTTGCAGGGACCATGTGAAGAAGAGCAACCTGATATCCAAGTTCCGCAGCCACTTTTCTCATTTCAAGAGGTATGTTTCTCTACTCTATTCCGTATTTGTCCCTGTCCTGGAATGATAATCAACTTCTTCGTTATATTCAAAGTTGTCTCTGCTGGTATGGCTACTGGATGTGTCTTTCATCTCAGGCATATTATCAAATCATTTAAAAAGGCAGTGGCGATTAATTAGGTACTTTAGATTCATAATGTAACAAGAACCATTATGCTTGATAATGACAGAACGATTATGATTAACTTGTAAACAAATCACAAACAGCTGTCAAATCCAACAAACTTGGTCATAGGCCAATGACATATTCCCACATAAAACTGAGCAACACAGCAATTTGGTCACCTGGAAAGTCTAGATTATTTTTCTGTTTAAATATTCCTCCAAAAAGAAAAAAAAAATCTGTTTAGACATCACTCAAACAGCCAAACCTTAGCTGCGTTTGCCTCTCTGCTGGCAATCTGCTGTGGTGCTTATTTTTCCTTTAATTCCAATGTCTATTCGTTTGACCAGCCACTTCTGTTTCATTATAAATTTCGTCTCCTTTCTCATTTGTTTCATTGGAAGTGTGTCGGGAAAATGTTATTTCTATATATTCCTAAAGTTGATAGGGGAACATCAACAGTGTGTTGCCTTTGATTATTTGGTATCCAGGTCGTCCCTGGCTTGGAGGAACTATCACTGAACAATGAAGAGGCCACAATGATATGGAAAAGCCAATTTCCAGCAAACCTCTTTGACAAAGTCAGAGCTCTTCAGCTGAATTGCTTTCGTGACCAATCTACAGTTTCTCCATTTGAATGCCTTCACAGATTCCGTAACGTGGAGAAACTTCTTGTTGCATGTAGTCAATTCAAAGAGCTATTTGCATCTGAAGAACTTTTTGACAAGGAAGAACATAAAAGGGCGCTGGCTCAAATACGGCATTTAAAATTGGATTGTCTACCTGATCTAGAACATATATGGAATCAAGAGTCTCAGCCCGACCATGTTCTTCCAAGACTTTCAACCCTAGAAGTATGGAAATGTGACAATTTGAGAAATCTAGCACCATCTTATGCTTCTTTCCAAAGCCTAACAGCATTGGAAATGAAAAAATGCCATGGATTAATAAACATAGTGGCTTCCTCAACTGCCAAAACTCTGGTGCATCTGAGAACAATGAGGATAATAGAATGCAATGTGGTGATCGAAATAGTAGCCAGTGATGGATGGAAAACTGAAGGGGAGATCACGTTCAGAAGATTAGTCACTTTGGAACTCAATTGTTTACCAAGTCTCACTAGCTTTTGCTCAGCAAATCACAGCTTCAAATTTCCGTCTTTGACAGAAGTTATTGTGAGCCATTGCCCCAAGATGGAGTTTTTCTCAAAAGGTGCCTTGATTGCTTCGAAGCTTGGGAGAGTAAAAACGAACGGGAGAAGATGACAAAGGCCGCTGGCATAGAAATCTTAATGCCACCATACGACAGTTGTTTACTTAAAGGTACATAAATAGAAATCCTTGGGTAAAGAAGAAATATTAGGCCAAAGTAAGAGAATTTGTTATCTATGATCCACAATATTCATTTTGTATAATATATGTAAAATTCAACATATGAGAAAAAATTTAATTGGGTTAAAAAAAATATAATTTTTATTAATACTGAAATATCTTTGATAATAAAAATTTTATTTTTTTAATATATTTTTAATTTTGTGATTTAAAATAATTATACTTTTTTGATAGACATGTTATTAGGTAGTAAAAAATATAAAATCACTACTAGTCTTTAAAGTTTTATAAAATTTGCATCTTTTATTTATATTTACAAAATATATTTAATAAAATAATTGTTAGAAATAATATTAAAAAATAGTTTATTTGTTATTTTTAGATATTAATATAAATCTCATTTGTTATTTTAATATTTTATTTTATTAAAATTATTAAGTTATAATAAAATAATGTAGTGATTATATTAAAATTAATATTCTAATATGTAAATTTTAGTATATATTTATATTAAATTTTTGTGAAACTTTTTTCATATCTAGATTTCTAATTTATTTTTAATGTGGATGGTATCATTTTGTAAGTTATGTTCTAATGTGGATGGCCGATCTTCGCTGTACTCTAGATAGATGCAAGAGCTCGTATTTGTTTAACTGAAGCAATGGTCCAAGTTACCTTAGTTCCCCACTTGTATTCCCTTTTTTCTTTTGGGTACAAACTTTCCAATTCGTTGGTTTCAGAGGTTCATATGCATACTGGCCTGTAATATACCAAATCTACCAATTAGTCAACAAGCATCACTTTGAACCATCTGTGGCATCTACCATATTTGACCCATGTGGGGAAGAATAATTCCCGAGGAGCCTTTTCCTTATAAGTCTAAAAAGGGCTCTTACCACCCAGCTTCCACAACCTGAATACTTCTATATCGACACTTTGGATGTCTGGAGGAACTTGCTTCGAAGGAAGGAGGGAAAAAGTTCTGGAGTTTGCATTCCCTAAATTACGGATTTATTACTCTGTAATTCCCATAACTAAAGAGATTCTATGGTGGAATGTGTGCTGCAAGACACTATCCCAATGTTTAGCCCATTTTATCTCTTAGCGATGATGAGCAAAAGACACCAGGCCTTCGGCGACGGCCTACAAAATAATTAAGTACATGGGGTAAAAACTAAAAACCAAGATGAATAAAACAAGCCCATTTTATCTCTTAGCGATGATGAGCAAAAGATACCAGGCCTTCGGTGACGGCCTACAAAATAATTAAGTACATGGGGTAAAAACTAAAAACCAAGATGAATAAAACAAACTTAAGCATAAGGTATTGCACTTGAAAAGTTGATGATTCTCAGAATTATAGCAGCCATGCCTTCATTTATAGAAAATAAAAGTTACTAACACCATTCCTGGTCCCTCAATGGTAACTTCCAGTATAGATGAAACTTACTTTAGTCCAGATAAACTTTGATATCAATCCCATTATCAATAAGTGATTGAACTACAGCCCTGATCTTCCCTTCAAACTTATCCCTCTCCCTTGGGGTATAAGAGGCAGCGTAGACATCAGCTTCTCTTGCCCTCTCTGCTAATATGCGGCTGATGGCCAAACAAGCAGGTATGTCCGATCGGGATTTCAATACAGCTTTAATGCCTTTAGAGTTAGTACCAGCAACTGCAACCTGTTTACTTGTCACTCTGTGGGTGAGTGATGCCGAAACAAAGCGCTTTGAGATGTAAACGTCAAGTGTAAACGGCTCCATGTAAGCAATTGTCCGTTGTTTGAATGATGTGTGTTTTTTGGGGTTCTTGGACTGTTTCTCCTTCTTGTAAGTGTAAGGCCTGCTATTGTCATCGTCCAGGAAATCTTCCACACCAAAAAAGCTTCTCGGTGCACAAGTAGCCTGTTATGAAGTCATGTTACAAGGGCAGTTTATAGAGTATTCTGAATCTTTTCTAGTTTGAGCCATTGAAATTGGCCTTTCCAAGAGTTGTTATAGCAGATTTTTGAAAATTTTCAATGCTGAAGAACAACAGACAGTCTATTAAAAGTAGGGTACTAGAATATGGGAAACTGTGTAATGTTCTCCCAGGAGCTACGAAAATAACCAGGCATGCTATCAACCCAAAGAAAGTAGAAGTGGAAGAAATAGAACAGTACACAAAAAGCTTCCCTGGCTAAACCTCAAAAGATATTTCACAATATAAAAATTATTGGAACTCACATTTCTTACACCAAACTAATATGCTAAGGCAATGTATGGAAAGAATATTTACATTATGCCTCTGCTATTACTTTTTAATTTTAAGGCATGGGGAGCTGAAAGGTAGTAGCAGCCCTAAAACTGATTTTCTTCTCGAGGGCATGCCTAATCTTTCCTTCATTCACCCCAAATTTCAATGATCAATTCAAGAGATATTCATCAAATGTCTTCAAAGTAGAAATCAAACTTGAAACAGATCACTGAATAGGGATGATAGCCCCAAGCATGCCCACCCCCAAATCGAATACCAACTGATTAAGAATACATGTCACATGTTCAGATTACACTAGCTTGGCGTATTATTGAGTTCATTGTTGTAACCTATTGTAATCTTTTGTTAATTCGGCAATAAAATCTTCACTTATCAAAAAAAAAAAAAAAGGCAATTTTCTAATGCCGACAAAACAAAAGGGAAAAATCAAACATTTTGTTCTGCATCCACACAAGCGACCAATCAACCAAACAACCATAGTTATTGATACACAGGCAGATGTAGCAAAGACAAAGGAAAATAAAGCAAATTGACAGCCATCAAATACAGTTACAGGGAACGTACAAGTCCATTGTGGATGCCAGTGAAGGGCACATACGAGAAAGGCCTAAACTTGCCGCCTCCACTTACAGAAACCCCATTGTTCAAAACCTTCAAAAGCACTTGTTTCAACATAATCCACGCACAGAAACGCGCACCTGTTCGTATACCCAATGGCGAAGGAAAAACAAAAAGACAAAGAAAAGGTTAAATTAAAACAATATCAATGGCATTGAAGAAACTATATATTTCTTTTTTAACAAAAGGGGGAATTTTTAAAACCCAAAATGGAGATGATTAAACAGGAAAATTTGAAGGTATAAAGGTAAAGCAAAAGAGTAGAAGAGTTTACCTGGAGCATTTTATCGAACGGGAAACGTGCACTTAACCATTAAACATTACCAGATAGAGCAGGAAAGAACCGAGCTTCGTCGGAGCAAGTAAACCTATGTCGGAGTTTATTTCATTAAAGAGAGCTGAACAGAGTACAAGGAATTGGTTTTATTCGCTGACAAAAGTTTGATCCATTCGACCCTCGTCAGCATAAGAGCGAGAGATTACGCCAATGTCACCATAGAAAAAATGTTGAGCAGACGCAGCATCACAAAGAGTACAATTATTATGATTATTAAATTAAATATTTATAATTTTATTTTTATAAAATAATAATTTTAATTGTGCTCTTTTTTTGTTTTACTTTTATTGAACCAAAATAAAAAATACTAGAATTTTTATGAAATAATATTATTCTTATAATTAAATTTTATATTAAATTAATTACATTAATAATAAAATTTTAATATAATAATTATAAAATTTAATAATAAAATTAAAATTAAAATTAAATTAAATTTTTTTATTTTAAAATTTAATTTTTCATTTTTATAAATAAAAAAATTTTAATTTAATTTTAATTAGAATCTATAATATTAATTTTAATATTTAAATAATTTATAAGTATAATATCAAATAAATTTTTAAGTAACAAAAAAAAATGAACGTACACATAAACATGCCTCAAAGAGGAAATGAAGGAAAAAAATACAAATAATCTAAAAGATCAGTTCACCATCCTCTTGTTTGGAAGGAGAGAGGGGAAAATATATAAGTTTCTCCTAAATGCATATCCACTTTCATGGGGATTGACCTTGCAGTACAAGGAAAACCAGGATGGTACATAATGCATTTCCTCTGCAGAGCCTACTCAGTCTATCGTAATCACATTGCCAGGGATCGATGAAGAATCGATCTCCCAGGTGTCTAGCCGAGGATCCTTGACAGCCAAGTGCAGGAAAGCATGACACCGGTTGGAAAATCTACCCAACTCGGACCGCGGAATATCCATGATGCCAGCTTCTATTCTTGAGCTTCCTGGAGCCCTGTAAAATGGTTTAGATGCATTGACCCGCCTCAAAACTACAACTTTAATACCCTGGTTAGTGTCTTTCAGCACTTCAACCATGTCACATTCGCCATTGCCCTGTTCTGCACATGTTGAGTCCGAATTCCAGTTCTCGTGTATGGCCCAAACCTCGCCTTTTCTTGGATAAACTTCAAATTTATTCTTCTCAGTGATTTCAGCTCTCAACTGATGACAAATCTCTATAAGATATGCAACTATTAGTTTACTATTTTTAACTGTGAATATTTCGTATGTAACAAAGTGTGTCCTCTCTTTAATGATAAAAACATATTTAATTTCATATTAATAATCTAAATTAATTAAAAATTTATTTATAATTTTTTATTTTTTAAAAAATTAAATAAAAATATATTTATAATTTTTTAACTTATTTCTTTATTATTATAAAAAAAAGAAATTTTTGATTATTTTTGTGTAATTTGATTTTTTTATTAAGGTTTAAGAGATTTTTAATCTAGATATAAAATTAAAAAGATTAATTAAATTAAATATTTTAAGTAATATTTTTATTATTTGAGAATAATTAATAAAAAATAACGAGTTTTAATTATTTTATTAATTATATTTTAATTTAAATTAATATCTTTATTTTATAATAATTATTTTTTATAATTCAATAATATACTTTTTTTTTTATAAAATTCTTATAATTATTTTGGTGATCATTTGAAATATTTTTTTTTTTTCTATAAATTGATTGTTAAAACATTTTTATTTGTAAAAGGTTATTGCAACTTGCAAAATTTTAAAAAATGAAGACAACAAACTAAAGGTTATACAAATTAATCTTTGATCAATTAAATAATAAACTAATTTTTGATTAAATAAATAATTTCAAATATAAGATTAAATAAATAAATAAAATAAAATAAAAAATATTAATAAATTTGATTTAAATTATAAGAATATTAAAAATTTTATTTTTTTACAAAATTTTCAAATTAAAAATTTGTGTTAATTTTGACATATAATTATATAATTTATAATAATAGAATAATTAAATTTTATTATATTATTTAATTTAATTTATATCAGGGTTTTCTAATAAAATCAGGAGAAATTGAAAAGAAAATGTTTTTAAATAGATTTGTCTTCTTGTGTGAGTTGGAATCCATATGTACGAGTGTAAGAAGTGCTTTGGTGAGATCACAGTCCTAGTAATAATAATAAAGAGAAGAGAGAAAGAAAAGGCATTAATAAATAGCATGTGCCAGAAGACTCCAGAATTATTGGTTTAGATGACCTTTTCCGGTCACCGTTTAGTCCATAAAATATTTGCTTCTTATGTGCACTCAAGCACACCCGGATCACACACGACAATCTTCTTTTCCCATAATTGCACTACTAATCAAAATCCATGTCGCTGCATTTAGAAAAATGAAAAATGGCAACAACCGAATGGGAAGGAGCCACGAAAATCCGAATCCACGGCCAGAAGTGTAGTTCCCTCGAGTTTCCGAATCCATTCGGAAAATCCCACGGAATTAAATAAAGATGAATTGAAAGAGACAAAAAGAAGTGAAAAATAATATAAAACTAATAAAATGCCACTTTATGGAATTTTTCCAAATTCAACTCGAATCACGCTCTGGAATTCCTAAGCTCTCCATCACAATTCCCATAGAATCCAAAGCCGAAAACTCTCGCTCACAAGAGTGGCGGCACAGTGGGTTGGTTCTGATTTGCCACGGCCTGGCCACCTTACTAGTGACGGTCCAAATTTTAAGTGGTCAACGGCCCATCTTCTGCGGCACCACCGTTGAACCCCTCCATTGTTTCCTCGCCTTTGAAGCCGATGATTGCCTCTTCTACTCTCTCTTTCTCAAAACAGAGGCATTTGGGTTTCTATTTATGAGTTGTTTTCTTTTTGTATCTTGCTATTGATTTGGTGCCCTTGGCGTGGTTTAAGGGGGCGTTTTGAGGCTGTGTTTGGATACTGGCGCCAATGTAATAATCTCCATTGAGCATTTCTGTTGTAATTGGCCTAATCCAGGTATTTCTGTGTTGGATTTTGCTTAAATGTAAGGTTCAATTAGGTGCTTGTGCTTTTGTATGTTTGTGGATATCGTGCTTGTATCTGGTGGGTCATGCATGTTTTGGCATTGGAATTAAAAGATTAGATTATCGATTATCCTGGCATATCGGAGAAATTTGAAAGCGTGTTCAATTTTGGCATTTATGAGTATTTAATTATTAGGCGGCGGAGAGTGGAGATGTTTCTTGGAGATTATGTATGGTAAGAGAGGTGTATTAACTTAATATTGGTTAAATTAATCTTGCACGAGGGCACTAAATTTGTGGTTTGAGTAAGGTGGGTAAGGGGAATTATGCAAAATGGATTTTGAGTGATTGGTACTTGGTTAGAGTTGTCGCAGTTTGTAGTCACGTTAAAGTTGATGGGTTTGATTTTCTGCCAGTGTTCAATGGGGCTTTGCTCTTTTGATGAGCGCAATCCACCCTAACATACCACTCTTATTTTCCCATTTTCTTTCTTTTTCCTTTTTTTTTTTCAAGGAAAAGTAGAGTTGCCAAAGGCACGTTTCCTTCATGTTAGCTCGTGGTACTGTGTTTATGGCACTAGTCCAATGTATAAAAGTTTGTAAGGTCCTTGTAAGGTAGTAGACCCATCTTATACATTGGAGAAACCTGCTACTTCATTGCAAAATCATCGTTTAGGCATATTCCCGGTTGAGTTCGTGGGCATGTACTAGTAACTGATATTTCTGTTCAGCTGCAAATTTGTTTCTTTTCTGCCGTTGCATTTTAAACTTGATTGCACCTAGTTCTTGGAGATACACAGGCCTACTGGGATTTGATGTTGGTGTTATACCGTTTCTATGGACTAGCTTTCCTGATGCAGGAATTGTGAAGGTTGAGAATGTTTCGGAGTATCTTTCTGCCTATCCTTGTGGCAATATCATATATTAAGAGAAAGAATGGCCTATTTTAAAAATTCCAAAGTGAGTTCTTTGATTTCGTTTCTGAAAATCTTCTGCCGAGCTTTTCATTTCCTCCTATTAAAATGTAGCACTTCCCGAATGTGATTGCTATGCTACCCGGTTTGACCATCATTGTGGCTGGATGGTCTGTATTATATCCCTACCAATTTTTTTTTAACAGATCCTTGCACTTATATTTAGCTCTTGTTTGTGGTGTCTTTCTGGCGGTTGCGAATACTTTTTTTGGTTTTTCTGCTTAAAGCTGTTCATTGTTGCAGAATAATTGTATAGGGCAGAGAAATACACAATACTTCTTGGCTTTCCTTTTGTGGTGAGTGCTACATGATTCATCGATGGGTCCAAAATGGTCCGGAGATTGAATACATGTTTCTCAAAGATTGGTTCCTGCTAATGCATTTGCCATTCTAGATAGAGTCTTAAATTCTATACAACAGACGAACCTAGAGAAGATTTGCCGGCTTGCGGCCGAAGCCTTCAGCAAGCTATGAATATTACCAGTAAGACATCTCAGTGGATTCTCATTGTCCATGATTACAAAGCTTTCACATCTTTGTGAATTGGAAGTTGTCTCTCTGGCTGAAGAAACAGGTGTTCTGGGGAGCGGACACTGAGAGGGCCATGCCGGCTGGAAGCCCCAACCCAAGCTGGGCAAGACGCTACATCCTGAGTCTGGATTTAGCTTGACATGATGGAGAGGAGAGGCCAGGCTGGTCGTTCGAAGCAAGTCAGCCCGAGAGAAGACTAAATCTGCACGCATGAGCCCGAGGGTATGTATTGAGTAAGAGAGGCAGCAGGGAGACGCAAGGCCACGGGCACGTGAGTTTTGTAGTGCGCCCCGATGAAAAGTCGAAGGAACTGGGAACCCTCAACTCCTCGGCCATTCATTCTCCTGTGGTTCCAAAGCCCAACTAACTTCTGGTGTGCCCTTCATCAATTATGAATATTTCTGTAAGTTGGGTCTGCAAAATAAAGCAAATTTGATAACAGTTGTAAGTAGGAATGACTCACGGAAAAAGAAAGAAATGAAAGAATTTAGCGTTTGTGGATTGTGTCATTCTCAAAGATTAAGATTCAGATTGCACTCAGAAACATATACCTAAATAACAATGGTTCGTAAATATATTTAGATGAGTAGAGTTGTTGGCTTGTTCTACGTTAATTAGGCATATGATACATTATTGAAAGTGGATTCTCAGGAAAACAATAATGTTATGGCGCCAAAGATGGTCTGGACACACGAAAGTTTCCATTCAGCCTTCCATTCCACGGCTTATTGGACAACAAATTGGTCCGTTCTCGCTCTCCCCCTCTCTTCCTCCTTCCCCTTGTTATTTTCCCTTCGTCCTTCCCCTCTGGTCATATGATTATTATAATTGAAAAAAAAAAAACCATACGATAATAATGACACAATTGAAGGTCAAGGTCTTTCTTTCCAACATTTGTCTGTTTTTTTTGGTGACTTTTTTTTTTATGCCGATTTCATTTCCAGTATGTTTCTCATTGGTTTAATGCTTTCTTTCATCTTAGTGCCCCAAGCAACGAAGTCTTTTTCCGGGCGCCTTCTTACGGGATCTGTAGATTTAAATAATGAAGTCTTTTCACGAGTCTGTTAAAAAAAAATAAATTTGAGTTAAACAAAAAATAAACTTTTCCAGGTCTTTTTTTAACATTTTTCAATTTAAACAATAGACTTTTTTCATTGTTTTTTTTTTTAATTTTTAGATTTAAACAATAAAGACTTTTCCAAGTTGTTACTTTCCTGAATGACAATTTGGCAAATTGATGGATGTGGGGAAGAAAAAAGGACAATAATTCACATAGAGTTGTTGAGTCAATGTCACGAAATTGCTATGCTGTGGAACCTCTGGTTTTGGAAAACCATACACACGTTAACTTGCCTCCAATAATTCTATAGCCGCCTTCTTTGAAATGAAGTATGTGGACTGGAATTATTTATCGCTCTATGATTTTCTAACCCGCCCGTCCACACACGCGCCGGGGAAATTGTCTAGACAACTCGGGTATATTCAACGTACTTTGCTTTGGTTGTAGGAAAATTTATATGTGTACGTCATTATGGATGTTATTATTGTTAAAATTAAAAATATTATAACTATTCAACGTAAATATTTTCTCTCTCGCTCTCCCATCACACCCAGACAATCTTCTTTTCCCCCAATTCACTACAGACTTCACTTCCCCATCCACACTAATCATCATCGTCTGTTAATCCGTGCAAGTTTCTTTGAATTCCTCCAGCACTGCGTGTTTCTGTCCCGCTCTGAACATCCAAAAACCATGCTTTAAACAGCTGCTCTTTCTTTGCTTTCCCTGCTCCTCTTTCTCATTTCGCTTTCCCTTTACCAATTACCATCAGTCCATTCCTGCGACTTCACTCTGTTTCTGCTACTCATAAGCAACTACTCTATACGCCATCTATACCCACCAAACCAACACATTTGAAGCTATTTCTGTACCTTAACTTTCTTCCATTTTGCTACCCTTTAAATCGCCTCTCAATCCTATTTCCTTACTTTCCTATTGTCTGCTTTCCTTTGCTATCACTGTCTTCCCTTCTACTCCTGTGTATTTGTCCAACGATTCCCATTGCCTATCCTGTCTTGTTTACATATTTCTCGTTTTCAAATATTCTACATCAGTTTCCCAAGAAAATTAATTAAAAAAAAAGAAGTTGAGAAGCAAACAATGGCTCTGGAAATCATTCCTGGTTTAGTTGACACCGTTCTGAAGTACACTCTCGCCCCTGTTAAACGGCATGCGGGTTATGCTTTTTGCTACGCAAATAAGCTTACAAAGCTCAAGAAGGAGGCTCAGATGCTGGGGGCTACAAGAGAGAGTTTGCAGTTCTTTGTCCAAGAAGCTATAAGGAGTGGGGACGAGATCAACCCTAAAGTTGAAAAGTGGCTGACTGATGCGGAGAATGCCATTAAAGGGGCTGGGGAGCTTACCGAACGCGAAGAAGAAGAGGCAAAGAAGAAGTGTTTTACTGGCGGGTGTCCTAACTTAAAGACCCGCTATCAGCTTGGCAAGAAAGCAGCCAAGTATGCCTTGGATATTCAACGTCTGGAGGGAGATGGAAAATTTGATCAAAATAAAATATCCCGCTGTGCCGCTCCACAACAGATAGTTTCGTCTTCGGTTCATGGTTTCAAGGGCTTGCCTTCGAGAGCTTCCATTTTCAAAGAAGTTATGGATGCATTATCAGATCCCAACGTCAACAGAATAGGTGTCTCTGGCATGGGCGGAGCGGGTAAGAGCACTCTGGCGAAGGAAGTCCACAAGCAAGCACTCGAAGGGAACTTGTTCGATGTCGTGGCTAGGCTAGATTTACCCGAAAAACCAGAGCTCAGAGCGATTCAAACAAGAATTGCAGAGGTGCTGGGCTTGGAATTTCGTGAGGAGACCGTAGATGGGAGAGCAGATCGACTATGCCAGAGGTTGATGAAGGAGAGTAGGGTCCTTATAATTTTGGACAATCTTTGGGAAAAAATTGATTTGGAAAAATTGGGAATTCCATTAACCAAGGAGAAATCGGTCAAGGGTAGAGGAGCTCACTCTGTAAGTGAAGGTTTTCTGTTCAATTCTCATTCGGAACCAATTGAACCAAAAGAAAATTATCTCAATGAATGTAAGTTGTTAATGACCTCAAGAAACGAGGAAGTGTTAACTGGTGGCATGGAAGTGCAGAAAAGGGTCAAGCTTGATGTTTTAGATAAAGGGGAGTCATACACATTATTTGAGAGGATGGTGGGTGGTATCAAGGACTCAAGACTGCAACCTATAGCAAAGGAAGTGGCCAGGAAGTGTGCAGGTTTGCCTCTTCTACTTTGCACGCTGGCAGGAACTTTGAAGGACAAGGAGATCGAAATATGGAAGGATACTTTGAACCGGCTGTCGACATTTGAGGATGAGGAAATACATGATAAAGTTTACTCCATTCTAGCATTGAGCTATGATCATTTGCCTACTGAAGAAGTCAAGTCATTTTTCTTGCTTTTTGGTCTGTTTACATATCCCGATATTTCGATCTTAGACTTGTTGAAGTACAGTATGGGCCTGCGTCTACTCAGACACGTACATACAATGGAAGATGCTAGAATTAGAGTCCATCAGTTGATTGTAAACCTTAAAGGCTCGTGCTTGTTGTCAGACAGTGAAATGGATGGGCGTGTTAAAATCCATGATGTTGTTCAAGATGTTGCTGCCTCAATTGCATCCAGAACTCAACTTGCATTCAGGAAGGCTGGTGCTACATCGGAAGAATTTCAAAGAATCGATATTAAAAGTTGCACTAAAATTGTTCTGAAACACTGTGACGTTTTTGAGTTCCCTACGATGATGTTCCGATGCCCAGAGATAGTGTTCTTTAGCTTATCCCCGAAAGATCGTCACTTAAAGATCCCTGATTCAGCGTTTGAAGGGATGACGAAGCTCCAAGTACTGGATTTCACAGATATGCATTTCTCGTCTCTTCCTCTATCACTGGGTTCCCTAACAAGCCTCTATACCTTGTGTTTGGACTTCTGCAGATTGGAGGACATATCTGTCATCACGCAGCTGAAGAATCTTGAAATCCTTAGCCTTATGGGCTCTGAAATTGTTGATTTGCCAAGAGATCTGGCCCGATTGACTCGATTAAAGTTGTTAGATTTAAGCAGTTGTTCCAAACTCGAATTCATTCCAGAAAATGTCTTGTCACAGTTATCCCTGTTAGAAGAACTGCTTGTTGGCAACAGCTTTGTTAGCTGGGAGGTCAAACGGCCCGATAATCAGAGTAACGCAAGTCTGTCTGAATTGGAGCACTTGTCTCACCTAACAAATTTGGAGATTCATGTTGCAGATGCCAAGAAACTACCAATGAGGCTGTTTCCTAAGGGATTGGAACGATACAAAATATTCATCGGAGATGTGTGGGACTGGGATGGCAAATATCAAACTACAAAAACGTTAAAGCTCAAGCTGAACACAAGCATTCACTGGAAGCCTGGAGTGAAGACCTTATTGAAGGACGTAGAAGATCTTTATTTGGATGAAATGAAGGGAATTGCCAGTGTACTGTATGATCTACATACGGAAGGATTTCAGCAGTTAAAGCATCTCCATGTCCAAAACAGCGGAGAGATTCGACACATCCTGGACTCACAAAGGCGGGTGCATCGCAGTGCCTTTCCTGTCCTAGAGTCGTTGATTCTGCACAATCTGGTGAACCTAGACAAGATTTGCCGTGGGAAACTTATGGCTGAGGATTTCTGTAAATTAAGCATCGTAAGAGTAACAAGTTGCGACAGATTGAAGAATCTCTTCCCGTTGCCTATGGTTAGAAAAAACCTTCAACAGCTTCGTGAAATGGAAATAATGGACTGCAGTGATATGGAAGTGATATTTGTCGATGAAACTGAAGAAGAAGGGGAGGATAAGAATGAAGTGGTGGAGTTCACTCAATTAAATTCCTTGAAACTCCGGCTGCCACAGCTCCGAAGCTTTTGCTCGAAAGTGAGAGAGTCTCCCGCATCCACATCCGCGTCTCATTTGAGACAAAATCAATCCGCAAGTGATACTTCATTTCCCATATTTATTGGAAAGGTATGATCTTACGCTACTCTCTTGGCATAAATCACATTCTGGTTCTATGTTTTATTTGGGTTTTTGACTGTGGGTGGGGCCAAGATGGGTCGCTTGGGGCAAAAACATGATTGTTTTAACATCATATAATTTTGTAAAAAGTAAACTTAATATTTTTGCATACCTTAATCATGTATTCTCGTTGCGGTTAGGTTAAACATAAAAAATGCAATTCACCAAGTTCCATAAATTTTAAGTTAAAATAGATTTATTTTCGTCTTTTTTCTTTTTTTTTTTTAAATATATGTGAAAAAATTAATTTTTAAATCAAAAAATAAGATTAAATTGAAAGTGAAAATTTTATTTTTAAATTTTATTTTTAATATTATTTCTTTTAACACATAATATAATTAATTTATAATGATTTTTTTATAAAATAAAATACAATATAGTTGATTTTAATTTATATTATTAAAATTAAAATTTTAAAATTTTTTTATATAAAAATATTTTTAATAATTATTTAAAAAGATATTTTTTAGTATTAATAGACATGATTTTTTTTAATTTATCTTTTCATTAAAAAATATTTTTTTTAATGATCAAATAAATTAAAATATATATTTTATTTGTATTTAAAAAATATTCTAATATTAATTATTGAAACAAAATTTGTAATTGCAGATTGTTTTTCCAAATTTGAAAGAAATGTATTTGTCCTCGATCAACGTGGATAAGATATGGAACGACCAATTTGCAGATTCCTTCTGCAAATTAAGAAGCTTGACTGTGGAGGCCTGCAGGAATCTCAATTATCTATTTACATCATCGATGCTGAAAAATCTTGCACAACTCCAAAAACTTGAGATACGTGACTGCAGCTTAATGAAAGATGTAATAGCTACAGAAGGGGAAATTATAGGCAAGGCCACATTTCCTAATCTTGAATTCCTAAAACTCAAAGGTCTTCCAAAGCTCAGCACATTCTGCACCGGTGACTTAATAGAATTCCCCAACTTGAAAGAGCTTTGGATAAAGGATTGTCCTGAATTAAAGGCATTTGTCTCCACCGGTGACTTAGTAGAATTCCCCAACTTGAAGGAGCTGCGGATAGGGAATTGTCCTGAGTTAAAGGCATTTGTCTCCGATCCTGTTGCAGTCAATACAGGATCCAAGTTAGCTCTATTTGATGAGAAGGTGTGGTGCTTTACCTTGTCATAAACTTACATTACTTTCTGGTCACTATGAAACTGTCCATTTTTATGTTGGAGCAAGAATCATAATTTGGTCCATAAACATATCAAATGATCCTGATTTGGTCCCCCAGTTAATTTTATTTCAAATACCACTTCCCCTATATTCTCAAATATGTGTATTTTAATTCCAACGTAACAAAACAAAATGCATCTTTTTTCCCTAAAAAGAACGCTAGAGAAAAGGGTCCATGATAATTCTTTGCATTCTAAATTTGGTTTAATGTTTGTGTCCAATTCAGTTTTGAGGTATTCTTAGACACTTGTTTTCTACCTTTCCTACAGGTAGCATTCCCCAAATTGGAGGAATTGTGTATTGTCCATATGGATGGGTTAAAGATGATATGGCACACCCGACTTCACGAGTGTTCCTTCCGCAAACTGAAATCTATGATTGTAGAACGTGCCAACGAACTGCTGAATATTTTCCCATCCGCTATGCTGATGAGCAGGCTCCTTAATCTAGAGAATCTGGAGTTGGATGATTGTGCATTACTAGAAGAGGTGTTTAACCTTCAAGTCCAAGCATTGATAAATTCCATAACACAAGGATTGCCAGCTAGTCGATTGAGGACGTTGAGGATACGAAAGATGCCAAATTTGAAGCTCATCTGGAATAAGCATCCCCAAGAAAGAGAAATCATCTCCTTCAATGATTTACAAGTGGTGGAGGCTTATGATTGCCCAAATCTGAAAAGCGTTTTTTCAGCCTCCATTGCCAGGGGTCTTCTGCAGCTTGACTATGTCAACCTAGACAGTTGTGGGATCGAGGAAATTGTTGAGAGAGATGTGGGGACAGAATCAGTTGCTAGGTTTGAATTTCCTAAATTGACCACTCTAAGGCTTTATTGTTTACGAGAACTCAAGAGACTCTACCCAGGGATGCGTACTTGTGAATGCCCGATGTTGAAAACATTAGATGTTCGGGATTGTCCCAACATTGAATTATTTACTTCAGAAAGTGGGAGTGTTCAGGAAACCTGCCGGGCAAGCCAATTGGATATTCCCTTCCAACAGCCATTCTTTTCAGTTGAGAAGGTACGGCATAGACTCTAAATTATGGGTGTCCATCCTCGACATATTCTCCATAGAGTTGAACTGTTCTAATCAAGAAATCGTCTAAAAATACCCTTAACTAATATCTGTGTTAGGCACAGCAATATTAGACTGTTTGGTAAGAATTTTTCACGGCAAAATATATTTTCCATCTCAACTTGCGTTATCAAAATAAGCAAGATTGCATTAAAAGGTTTAAGAGATTTGTCATTTTCTCTTTAAAAATATGTTTTTACAAAGAGAAAAGAAAATATCAAATTTATGTTTTATGGTAAAAACATTTAGAGTATAATAAAAAGTTACGGTAAGAAGGCAGCATTTAAATGTCAAAATATCATTAATTAGCTATAAGGTACCTCAAATTTTCATCTGAGTTCGATTAATTATGCTAAATTTATTTTAAAATTTTGCTAAAATTCACTGTGGTATTTATAGTTAGTGTTGAAGTGTTACCAAATAGTTTTTTGTTTGGTTGAAACTATTCAATATTGACCAAATTGAACAACTACAGTGTCCCTTCTTGGAACAATTGACATTGACCATTGAGGACGCACGAAGGATACGGCATGCCCAAATTAGCTTTTTCGATGAAGTGAGGTATCTCTGTCTGGAAGGGTCTGACGAGAAGTCAGCGTCATTCCCCTTCGATCTCCTGCGAAGATTCCACAATTTGGAAACACTCGAAATAAATAAGAATGGGCAAGAGGAGATGTTCTCCTGTGAAGGATCTGTCGGTGGGGAAAATCAAGGGAGTATCATTGCCAGTATTCAGCGCATGGAGCTATCTGGTCTTTACAATCTGAAGAGTATTTGGAGAGGGGATTGCCAGCTGGAACGTACGTTCGAACATATTGACACTCTAGAAGTATATTCCTGTGACAGTTTGATTAGTTTGGCGCCTTCTATTGCATCCGTCGGAAATCTGTCCCGTCTGGACGTATGGGGTTGTCATGGTTTATTGAATCTGGTAACTTCGTCGACAGCCCAATGTATGAGGCATCTAACAACATTGTGCATAAGTTACTGCGATGTGGTGGAGGAAATAGTGGCAAGAGAGGAAGACGACAGAGAAGACCAGATCACATGGGACAATTTGGAAAGTTTGGAACTCTGTGGTTTGGGAAGCCTCAATTCCTTCTCCTCTGCATGTCACACCTTCCAATTTCCATCTTTGGAGGAGGTAATCGTAACAGAATGCCCCAAGATGAAGACTTTCTCGGGAGGAATCTCAATCACACCAAAGCTCAAGAGAGTAAAACTGGGATCGGGAGATGCCGAAGGGCGTTGGGAGGGCAATCTCAACACCACCATACAACAGTTGTGTACGGATCTGGTTAGCGTCTATCACTGAATCCTATTTTGGCTAATAAAGAGTGCTTATTGCCATGTTCCTTTTTTCTTCCATCATATTTAATTTGATGAACAAGCCATGATATTTGGCTTCTCCAGTTTGGATGACTTCATGGCATTTGACATCTGAAGCTCTCAGAGTTTCCTGAGTTAAAAGAAACATGGCATAAGGAAAATTTCCAGCCAATGTCCTCTCCTCTCCCGATTGTGGTCTCTGGTGGTGGACGAACGTGTATACAACTCCAATGCTGTCTCAACCGATTGATTATGGTCCTTGGACAATTTGAGATGGCTTACGGTGAAAAATTGGGATTCAGTGAAAGAAGTATTTGATCTCACTCTGCCCAATGCCCTCCAATGGGCAAATCGGAACACTGCCCAACCTATCCCATTTACAATTGATTGACCTACCAAGGTTGAAGCAAGTATGGAAGGAGGAGCCTAAGGGGGTGTTTCACCTTAGAAGCCTTAAAGTTCTCTGAATACACAACTGTAGCACTTTGAGATACCTGTTTACTCCTACCACGTGCTTGGGCTTTGTGCATTTCCAGGTGCTAGAGGTAAAAAGCTGTCCTCTAATTGAGGAAATCATCACAAAAGGAGCAGCTTCAGGGTCAACAGTTGATAACATCATGTTTCAGCAGTTAAAACTCTGTTTCTCTCGAGTGTTTTCCCAACTTGGCAAGCTTCTACTCTGGAAGTGGGACGGTTCAATGTGCTTCCTTCAAAATCATCACTATCATCGAGTGTTCAAGTACATTATCATCTGCATTTTTGAATGAATGTCCACCATTCAATACTAATGGAGCTACACAAACAAAGGTCAGTCTTGTGCCATGCATTTCTTTTGGTTTTGTCATCATAATTGGTAGTATGAATGACTTGAGCTAAAGACAATTGGGAGACAAAAATTCAGAGTATCTTCGCTATCACTGCTGTCTGTCTCATGATTCCCACTGGCTTTGGGTACCAAATTCCTTCCTCTCTTTCTGTCCCCAAATTTTGAAGTTCCTGAGTTCCTGGGTTTTGCTGTATCAGGCTTGGTAACGGAGACACTGTTCCAAGCTTCCACATCCATGTGCCAATTGGTTTTCTCTACAGTACTTTGTGCTTCTGTCTCTTTAAGTTTAGAAGTCTGACCTACATTAACTGCCTTTTTTCGTCCGTGCACTGGATCCAACACTGTAAAACCATGCAAAGAACTCACATCAGAAGGTTTTGCTCCACTATTTTGCAGTGGAACATTACCGGGACCATTGGTTCTATCAACAAATTGACTCCATGAGGGTAAAGGTGGCACACCCCGAATACCGAAGTCCTCGGCAATAAAATTCTGCCTGAAGTTTTCACAAAGTAACACTTTCTTTCGAAACTCTTGAAAGTATTCATATTTCATACCACAAGACCAGCAGCATGTCCAGAATGTTGGATGAGAGGGCTGCTGATAAGTATGTGAGGTCATGTACTGTGAAAAAGGAGGATTAGTAAACCTGTTTGCTGATCCATGCTGCTTCTTACCATCAAAGCCCCTACTCGACTTATGCGGCACTGACTTTGCTACAACAGGTCTCACTTGACATCTTAGCTTCATATCGTATAAAGGACACCTCGTTGCATTGGTAAGAACCCTATTTGCTTCACAAATAAGCTTGAAAGCAGCCTCTTCACCTGCAAACTTATTCTTGTCGGGATGAAGCAAGAATGCCAGCTTTTTGTATTGCCTTTTAATGACAGACTCATCAGAAAATCGCCCAATCTGGAGGATCTCATACCAGTCCATCTCAGACCCATTTGCTTTGTTTTGTGCAGAACAATGAACCTCACAGACCGGTAACAATTGGGAGATGTTGTCAACCTCGGGACAAAGTTGTTGGGCTTCTTTAGCAATCTTCCGTGCGCCATCATAATCTCTATTTTTCATTTTCCTTTCTGCCATTTCCTCTGCTCTGATGGCCTCCTCTTTGTTACATTCCATGACTGGTCAAGACTCAACAGTAGCTATCAAGACACACTCTGCTGTATTGACAGAGACAGAAAAAAAGAGCCAGCAACTGCTCTTTCCTTAAAAAGCCCAACTAAACAATCATCTAAATTCCTCTCCCTGCATCAATAATAGCCAAGAAGATTTAGTCTCGAATGTTGAAAAATTATGTGTCCACCATGAATGCATCAAAAGCTCCATAAAAATAAAGGTATGCATCAAAAATATTATTCACCTGTTGAACCATTGTAAAGATATTCCAAATGGGAAAGAACTGGAACACCTTTTACGATTAGAAGCATTCAAGCAACCACCTAGTCCAGGCATCAGACTGGACCCTGGAGCATTCAAGTCTGAGACCTGAAAGCCATATCAAAATGTCACATATCAGACCATTTGCCAACTATCGGAAGGAAAAAATTTACTCTCAATTTTATTTTTTTGATAAACAAAACTCTAAATTTAGTTGTTTTTTATAATTTTCTCTTTGAAAAAATAATAATTTAATTCCTTTTTCCTTAAAAAGAAAAAAAAATATACCTTTAAGTATTTTTAATTAAAAAAAAACTATTTACAATTTAAAAAATATAACTTTCATCTCTTTAAAAACAAAATTTTATTTAATTTTTTTAATAATTTAAAATAATAAAAGAATTAGTCCAAATTATCTTTTTTTTAAAATATCTTTGTTATTATTTATCTCTCTATTATTATGAAATAACTACATTATAATAAAAATAATAATACTAAAATAAAATTTTTAGTTATATTTAAAATTTTAACTTTTTTTTCATAAATTCTTTCTTTCTTTTTTTTATCTTTTTATGTGTAATTATACTTTTAAATTTAAATTTTTATTATTTCTAAATTTAAATTCAAATTTTGTTATCAATGCATTACGTTCAACACATAGTAAAAGTCAATGAGTTAAAGTGTAAGTTTTTACTATTTGTAAATATTTAACTTTCTTCTAACAGTTAATTTGAAAATTATTTAGCTTTTTATTTAAATTTTAAATGGCATAAAAGATGTTTATTATTTACTTTTACAAAATTAAGTTTGCAAGATTGAACTTATTTTTTTATTTTAACTTTATTATATTATTCAATACATATTTGAATATATTATTACTTTTTGCAATAATTTATCTTAATTATCAATATAACTTATAATTCCATTTTTAAAATTTAATTCTTTTTATGTTTTCTCTTTTTTCTTTTCCAAAAACAAAAAAGAAACATACTATCATAAATTTTCTATCTATTCTCTTAAAAACGAAAAAAAAAAAAGATTATTCCTTAATTTTTATTTTTTTTATAAAAGAATAAAAAAATGCTAAATTTACCTATTTTTCTTTAAAAAGAAAAAAATACCCAAATTATTTTGTTTTATTAAAATAAAAAGTAAGATAAAAAAATTTCACCTTTTGTTTTTTTAAAATAAACTTATAATTTAAGTATTTTTTGTTTTATTTTTAATATAAAATATAATTAAAAATATATTTTTTAATTAATATTATAAATTCATGAAATTTCAATACTAATTTATATGAACATTATCAAGGTTAGTATTGTCACTTGTCTACTTAATTTATAAATTAAGAAAAATAAAACAAAAAAAGATTTTGAAAATTTCCTTTTTCTGAAAAGGAAAAGAAAACTTAAAATTTAATTATATTTTTATTTTTATTTTTTAGAAAAAAATATTTTCCCCTTTTTAATAAAAAATTATACCATTTAAGTTTTATTTTAAAAAAAATTATAATTTAAATACATATTAACTTTCACTTATTAAAAGACAAAATTTTATATAATTACCTTTTAATAATTTGTAAATCTTAATTGTTCCCTTTTCTACTATGTAACAACTTCTCTTTAATTCAAAAATTAAGAAAAAATTAAAAAAAATCTTCTCATACGTTTTATTTTCTTAAAGAAACTCAAATTTTAATTTTGTATAGTTTTATCTTCTTTAAAAGAAATATTAATTTATTTTAATTTTAATTTTTTTTCTTATAGAGGAAAAAAATTACACTATTTAAATTTTTTTAGAGAAAAAAGGACTACTCACAATTTAATTTAAGTATATATTAGTTCTCACTTTTTTAATGATAAAAATATATTTAATTTCATGTTAATAATCTAAATTAATAAAAATTGCTCATAAATTTTGTTTTTAAAAAATTAAATAGAATTTTATTTAATTTTTAAACCTATCTCTTTATTATTATAAAAGAAAGAGGACGTAAATTTTTTATCACTTTTTTAAATTTTCAACTTTTTTTTACGTGATTTGATTTTTTTTATTAAGTTTTATGAGCTCTTTTTACCTAGATATAAGATTAAAAGGATTAATTAAATTAAATATTTTAAGTAACTTTTTTTTTATTATTAGAGAATAACTTATAAAAAATAAGAAATTTTAATTATTGTATTATTTGAATTTTAATTTAAATTAATATTCCTTTTTTGTAATAATCATTCTTTTTTTATTGTTTAACAATACACTTTTTATAGTTTTATGGTATATGACATTTTTTCATAAAAATACAGTTTTAATTATGTCTTGTAAACACTTATTGGATATTCTTTTTTATTAAAAAATGAATTTGTTATATACAAATATGAATAAAACTCTTATTATCATTTTGATGATTATTTTAAAGATTTTTTTCTTTTATAAATTAAGTGTTAAGATATTTTTATTTGTAAAATATTAGTGCAACCTATAACATTTTAAAAAAATAAGGATAAAAAATAAAATGTTACACAAATTGATTCTTGATCAAATAAATAGTAAATTAATTTTTAATTAAATAAATAATTTAAAATATGTGATTAATTAAATAAAGAAAATAAAATTAAAAATATTAATAAATTTGATTTAAATTGCAACAATAATAAAAATTTTATTTTTTACAAAATTTTTACATAAAAAATAAGTATTAATTTTGACATATAATTATATAATTTATAATGATTAAATAATTAAATTTTATTACAGTATTTAATTCAACTTATATAAGGGCTTATTAAGAAAATCACGAGAAATTGAGAAGAAAACGTTTTTAAATAGTTTTGTCGTGTGTAAGAAGTGCTTTGGTCAGTAATAATCCAATAATAAAAAGAAGAGAGAGAGAAACAAGGCATTGACAAATACCATATAATTTGATAATTCAATAATGTACTTTTTATGATATTACAATTTATAAAACATTTTTACATAAACATATAATTTTAATTATATCTCGTAAATACTCATATAATATTTATTTTTATTAAAACAGAAATTTGTTATATACAAATATGAATAAAATTTTTATCATTATTTTGGTGATTATTTGAAATATTTATTTTTTTTATAAATTGATTGGTTAGACACATTTATTTGTAAAAAGTTATTGCAACTTACAACATTTTAAAAAATGAAGACAACAAACTAAAGGTTACACAAATTAATCCTTAATCAATTATATAACAAACTAATTTTTTATTAAATAAATAATTTAAAATATGTGATTAATTAAATAAATAAAATAAAATTAAAAATATTAATAAATTTGATTTAAATTATAAGAATATTAAAAATTTTATTTCTTTACAAAATTTTCACATTAAAAATGAATATTAATTTTGACATGTAATTATATAAATTATAATAATAGAATAATTAAGTTTTATTATAATAGTAGAAATCAAACTTGAAACAGATCACTGAATAGGGATGATAGCCCCAAGCGTGCCCACCCCCAAATCGAATACCAACTGATTAACAATACATGTCACATGTTCAGATTACACTGGCTTGGCGTATTATTGAGTTCATTGTTGTAACCTATTGTAATCTTTTGTTAATTCGGCAATAAAATCTTCACTTATCAAAAAAAAAAAAAAAGCAATTCTTTAATGCCGACAAAACAAAGGGGAAAAATCAAACATTTTGTTCTGCATCCACACAAGCGACCAATCAACCAAAAGTTATTGATACACAGGCAGATGTAGCAAAGACAAAGGAAAATAAAGCAAATTGACAGCCATCAAATACAGTTACAGGGAACGTACAAGTCCATTGTGGATGCCAGTGAAGGGCACATACAAGAAAGGCCTAAACTTGCCGCCTCCACTTACAGAAACCCCATTGCCCAAAACCTTCAAAAGCACTTGTTTCAACATAATCCACGCACAGAAACGCGCACCTGTTCGTATACCCAATGGCGAAGGAAAAACAAAAAGACAAAGAAAAGGTTAAATTAAAACAATTTCAATGGCATTGAAGAAACTATATATTTCTTTTTTAACAAAAGGGGGAATTTTTAAAACCCAAAATGGAGATGATTAAACAGGAAAATTTGAAGGTATAAAGGTAAAGCAAAAGAGTAAAAGAGTTTATCTGGAGCATTTTATCGAACAGGAAACGTGCACTTAACCATAAAACATTACCAGATAGAGCAAGAAGGAACCGAGCTTCGTCGGAGCAAGTAAACCTCTGTCGGAGTTTATTTCATTAAAGAGAGCTGAACAGAGTACAAAGAATTGGTTTTATTCGCTGACAAAAGTTTGATCCATTCTACCCTCGTCAGCATAAGAGCGAGAGATTACGCCAATGCCACCATAGAAAAAATGTTGAGCAGACGTAGCATTACATACAATCATTACGATTATTAAATTAAATATTTATAATTTTATTTTTTAAAAATAATAATTTTAATTGTATTCTTTTTTATTCTACTTTTATTGAACTAAAATAAAAAAATACTACTTTATTATTTTTTTTCATTTAAAAAAATAATATCACTCTTATAATTAAATTTTATATTAAATTAATAATAATAATAATAAAATTTTAATCTAATAATTACAAAATTTAATAATAAAATTAAAAATTAAAATTTAATTTTTTATTTTTATAAATAAAAAATCTTAATTTAATTTTAATTAAGATTCATAATATTAACCTCAATACTTAAATAATTTATAAATATAATATCAAATAAATTTTTAAGTAATAGAAAAGAATGAACGGACACATAGGCATCCCAGAAAGAGGAAATGAAGGAAAAAAATACAAATAATCTAAAAGATCAGTTCATCGTCCACTTGGGAGGAAAAAAGGGAAAAAGATATAAGCTTCTCCTAAATGCGCACCCACTTTCATGGGAATTGACCTTGCAGTACAAGGAAAACCAGGATGGTAGATAATGCATTTCCACTACATAGCCTACTCAGTCTATCATAATCACATTGCCAGGGATCGATGAAGAATCGATCTCCCAGATGTCTAGCCGAGGATCCTTGTCAGCCAAGTGCAGGAAGGCATGACATTGGTGGCAAAATCTACCCAACTTGGACCGCGGAATATCCATGATGCCAGCTTCTATTCTTGAGCTTCCTGTAGCCCTGTAAAATGGTTTAGATGCATTAACCCGCCTCAAAACTACGACGTTAATACCCTGGTTAGTGTCTTTCAGCACTTCAACCATGTCAGATTCGCCATTGCCCTGTTCTGCACATGTTGAGTCCGAATTCCAGTTCTCGTGTATGGCCCAAACTCGCCTTCTCCTGGATAAACTTTAAATCTATTCTTCCCAGTGATTTCAGCTTTCTGCCGACGAGAAGTCTCTGCAAGATATACAACTATTAGTTTACCATTTTTAACTCTGAACGTTCCACATGCAATAAACTGTGTCCCATCTTTAATGATAAGAACATATTTAATTCCATATTAATAATCTAAATTAATTAAAATTACTTATAAATTTTATTTTTTTAAAAATTAAATAAATATTTATTTAAATTTTTTTAACCTATCTCTTTATTATTGTAAAAGAAAAAAAATTTTTGACTCTTTTTGTATAATTTGATTTTTTTTATTAAGGTTTAAGAGTTTTTTAAGTTAGATAAAAATTTAAAAAGAATAATTAAATTAAGTATTTTAAGTGATTTCTTTTATTATTTGAGAATAGTAAATAAAAAATAACGAATTTTAATTATTTTATTAATTTATTTTAATTTAAATTGATATCTTTATTTTATAATAATTAATTTTTTTATAATTCAATAATACATTTTTTATTATATTACAATATATAACACTTTTTTACATAAACATATAATTTTAAATATATCTCGTAAACACTCATATGATATTTATTTTTATTAAAAAAGGAATTTATTATATACATATATAATTGAAACTCTTATTATTATTATTATTTTGGTGATTATTTGAAATTTTTTTTTTTTATAAATTGATTGTTAAAACGTTTTTATTTGTAAAAACTTATTGCAACATACAACATTTTAAAAAATGAAAAAAACCAACTAAAGGTTACACAAATTAATTATTGATCAATTAAATAACAAACTAATTTTTTATTAAATAAATAATTTAAAATATGTGATTAATTAAATAAATAAAATAAAAATAAATATATTAATAAATTTAATTTAAATTATAAAAATATTAAAAATTTTATTTTTTTATAAAATTTTCACATTAAAAATGAGTATCAATTTTGACATATAATTATATAATTTATAATAATAGAATAATTAAATTTTATTATAATATTTAATTAAATTTATATCATAGTTTTCTAATAAAATCACGAGAAATTAAAAAGAAAATGTTTTTAAATAGTTTTGTCTTCTTGTGTGAGTTGGAATCCATATGTATGTGTGGAAGAAGTGCTTTGGTGCGCGTAAACATCACAGTCCTAGTAATAATAATAAAGAGAAGAGAGAGAGAAACAAGGCATTAATACATAGCATGTGCTAGAAGACTCCAGAATTATTGGTTTAGATGACTATTTCCAGTCACCGTTTAGTCCATAAAGTATTGGCTTCCTATGTGCACTCAAGCACACCCAGATCACACCCGACAATCTTCTTTTCCCATAATTGCATTACTAATGAAAATCCATGTTGCTGCATTTAGAAAAATGAAAAGCGAAGCAAGAAGCAAAATGGAAACAACCGAATGGGAAGGAGCCACGAAAATCCAAATCCATGGCCAGAAGTGTAGTTCCCTCAAGTTTCCGAATCCATTCGGAAAATCCCACAGAATTAAATAAAGATGAATTGAAAGAGACATAAAGAAGTGAAAAATAATATCAAACTAATAAAATGCCACTTTGTGGAATTTTTCCAAATTCAACTCGAATCACGCTCTGGAATTCCTAAGCTCTCCATCACAATTCCCATAGAATCTAAAGCCTAAAGCTCTCTCTCACAACAGTGGCGGCACAGTGGGTTGGTTCTGATTTGCCACGGCCTGGCCACCTTACTAGTGACGGTCCAAATTTTAAGTGGTCAACGGCCCATCTTCTGCGGCACCACCGTTGAACCCCTCCATTGTTTCCTCGCCTTTGAAGCCGATGATTGCCTCTACTCTCTCTCAAAACAGAGGCATTTGGGTTTCTATTTATGAGTTGTTTTCTTTTTGTATCTTGCTATTGATTTGGTGCCCTTGGCGTGGTTTAAGGGGGCGTTTTGAGGCTGTGTTTGGATACTGGCGCCAATGTAATAATCTCCATTGAGCATCTGTTGTAATTGGCCTAATCCTGTATTACAGGTATTTCTGTGTTGGATTTTGCTTAATTGTAAGGTTAAATTAGGTGCTTGTGTTTTTGTATGTTTGTGGATATAGTGCTTGTATCTGGTGGGTCATGCATGTTTTGGCATTGGAATTAAAAGATTAGATTATCAATTATCCCGGCATATCGGAGAAATTTGAAAGCGTGTTCAATTTTGGCATTTATGAGTATTTAATTATTAGGCGGCGGAGAGTGGAGATGTTTCTTGGAGATTATGTATGGTAAGAGAGTTGTATTCACTTAATATTGGTTAAATTAATCTTGCATGAGGGCACTAAATTTGTGGTTTGAGTAAGGTGGGTAAGGGGAATTATGCAAAATGGATTTTGAGTGATTGGTACTTGGTTAGAGTTGTCGCAGTTTGTAGTCACGTTAAAGGTGATGGGTTTGATTTTCTGGCAGTGTTCAGTGGGGTTGCTTATGCAGTTTGCTCTTTTGATGAGCGCAATCCACCTTAACATATCACTCTTATTTTCCCTTTTTTTTTTTTTTTTTTTAAGGAAAAGTAGAGTTGCCAAAGGCACGTTTCCTTCATGTTAGCTTGTGGTACTGTGTTTATCGCACTAGTCCAATGTATAGAAGTTTGTAAGGTCCTTTTAAGGTAGTAGAGCCATCTTATACATTGGAGCAGCCTGCTTCTTCATTGCAAAATCATCGTTTAGCCATATTCCCGGTTGAGTTCGTGGGCATGTACTAGTAACTGATATTTCTGTTCAGCTGCAAATTTGTTTCTTTTCTGCGGTTGCATTTTAAACTTGATTACGCCTAGTTCTCAGAGATACACAGGCCTACTGGGATGTGATGTTGGTGTTATACCGTTTCTATTGACTCGCTTTTCTGATGCAGGAATTGTGAAGGTTGATAATGTTTCGGAGTATCTCTCTGCCTATCCCTATGGCAAAGAATGGCCTAATTTTAAAATTCCAAAGTGAGTTCTTTGATTTCGTTTCTGAAAATCTTCTGCCGGGCTTTTCATTTCCTTCTATTAATATGTAGCATTTCCCGAATGTGATTGCTATGCAACCCGGTTTGACCATCATTGTGGCTGGATGGTCTGTATTATATCCCTACCAATTTTTTTTTGACAGATCCTTGCACTTATGTTTAGCTCTTGTTTGTGGTGTCTTTCTGGCAGTTGCGAATACTTTTTTTCGTTTTTCTGCTTAAAGCTGTTCATTGTTGCAGAATAATTGTATAGGGGAGAGAAATACATTATACTTCTTGGCTTTCCTTTTGTGGTGAGTGCTACATGATTCATCGACGGGTCCAAAATGGTCCGGAGATTGAATACATGTTTGACTCTGAAAGATTGGTTCCTGGTAGTGCATTTGCCATTCTAGCTAGAGCATTAAATTCTATACAACAGACGAACCTGGAGAAGATTTGCCGTGGACGGCTTGCGGCAGAAGCCTTCAGCAAGCTATGAATATTACCAGTAAGACATCTCAGTGGATTCTCATTGTCCATGATTACAAAGCTTTCACATCTTTGTGAATTGGAAGTTGTTTCTCTGGCTGAAGAAACAGGTGTTCTGGGCAAGACACTACATCCTGAGTCTGGATTCGGCTCGACATGATGGAGAGGAGAGGCCAGGCTGGTCGTTTGGAGCAAGTCAGCCCGAGAGAAGACTAAATCTGCACGCATGAGCCCGAGGGTACGTATCGAGTAAGAGAGGCAGCGGGGAGACGCAAGGCCACGGGCACGTGAGTTTTGTAGTGCGCCCCGATGAAAAGTCGAAGGAACTGGGAACCCTCAAGTCCTCGGCCTCATTCTCCTGCGGTTCCAAAGCCCAACTAACTTCTGGTGCCCTTCATCAATTATGAATATTTCTGTAAGTTGGGTCTGCAAAATAAAGCAAATTTGATAACAGTTGTAAGTAGGAATGACTCACGGAATAAAGAAAGAAATGAAACAATTTAGCGTTTGTGGATTGCATCATTCTCAAAGATTAAGATTCAGATTGCACTCAGAAACATATACCTAAATAACAATGGTTCGTAAATGTATTTAGATGACTAGAGTTGTTGGCTTGTTCTACGTTAATTAGGCATATGATACATTATTGAAAGTGGATTCTCAGGAAAACAATAATGTTATGGCGCCGAAGATGGTCTGGACACACGAAAGTTTCCATTCAGCATTCCATTCCACGGCTTATTGGACAACAAATTGGTCCGTTCTCGCTCTCCCCCTCTCTTCCTCCTTCCCTTTGTTATTTTACCTTCGTCCTTCCCCTCTGGTCATATGATTATTATAATTAAAAAAAAAAACCATACGATAATAATGACACAATTGAAGGTCAAGGTCTTTCTTTCTAACATTTGTTTCTTTTTCTGGTGACTTTTTTTTTTTTTTTTTTTGCCGATTTCATTTCCAGTATGTTTCTCATTGGTTTAATGCTTTCTTTCATCCTAGTGCCGCAAGTAACAAAGTCTTTTTCCGGGTGCCTTCTTACGGGATATTTAGATTTAAACAAAAAATAAACTTTTACAGGTCTTTTTTTAACATTTTTCAATTTGAACAATAAAGACTTTTTCCATTGTTTTTTTTTTTTTAATTTTTAGATTTAAACAATAAAGACTTTTCCAAGTTGTTACTTTCCTGAATGACAATTTGGCAAATTGATGGATGTGGGGAAGAAAAAAGGACAATAATTCACATAGAGTTGTTGAGTCAATGTCACGAAATTGCTATGCCGTGGAATCTCTGGTTTTAGAAAACCATACACACGTTAACTTGCCTCCAATAATTCCATATTGAACAAAACTATTTAGACTGGAATTATTTATCGCTCTATGATTTTCTAACCCACCCGTCCACACACGCGCCGGGGAAATTGTCTAGACAACTCGGGTATATTCAATGTGCTTTGCTTTGGTTGTAGGAAAATTTATATGTGTACGTCGTTATGGATGTTATTATTGTTAAAATTAAAAATACTATAACTATTTTTTTACTTCACAATTTTGGTAATTCGTAAATTAAGGTTACGGACGATTTTAATATTCATAAATTAAAAAAAATAATTTAAAAAACCTACTTTTGATTTTTTTTCTTGGAAAAAATTCTAAATTTATTTCTCTTTATAATTTTATCTTTTCTAAAAAGAGAAAATTAATAATTTAATTCACTTTTTCTTATAAAGAAAAAAAATACCTTTTAAGTTTTTTAGTAAAAGAAAACTATTTACAATTTAAAAAATATATAATTTTATCTTTTTAAAAATAGATTTTTTTAATGTTTAAATAATTTAAAATAATAAAAAATTACTTACAAATTATTATTTTTAAAAAATTAAATAAAAATATTTAAACTCTTTTTAACCTATTTTTATGATTATTTATCTATTTATTATTGTAAGATAACTACATTATAATAAGATTAAGAATGTTATAATATAATTTTTAACTATTTTAAATTTTTTACAATTTTTCATAGGTCCTTTTTTTTTCTTTTTATTTTTTTATGTGTAATTATATTTTAAAATTTATTTTTAATTTTAATTTTAACTTTTGTTTTTGTCATTCGAACAATTACTTTTACAACAATATAAAAAATAAGAAGTCGAAGTGTACATTTTTTTTCTTTTTTTTTGAACTTTTAACTTTTTTTTAATATTTAATTTCAAAATTATTTATTTTTTTTATCTAAATGTTAAATGATATGAAATATATTTATTATTAATTTTTACAAAATTATGTTTGTAAGAATGAAAATAATTATTTTACATAATTTTATTATATTATTCAATATCTTTTTGAATATATTTTTACTTTTTTACAATAATATAATAATTATAATTTATTTTAATTGTCAATATAGCTTATGATAACATTTTTTAAAATTTAATTCTCTTTAAGTTTTATGTTTTTATTTCTCAAAAAAAAAAGAAACATATTACCCTAAATTTTTTATCTATTATCTTAAAAAGGAAAAAAAATAAAAAATAAAAAAGATTACTCCTTAATTCTTATATTTTTCTCATAAAAAATAAAATAATACTATATTTGCCTTTTTTTAAGAAAAAAATATGCAAATATTTTTTATTAAAATAAAAAAATTATTCTTAAATTATACTTTTTACTACGTTAAAAAAATTTATAATTTATTTTTAAAAATAAAATATAATTAAAATATATATTTTAACTAATATTATAAATTTATGTGATTTTAATACTAATTTATACTAATATTGTGAAAGTTATGAGAAAACTTTAAAATGAGTTTTAATTTTGATACATAATTATATACTTTAAAATAATAAAATAATTAAAAAATTTTCCAAGTTGTTACTTTCCTGAACGCCAAATTACAAATTGGCAAATTGATGGATGTGGGCCAGAAAAAAGGACAATAATTCACACAGAGTTGTCGAGTCAATGTCACGAAATTGCTATGCTGTGGACCTTTGTTTTGGAAAATCATACATACATTAATTTGCCTTCAGCCTTCTCGGAACAAAAGTATGTGGACTGGGATTATCGATCGCTCTATGATTTTCTAACCCACCCGTTCACACCCACGCTGGGAAAATTAGCAAATTAGCTTTTGATCAAATAAATAATTGAAAATATTTAACCAATTAAATATATAAAATAAAATTAGGAACGTTAATAAATTTGATTTAAATTACAAAAATATTAAAATTTTTATTTTTTATAAAAATTTCACATGAAATAATGATATTAATTTTGATATATGATTATATAATTTATGATAAGAAAATAATTAAAAACTTTTCCAAGTGATTACTTTCCTGAACGACAAATTGGCAAATTGATGCATGTGGGTCAGAAAAAAGGACAATAATTCACATAGAGTTGTCGAGTCAATGTCACGAAATTGCTATGCTGTGGACCTTTGGTTTTGGAAAACCTTACGTACAGTAATTTGCCTTCAATAATTCCATAGCCGCCTTCTTTGAACAAAAGTACGTGGACTGGAATTATTTATCACTCTATGATTTTGTAACCTGCCCGTTCACACACAGTTGGGGAAATTGACTAGACAACTCGGGTATATTCAATATGCTTTGCTTTGGTTGTGGGAAAATTTATATTTAGATGTAATTATGTATATCATTATTGTTAAACTTGAAAAAATTTTAACTATTTTTTTATTTGACAATGTTGTTAATTCATAAATTAAGATTATGTTAATTTTTTATTCATAAATTTTAAAAAAATATATATCTATTCTTTTTTTTTCTTGAAAAGATATTCTAAATTTAATTTTTTAGAAATTTTTTTTAAAATTAATAATTTAATTTGATGATTATTATAAAAAATATAAATATAAACAAAATTTTTATTTTTATTTGATGATTAGTTTAAAAAATTTTATAAATTGACTTATATAATATTTATATTATGAGTTATTTTTATTTGTAAAGAACCATACTAATTTAGAATATTTTAAAATAAAACGAAAACAAATATATAAATTAATTTTTATCAAATAAATGGTAAATTAACTTTTGATCATATAAATAATTAAAAATATGTGATATAAAATAAAGAGAATAAAATTAAAAATATTAATAAATTTAATTTAAATTATAAAATTATTTTAAATTTTATTTTTATTACAAAATTATCGCATTAAAAATGAGTAATAATTTTATTATTTATAATAAGAAAATAATTAAATTTTATTATAATATCTAATTATATCAGGGCTTTCTAGTGAAATCAATTTCTTCCGTAAGTGGACAATTGTTCCCGAGAAATTGAAAAGAAGATGTTTCTAAATAATTTTGTCTCCTTGCGTGACTTGGAATTCATGCGTGTTGTGCGTGTATTGGTTTAGACGACTTTTTCCGGTCACCGTTTACTCCACAAAATATTGGCTTCCTTTGTGCACCTAAGCACGCCCGGATCTCTCTCGCTCTCCCATCACGCACGACAATCTTCGTTTCCCATAATTCACTACAGACTTCACTTCCCCGTCCACACTAATCATCATCGTCTGCTAATCCGTGCAAGTTTCTTTGAATTCCTCCAGCACTGCGTGTTTCTGTCCCGCTCTGAACATCCAAATACCATGCTATAAACAGCTACTCTTCCTTTGCTTTCCCTGCTCCTCTTTCTCATTTCGCTTTCCCTTTACCAATTACTACCATCAGTCCATTCCTGCTACTTCACTCTGTTTCTGCTACTCATAAGCAACTACCCTATACGCCATCTATACCCACCAAACCAACACATTTGAAGCTATTTCTGTACATTAACTTTCTTCCGTTTCGCTACCCTCTAAATTGCCTCTCAATCCTATTTCCTTACTTTCCTATTGTCTGCTTCCCTTTGCTATCACTGTCTTCCCTTCTACTCCTGTGTATTTGTCCAACGATTCCCACTGCAATCCTGTCTTGTTCCCCAAGAAAATTAATAAAAAAAAAAGAAGTTCAAAAGCAAACAATGGCTCTGGATATCATTCCTGGTTTAGTTGACACCGTTCTGAAGTACACTCTCGCCCCTGCTATACGGCATGCGGGTTATGCTTTTCGCTACGCAAAGAAGGTTAGAGAGCTCGAGAAACAGGCTGTGAAGCTGAGGACTACAAGAGATAGTTTGCAGAACCTTGTTGAACAAGCTATAAGGAGTGGGGACGAGATCCAGCCTGACGTTAAAGAGTGGCTGACTGATGCTGAGAATGCCATTAAAGGGGCTGCGGAGCTTACCGAACGCGAAGAAGAAGAGGCAAAGAAGAAGTGTTTTGCTGGGGGGTGTCCCAACTTAAAGACCCGCTATCAGCTTGGCAAGAAAGCAGCCAAGGATGCTTCGCGTATTCGAGATCTGGAGGGAAAAGGCAAATTTGATCCAAGTCAAATATCCTACCGTGCGGCTCCACAGCAGATAGTTTCTTCATCGGTTCATGGTTTCGAGGGCTTGCCTTCGAGAGCTTCTGTTTTCAAAAAAGTTATGGATGCACTATCAGATCCCAACATCAACAGAATAGGTGTCTGCGGCATGGGCGGAGCGGGTAAGACCACTCTGGCGAAGGAAGTCCACAAGCAAGCAATCGAAGGGAAATTGTTCGATGTCGTGGCTATGCCAGAGTTATCTATAAAACCAGATCTCAAAGCGATTCAAACGAGAATTGCAGAGGTGCTGGACTTCAAACTTGAGGAGGAGACGGAAGATGGGAGAGCAGATCGACTACACCAGCGGTTGATGAAGGAGCGCAGGGTCCTAATAATTTTGGACAATCTTTGGGAAAAAATTGATTTGGAGAAATTGGGAATTCCATTAACCAATGAGAAATCAGTCAAGGGTAGAGGAGCTCACTCTGTACATGAAGGTTTTCAGTTCAATTCTCAGTTGGAACCAAATGAACAAAAAAAAAATTATCTCAATGAATGCAAGCTATTAATGACCTCAAGAGATCGGAAACTGTTAAAAAATGACATGGAAGTGCAGAGAGAGGTCAAGCTTGATGTTTTAAAAGGAGGAGAGTCCTACACATTATTTGAGAGGATGGTGGGTGGTATAAAGGACTCAAGACTGCAACCTATAGCAGAGGAATTGGCCAGGAAGTGTGCAGGTTTGCCTCTTCTACTTTACACGCTGGCAGGAACTTTGAAGAACGAGCAGCTCGAAACATGGAAGGATACTTTGAACCGGCTGTCGACATTTGAGGATGAGGACATACAAAAGAAAGTTTACTCCGTTCTAGAGTTGAGCTATGATCATTTGCCTACTAAAGAAGACAAGTCATTTTTCTTGCTTCTTGGTCTATTTACATATCCTGATATTCCAATCTTAGACTTGTTGAAGTACAGTATGGGCCTGGGTCTACTCAATGGCGTACGTAGAATGGAAGATGCTCGAATTAGAGTCCATCGGTTGATTGTAAACCTCAAAGCCTCGTGCTTGTTGTTAGACAGTGAAAGGGATGGGTTTGTTAAAATCCATGAAGTTGTTCAAGATGTTGCTGCCTCAATTGCATTCAGAACTCAACATGCATTCAAGAAGGCTGGCGCTACGTCGGAGGATTTTCGAAGAATCGATATTAGAAGGTGCACTAGAATTTTTCTGGAAGACGCTGACGTTTTAGAGTTCCCTACGATGATGTTCCCATGGCCAGAGATAGTGTTCTTTAGCTTATCCCCGAAAGATAGTTCCCTTCAGATCCCTGATTCAGCGTTTGAAGGGATGACGAAGCTGCAAGTACTGGATTTCACAGATATGCATTTCTCGTCTCTTCCTCCATCAGTGGACTCGCTAACAAGCCTCTATACCTTGTGTTTGGACTTCTGTGGATTGGAGGACATATCTGTCATTACGCAGCTGATGAATCTTGAAATCCTTAGCCTTAGCGGCTCTCAAATTGTTGATTTGCCAAGAGATCTGGCGCAATTGACTCGATTGAAGATGTTAGATTTGAGCGGTTGTTCCAAACTCGAATTCATTCCGGAAAATCTCTTGTCACAGTTATCCCTGTTAGAAGAACTGCTCATTGGCGACAACAGCTTTGTTAACTGGGATGTCAAACGACCCGATAATCAGAGTAATGTAAGTCTGTCCGAGTTGGAGCACTTGTCTCGCCTAACAAATTTGGAGATTCATGTTCCAGATGACAAGAAACTACCGAAGACGCTGTTTTCTAAGGGATTGGAACGATACAAGATATTCATCGGAGATGTGTGGCACTGGGATGGCGAATATCAAACTTCAAAAACGTTAAAACTCAAGCTGAATACAAGCATTCACTGGAAGCATGGGGTGAAGACCTTATTGAAGGACGTAGAAGATCTTTATTTGGATGAAATGAAGGGAATTGCCAATGTACAGTATGATCTAGATATTGAAGGATTTCAGCAGTTAAAGCATCTCCATGTCCAAAACAGCGAAGGGATTCGACACATCATGGACTCACAAAGGCGGGTGCATCGGGGTACCTTTCCTGTCCTAGAGTCGTTGATTCTGCACAATCTGGTGAACCTAGACAAGATTTGCTGTGGGAATCTTATGGATGAGGATTTCTGTAAATTAGGCACGGTAAGAGTAATAGGTTGCAATAGATTGAAGAATCTCTTTCCATTTTCTATGGTTAGAAGAAACCTTCAACAGCTTCGTGTAATGGAAATAATGGACTGCAGTGATATGGAAGTGATATTTGTTGATGAAAGTAATGAAGAAGAAGGGGAGGATAAGAATGAAGCGGTGGAGTTCACTCAATTAAATTCCTTGAAACTAAGACGGCTGCCACAGCTCCGAAGCTTTTGCTCGAAAGTGAGAGAGTCTCCCGCATCCACATCCGCGTCTCATTTGAGACAAAATCAATCCGCAAGTGATCCACCGTTCAAGGAAATTGTATCGGCGAGTGACACTTCATTCCCCATATTTAACGGAAAGGTATGGTCTTACGCTACTCTCTTCGCATAAATCACATTCTAGCTGTACGTTTTATTTGGTTTTTTGACTGTGGGTGGGGCCAAGATGGGTCGTTTGGGGCACAAACATGGATTTCTTGTGTTGGGACAGTTGAGAATTCAAGAACACGATTTAATTCTTAATTTAATTTAGGGAGAAAGAAGAATATGAAATTTGATCGTTATATAATTTTGTAGAAATTCGATTGCTTTGATCATCTATTCACGTCGCCGATAAGTTATACAAAAAGAATGCAACTCACCAACTTCCATAACTTTTAGTTACCATAGATTTATCTTGGCTTTATATATGTGTGTATGAAAAAATTAATTATTAAACAAAAAGTCAAAAAATTATTTTAAATTGTATATTTAATAATATTTTTTAAAAATAAAATTTATCTTCATATTAATAAAATAAATTTTATTTCAATTTATATTATTAAAATTAAATTTTTTAAAAAAATTTTAAAGTGCTTTTTATATAAAGATATTTTTAATAATTAGCTAAAAGGATTTTTTTATCTTAATAAATATTACTTTTTAATGTATTTTTTATAATAAAAGATATTTTTTATAATTATAAAATAACTTAATGAGTCTGTTTTATTTTTATTTTAAAAATATTCTAACATTAATCATTGAAACGAAATTTGTGATATTTGTGATTGCAGATTGTTTTTCCAAATTTGAAAGAAATGTATATCTCCTCAATCGACGTGGATAAGATATGGAACGACCAATTTGGAGATTCCTTCCGCAAATTAACAAGCTTGACCGTGAAGGCTTGCGGGAATCTCAATTATCTATTTACATCATCGACGCTGAAAAATCTTGCACAACTTAAAAAACTTAAGATAAGTGACTGCAACTTAATGGAGGATGTAATAGCTACAGAAGGGGAAATTATAGGCAAGGCCGCATTTCCTAATCTTGAATTACTAAAGCTCCAAGGTCTTCCAAAGCTCAGCACATTCTGCATCGGTGACTCAATAGAATTCCCCAACTTGAAAGAGCTTTGGATACAGGATTGTCCTGAGTTAAAGGCATTTATCTCCGATTCTGTTGCAGTCAATACTGGATCCAAGTTAGCTCTATTTGATGAGAAGGTGTGGTGCTTTACTTTGTCATAAACTTACATTATTTTCTGGCCACTATGAAACTGTCCATTTTTATGTTGGAGCAAGAATCATAATTTGGTCCATAAACATATCAAATGATCCTGATTTGGTCCCACAGTTAATTTTATTTCAAATACCACTTCCCCTATATTCTCAAATATGTGTATTTTAATTCCTACGTAACAAAACAAAATGCATCCTTTTTCCCTAAAAAGAACGCTAGAGAAAAGGGTCCATGCTAATTCTTTGCATTCTAAGTTTGGTTTCCCGTTTGTGTCCAATTCAGTTTTGAGGTATTCTTAGACGCTTGTTTTCTACCTTTCTTACAGGTAGCATTCCCCAAATTGGAGGAATTGCGTATTGTCGGTATGGATGGGTTAAAGATGATATGGCACACCGAACTTCACGAGTGTTCCTTTCGCATACTGAAATCTATGATTGTAGAACGTGCCAAGGAACTGCTGAATATTTTCCCATCCGCTATGCTGATGAGCAGGCTCCTCAATCTAGAGAATCTGGAGTTGAATAATTGTGCATTACTAGAAGACGTGTTTAACCTTCAAGTCCAAGGATTGAAAAATTCCACAACACAAGGATTGCCAGCTAGTCGATTGAGGACGTTGAGGATACGAGACATGCCAAATTTGAAGCTCATCTGGAATAAGCATCCCCAAGACACAGAAATCATCTCCTTCAACGATCTACAAGTGGTGGAGGCTTATAATTGCCCAAATCTGAAAAGCATTTTTTCAGCCTCCATTGCCAGGGGTCTTCTACAGCTTGAAGATGTCGACCTAGGCAGATGTGGGATCGAGGAAATTGTTGGGAGAGATGAGGGGACGGAAGCAATTGCTAGGTTTGAATTTCCTAAATTGACCACTCTAAGGCTTTATTGTTTACGAGAACTCAAGAGACTCTACCCAGGGGTGCATACTTGTCTATGGCCGAAGTTGAAAACATTAGATGTACGTGATTGTCCCAACATTGAATTATTTACTTCAGAAAGTAGTGGGAGTGTCCAGGAAACCTGCCGGGGAAGCCAATTGGATAATCCCTCTCCACAGCCATTCTTTTCAGTTGAGAAGGTACGGCCTAGACTCCAATTTATGGGTGTCCATCGTCAACATATTCTCCATAGCGTTGAACTGTTTTAATCAAGAAATCATCTAATAATCAAGATTTGTGCTGCTTGATTATTGGCCTACAGGGCATTCCCTCTTTGGAAGAATTGACATTGGGCAGTAAGGATGCACGAATGATACGGGCTGCCCGAATTCCGGTACACTTTTTCTATGAAGTGAGGTGTCTCCATCTGCAAGGGTCTGACAAGAAGTCAGCGTCATTTTCCTTGGATCTCCTGCGAAGATTCCCCAATTTGGAAACACTCCAAATTAGCTATTACTTTGGGCTCGAGGAGATGTTCTCCTGTGAAGGATCTGTCGGTGGGGAGAATCAAGGGAGTATTTGGAGAGGAGATTGCCAGCTGGAACCTACATTCGAACATATTGAGACTCTAGAACTATCGCAGTGTCCCAGTCTGATTAGTTTGGCGCCTTCTATTGCATCTTTCGGAAATCTGTCCCATCTGGACGTATGGGGTTGTCGCGGTTTATTGAATCTGGTAAGGTCCTCGACTGCCCAATGTATGAGGCATCTAACAACATTGCAAGTAGGTTGGTGCGATCTGGTGGAGGAAATAGTGGCAAGAGAGGAAGACGACAGAGAAGACCAGATCACCTGGGGCAATTTGAAAAGTTTGGAACTCTGTCATTTGGGAAGCCTCACTTGCTTCTCCTCTGCATGTCACACCTTCCAATTTCCATCTTTGGAGGAGGTAATCGTAACAGGATGCCCCAAGATGAAGACTTTCTCGGGAGGAATCTCAATCACACCAAAGCTCAAGGGAGTAAAAGTGGAATCGGGAGATGCCGAGGGGCGTTGGGAGGGCGATCTCAACACCACCATACAAAAGTTGTGTGCGGATCTGGTTAGCCTCTATCACTGTATCCTATTTTGGCTACTAAATAGTGCTTATTGCCACGTTCCTTTTTTCTTTCGTCATATTTAATTTGATGAACAAGCCATAATATTTGACTTCTCCAGGCTGGACAACTTCGTGGCATAAACCATCTGAAGCTCTCTGAGTTTCCTGAGTTAAAAGAAATATGGACTAAGGAAAATTTTCCGGCCAATGTCCTCTCCCAATTGTGGTCTCTGGTGGTGGACGAATGTGTATCCAACTCCAATGCTGTCCCATCCAAGTTATTACGGTCCCTGGGCAATTTGAGTTGGCTTACGGTGAAAAATTGTGATTCAGTGGAAGAAGTATTTGATCTCACTGCGCCCAATGCCTCCGATGGGCAAATCAACACACTGCCCGAGCTATACGAATTACAATTGATTGACCTACCGAGGTTGAAGCAAGTATGGAAGGAGGACCCTAACGGGGTGTTTCACCTTGGAAGCCTTGAAGAGCTCAAAATACACAACTGTAGCACTTTGAGATACCTATTCACTCCAACCACGTGCTTGGGCCTTGTGCATCTCCAGAAGCTAGAGGTAAAAAGCTGTCCTCTAATTGAGGAAATCATCACAAAAGGAGCGGCATCAGGGTCAACAGTTGATAACATCATGTTTCAGCAGTTAAACTCTGTTTCTCTCGAGTGTTTGCCCAACTTGACAAGCTTCTACTCTGGAAGTGGGGCGGTTCAGTGTCCTTCCTTAAAAATCATCACTATCATTGAGTGTTCAAGTACATTCTCATCTGCATTTCTGAATGAATGTCCACCATTCAATACTAATGGAGCCACACAATCAAAGGTGAGTCTTCTGCTGTGCATTTCTTTTGGTTTTGTCATCGTAATTGGTAGTATGAATGACTTGAGCTAAAGACACTTGGGGGACAAAAAATTGGGACCCAAGGACAAAAAAAAAGGGTACAAAAAGAGTTCTGTCCAAGAGTCTTGACAAAAACTTAGAAACCTAGGCTTCAGGGAGAACAAGCAGAGAGAGAGAGCACTTCAAGCTCTTAGGAGAGGAAAATCATCTCCCAAAAGAGCAACTGGTGAAAATTCTGCAAGAGAGCTCTCAAAAGCAGCACAATAGCTCAAATTCAATGTTAAGACTACATAATCCCTACTTTATTTTGCTCTGATTGCATCCTTTAATCTTAGCAGATTGTGTTCCCTAATTTGGAGGAGCTGAAGTTATCCTCAATCGGAGTGGAGAATATGTGGTGTGGCCAATTTGTAGATCAGTCTTCCCTATTCAGCAGACTAACAAACTTGGCGGTGGAGGGTTGTGGGAATCTAAATTACTTGTTATCACCATCTTCTGCCAAAAGTCTTTCACCACTCCAGCAACTTAAGATATGTGATTGCAAGTCAATGGAAGAGGTTGTAGTTCCAGAGGGAGAAATGCTAAGGAAGATGTTGTTCCCTAGACTAAAATTCCTGCAGCTCAAAGGTCTTCCAAAGCTCGTCAGATTCTGCCTTGGTGACGAAATAGAATTCCCCTGCTTGGAAGAGCTGTGGATAGAGAATTGTCTGGAGTTAAAGACATTTATCTCCAATCATTTCACTGCCAGTACAGCAGCCATCTTAGCCCTCTTTGATGGAAAGGTCCTTTTTCTTCTAGAATAAACTTCCATTTATTCAACGGGCCTTCCTGAAAGTCACAGGATTCAAATTGCCAGCATGAAAATAAGCTCATTCATGCCAAAAGTCCTGATTTCCCTTAAAAACCAAGATAGAAAAAAAGGGTTCTTCTAGGATCTGCTTATGAAAATAAAATAACTTTACTTTGATACCCTTAGGTCTGTTGTCATATAAGCAATCAGAATGGCTCTCCCCACTAGCCCTCTCTCACACCTATATTACTGTTTGCTTTGGCATTGAGAAGGCCATTGATGTTAGAATAAAAACATGCAGGTTGCATTGCCCATGTTGATGACACTACAAGTCCTCAACCTGGACAGGCTGAAGATGATATGGCACAATGAACTCCACAAAGAGTCTTTCTGCAAACTGAAAAACTTGAGTGTAAAGCATTGCAGAGAACTATCGAAAATTTTCCCGTCCATTATGCTGACAAGATTCAAGGATCTAGAGCAATTGGATGTACAAGACTGTGACTCCCTGGAAGAGGTGTTCAATCTTCAAGTTCTGATGGATATAAAGGAGACACATGAAGAAATGGTCACTCAGTTGAGAACTGTGTATTTAGGAAATCTACCAAATCTAAAGCATATTTGGAAGGAAAATCGTCAAATAAATATTTCCTTTCGGAGTCTTCATTTGGCACATGTTTGGGACTGTCCACTTCTTAAAAGTATCTTTCCAGCCTCTATAGCGGAAGGTCTTCTGCAACTTGAAGACCTCAATATCGATTCTTGTGGTGTGGAGGAAATTGTTGCAGTGGAGGGAGCAGGAGGAAAAGAAGCTCCTATTACTAGGTTTATGTTCCCCAAACTAAACTCTTTGACGCTGTGGAAATTGTCAAAACTGGACAAATTTTACCCGGGAATACATACTACAGAATGGCCAGCATTGAAAACATTGAATGTAAAAAGGTGTGACAAGATGAAGTTATTTTCTTTTGAATCCCATAGTTTGCAGGGACCATGGGAAGAAGAGCAACCTGATATCCAAGTTCCGCAGCCACTTTTCTCATTTCAAGAGGTATGTTTCTCTACTCTATTCCGTATTTGTCCTTGTACTGGAATGATAATCAACTTCTTCGTTATATTCAAAGTTGTCTCTGCTGGTATGGCTACTGGATGTGTCTTTCATCTCAGGCATATTATCAAATCATTTAAAAAGGCAGTGGCGATTAATTAGGTACTTTAGATTCATAATGTAACAATAACCAATATGTTTGATAATGACAGAAAGATTATGATTAAGTTGTAAACAAATCATACACAACTGTCACATCCAAAAAACTTGGTCATAGGCCAATGACATATTCCCACATAAAACTGAGCAACACAGCAATTTGGTCACCTGGAAAGTCTAGATTAATTTTCTGTTTCAATATTCCTCTAAAAAGAAAAAAAAAAATCTGTTTAGACATCACTCAAACAGCCAAACCTTAGCTGCCTTTGCCTCTCTGCTGGCAATCTGCTCTGGTGCTTATTTTTCCTTTAATTCCAATGTCTATTCCTTTGACCAGCCACTTGTGTTGCATTATAAATTTCGTCTCCTTTCTCATTTGTTTCATTGGAAGTGTGTCAGGAAAATGTTATTTCTATATATTCCTAAAGTTGATAGGGGAACATCAACAGTGTGTTGCCTTTGATTATTTGGTATCCAGGTCGTCCCTGGCTTGGAGGAACTATCACTGAACAATGAAGATGCCACAATGATATGGAAAAGCCAATTTCCAGCAAACCTCTTTGACAAAGTCAGAGCTCTTCAGCTGAATTGCTTTCGTGACCAATCGACAGTTTCTCCATTTGAATGCCTTCACAGATTCCGTAATGTGGGGAAACTTCTTGTTGCATGTAGTCAATTCAAAGAGCTATTTGCATCTGAAGAACTTTTTGACAAGGAGGAACATAAAAGGGCGTTGGCTCAAATACGGCATTTAAAATTGGATTGTCTACCTGATCTAGAACATATATGGAATCAAGAGTCTCAGCCGGACCATGTTCTTCCAAGACTTTCAACCCTAGAAGTATTGAATTGTGACAATTTGAGAAATCTAGCACCATCTTATGCTTCTTTCCAAAGCCTAACAGCATTGGAAATGAAAAATGCCATGGATTAATAAACATAGTGGCTTCCTCAACTGCCAAAACTCTGGTGCATCTGAGAACAATGAGGATAATAGAATGCAATGTGGTGACCGAAATAGTAGCCAGGGACGGATGGAAAACTGAAGAGGAGATCATGTTCAAAAGATTATTCACTTTGGAACTCAATTGTTTACCGAGTCTCACTAGCTTTTGCTCAGCAAATCACAGCTTCAAATTTCCGTCTTTGACAGAAGTTATTGTGAGCCAATGCCCCAAGATGGAGTTTTTCTCAAAAGGTGCCTTGATTGCTTCGAAGCTTGAGAGAGTAAAACGAACGGGAGAAGGTGACGAAGGCCGCTGGCATAGAAATCTTAATGCCACCGTACAACAGTTGTTTACTGAAAGGTACATAAATAGAAATCCTCGGATAAAGAAGAAATATTAGGCCAAAGTAAGAGAATTTGTTATCTATAATCCACAATATCCATTTGGTATAATATATGTAAAATTCAACATATGTGAAAAAATTTAATTGAGTTAAAAGAGATACAGTTTTAATTAATATTGAAATACTTTTAATAATAAAAATTTTATTTTTTTGGTATATTTTTAATTTTTTGATTTAAAATAATTATATTTCTTTGATAGACATGTTATTAGGTAATAAAAAATATAAAATTATTACAAGACTTTTAAAATTTTATAAAATTTTTATATTTCATTTATATTTACAAAATATATTTAGTAAAATAATTATTAGAAATGATATTAAAAAATATATTTTATTTGTTATTTTTAAATATAAAAAATCAATTTAAATTTTATTTACTATTTTAATATTTTATTTTATTAAAATTATTAAGTTATAATAAGACAATGTGGTCACTTTATTAAAAATAATATTCTAATATGTAAGTTTTAGTATATGTTTATATTAAATTTTTGTAAAACTTTTTTCACATCTAGATTTTTAATTTATTTCTAATGTGGATGGTATCATTTTGTAATTTATATTTAATGTTTATTTTTTTGACTTCCTTGACCACTGAAATTTTGTGCAACTTACAGGAATAAGCACAATTGAGTTTGAAGCAGTGGGGATTGTTTACAAACTCACAAATCTTGTATTTTAGAAATCACAACTTCACTTTCCCTTCCTTGGAAGAGGTAATTTTGTGAGAATACTTAATATGAAAATTTTTTCTCTAAGTTAACCAGGGTATAAATAAGATGAATTATGCTGGAATCGACAAAAGGCTTTTTTTTTTTTTCTCTTCAAATGTGTTATACTTTACTCTTTTTGGTTTTTAAATTATTGTTGGACTCAAAATTTAAGACGGTATCATTTCTTCTTGAACTGAACCTAGTTTCACAACGTTTTCTACAGGATGTTGCAAATGCGCAAGGGTGTTATGGCCGATCTTCGCTGTACTCTAGATAGATGCAAGAGCTCGTATTTGTTCAACTGAAGCAATGGTCCAAGTTACTTTAGTTCCCCACTTGTATTCCCTTTGTTTTTTTTGGGTACAAACTTTCCAATTCGTTGGTTTCAGAGGTTCATATGCATACTGGCCTGTAATATACCAAATCTACCAATTAGTCAACAAGCATCACTTTGAACCATCTGTGGCATCTACCATATTTGACGGGTGTGGGGAAGAACAATTCCCAAGGAGCCTTTTCCTTACAAGTCTAAAAAGGCTCTTACCACGCAGCTTCCACAACTTGAATACTTCTATATCGACACTTTGGATGCATGGAGGAACTTGTTTCGAAGGAAGGAGGGAAAAAGTTCTGGAGTTTGCATTCCCTAAATTACGGATTTATCACTCTGTAATTCCCATAACTAAAGAGATTCTGTGGTGGAATGTATGCTGCAAAACACTATCCCAATGTTTAGCCCATTTTATCTCTTAGCGATGATGAGCAAAAGACACCAGGCCTTCGGTGACGGCCTACAAAATAATTAAGTACATGGGGTAAAAACAGAAAACCAAGATGAATAAAACAAACTTAAGCATAAGGTATTGCTCTTGAAAAGTTGATGATTCTCAGAATTATATCAGCCATGCCTTCATTTATAGAAAATAAAAGTTACTAACACAATTCCTGGTCCCTCAATGGTAACTTCCAGTATAGATGAAACTTAATTTAGTCGAGATAAACTTTGATATCAATCCCATTATCAATAAGTGACTGAACTACAGCCCTGATCTTCCCTTCAAACTTATCCCTCTCCCTTGGGGTATAAGAAGCAGTGTAGACATCAGCTTCTCTTGCCCTCTCTGCTAATATGCGGCCGATGGCCAAACAAGCAGGTATGTCCGAACGGGATTTCAATACGGCTTTAATGTCTTTAGAGTTAGTACCAGCAACTGCAACCTGTTTACTTGTCACTCTGTGGGTGAGCGATGCTGAAACAAAGCGCTTTGAGATGTAAACATCAAGTGTAAATGGCTCCATGTAAGCAATTGTCCGTTGTTTGAATGATGTGTGTTTTTTGGGGTTCTTGGACTGTTTCTCCTTCTTGTAAGTGTAAGGCCTGCTATTGTCATCGTCCAGGAAATCTTCCACACCAAAAAAGCTTCTTGGTGCACAAGTAGCCTGTTATGAAGTCATGTTACCAGGGCAGTTTATAGAGTATTCTGAATCTTTTCTAGTTTGAGCCATTGATATTGGCCTTTCCAAGAGTTGTTATAGCAGATTTTTGAAAATTTTCAATGCTGAAGAACAGACAGTCTATTAAAAGTAGGGTACTAGAATATGGGAAACTGTGTAATGTTCTCCCAGGAGCTACGAAAAGAACCAGGCATGCTATCAACACAAAGAAAGGAGAAGTGGAAGAAATATAACAGTACACAAAAAGCTTCCCTAGCTAAACCTCGAAAGATATTTCACAATATAAAAATTCTTAGAACTCACATCTCCTACACCAAACTAATATGCTAAGGCAATGTATGGAAAGAATATTTACATTATGCCTCTGCTATTACTTTTTAATATTAAGGCATAGCAAGCTGAAAGGTAGTAGCAGCCCTAAAACTGATTTTCTTCTCAAGGGCATGCGTAATCTTTCCTTCATTCACCCCAAATTTCAAAGATCAATTCAAGAGATATTCATCAAATGTCTTCAAAGTAGAATACCAACTGATTAAGAAATACATGTCACATGTTCAGATTACACTGGCTTGGCGTATTATTGAGTTCATTGTTGTAACCTATTGTAATCTTTTGCTAATTCGCAATAAAATCTTCACTTACCAAAAAAAAAAAAAAAAAAGCAATTCTCTAATGCCGACAAAACAAAGGGGAAAAATCAAACATTTTGTTCTGTATCCACACAAGCGACCAATCAACCAAACAACCATAGTTATTGATACACAGGCAGATGTAGCAAAGACAAAGGAAAATAAAGCAAATTGACAGCCATCGAATACAGTTACAGGGAACGTACAAGTCCACTGTGGATGCCAGTGAATGCACATACCAAGAAAGGCCTAAACTTGCCGCCTCCACTTACAGAAACCCCATTGTTCAAAACCTTGAAAGCACCTGTTTCAACATAATCCACGCACAGAAACGCGCACCTGTTCGTATACCCAATGGCGAGGGAAAAACAAAAAGACAAAGAAAGGTTATATTAAAACAATTTCATATGGCATTGAAGAAACTATATAGTTTCTTTTTTAACAAAAGGGGGAATTTTTAAAGCCCAAAATGGAGATGATTAAACAGGAAATTTGAAGGTATAAGGTAAAGCAAAAGAGTAGAAGAGTTTATCTGGGAGCATTTATCGAACAGGAAACGTGCACTTAACCATAAAACATTACCACATAGAGCTAGAAGGAACCGAGCTTCGTCGGAGCAAGTAAACCTCTGCCGGAGGTTATTTCATTAAAGAGGGCTGAACAGAGTACAAGGAATTGGTTTTATTCGCCCGACAAAAGTTTGATCCATTCGACCCTCGTCAGCATAAGAGCGAGAGATTACGCCAATGCCACCATAGAAAAAATGTTGAGCAGACGCAGCAATACAAAGGCGTACAATTATTATGATTATTAAATTAAATATTTAGAATTTTATTTTTATAAAATAATAATTTTAATTGTACTCTTTTTTTGTTTTACTTTTATTGAACTAAACTAAAAAATACTAGAATTTTTATGATACAAAATAAATTTATTTTGATTTTAAAAAGTAATATTATTCTTATAATTAAATTTTATATTAAATTAATTAAACTAATAATAAAATTTTAATTTAATAATTACAAAATTTAATAATAAAATTAAAATTAAATTAAATTTTTTTTTTATTTTAAAATTTAATTTTTTATTTTTATAAATAAAAAATCTTAATTTAATTTTAATTAGTATCCATAATATTAATCTTAATATTTAAATAATTGATAAATATAATATCAAATAAATTTCTAAATAATAGAAAAAAAAGAAGTACAAATAAGTGCCTTAAAAAGGAAAATAAAGGAAAAAAAATACAAATAATCTGAAATTTCAGTTCATCATCCATTGTTTGGAAAAGAGAAAGGGGAAATATATAAGCTCTCCTAAATGCATATCCACTTTCATGGGATTGACATTGCAGTACAAGGAAAA